>OY720443.1:44348314-44948314 GCA_963082915.1 Dolichopus griseipennis | reverse complement strand
GTATAAAAAGCTCATTGATTGTATAAGCCTTTCAACATACCTTTTATATTTTTGTAATACCATTATATAAAAAATTCAGGACTTAGAACTTGGAATAAAAATTGTTATTCATTTAGTCAAATTAATAAAAAAAAAAAAAAGATAAATGGATAAAAAATCATCACAGTGAAGCACCTGTTGTTCCACGGTTTATCATTTTTCTCTGTTTTTTTTTTTTTTTTTATTACATTCCTTATATTAGGGGGAGGAGGCTGCCTTTTATTGCCACTATATTGATAGGTTGATATTATTCATTATTTTAAACTGATTGTTGGAATTTAAAACACAATGGAATGAAGCCCAATGCGTGGGTGGAGGGAAAGGGTAAGTAATTTAAGTAAGAGAATTGAGAAAAAAAAACAATATTATATATAAAAAGAATTATTAAATAGAATGAATATCTGAAAATAAAATGGAGATGAAACTAGGCTGGATTAATATATAGGTGAAAAAAATTCTATTGAATTGTTATTGGAAGTAAGCATCAGTTTTCATTTTTATTGGATTTTGATTCATATATTGGAAAAAAAACGTTCAATATGAGATTTTTTTTTTAATTTTGAATAAAAAATGCATGCAGATAACGGATGCTGAAAAAATATTTTTATTAAATTTTCAATTAATTTATGATTGAAACTTTTTTATTTTTTGTGAAAAAGTTTTGTAAAATATTTCATTAGTTACAATACTTTTATTGAGATTATATTAAATTTTATGATTCTGAGAATTAAAGTGAGATTTAAAAGAGTGTAAAATGAGAAAAGCATGCTTAAGTGGATTTATACTCAATGGAATTACTGGATACTTTCATTGTGAGTAAAAAAACTTTAGATTAATAAAAAACCTGCTGTCGAAAATCCATAATAGTTAATTGAAAAGAAAGAGGTGTTTGTAAGATTGTAGACAATGTGTTAGATAATTAGTATATTCAAACCTTTATGCAGTGTGAACAAAGTGTGAACATCCTTTATTAAATAAAAGTTTCCAACTCAGTCCAGCAAAACAGTTCACAATTGTTTTAACTTCTTGCTAACATGGAGTCGCTTTTAAAATAAGGAACTGGAGTTGTGATGACATTTAAAATATATTTATTTGCTACCATGCCACATAAATAGACCATGTAGCTGTAACCCATGTTTCCAATTTCAAATGTAGAGTGTTGTTTTGGTATAAATTATATTTTTTTATTAAATATTAACTAACCCTGGACTCTTCGTTTGAAGGGGCCGACGTCCTAACTACATCTGAATCGATCGGATCACTAAAATATAGAAAGTGCCCTCTATTTATTTCTATATTTAACAGAGTTTTTGGAAAAGATAGAGTTATAAACCATGTTTCTATATAAAATTCTGGAAACAACTTCTTAACTATATTCTTCAATTACATTGTATTCTTTCAAAGCCTTCTTATTTATACTCATGTTGATCTACAAACATTTTTATAAAATTACTTACACGGACATATGATATATAAAACATTTCCAACCAGTTGGTCTCTCTAAAAAATTATAAACTTGACCTTGAAAAGTAGCTCTACCCGTGTGATATCGTCGTTGTGCTTTAACAAAACTACGTGTTGCTTCACTAAAATGATTTGGTCCAGCACTTTGTGGAAGAATGAGATCAACTAAAAGAATTAAAAATAAAAAGTAAAAGAGTGACCATTACACAATAATATTTATAATATCTTTAATCAAACTTAAAAAACTTAATTTGTATACCTTTAGGAACTGGAGACATTGTTTGACTACGATCGTTTAAGCCACAAGCTGTTACAGCTAATAAATCGTTATTACTAGCTGCCGTTACTTTCATTCTTGGAATTTTTAATGGCGATTGTGTTAATTGTTTACGAATGGGTGCCGCCAAATTTGCTGGACTTGCAGCAACACCACCCATTTCAACTATTGTTGCACATGTACTAGGTGATAAAAATTTTTCCGTTGCATTATTCATTATTAGTCCGGTCGTCGTAAATTGTGGCTGAGCGCAATACTGTTCACCCAATAATGTTTCTGATTCATCGATAATCATCATTTCGGGTATTGAATCACCTGGACTTCGTGGTAAATATGAAATTTTTGGTGGTTGTTTCCATTCGGTACCAATTCGATGTTTTGCCATTTTGTTGGTTTG
This sequence comes from Dolichopus griseipennis, assembly GCA_963082915.1. Taxonomy (NCBI): domain Eukaryota; kingdom Metazoa; phylum Arthropoda; class Insecta; order Diptera; family Dolichopodidae; genus Dolichopus; species Dolichopus griseipennis. The sequence continues at coordinate 44,946,137 of OY720443.1, read as the reverse complement.
GAGTTATTTTTAAAAATGCAAAATTGTAGAAAATTAAAATAATTTTAAGCACGTTTTTATTTTTATATTACAGTCCGCAAAATTATTTATTAACAAATGTTGCTACACTTTTTTTTGTTACTTAATCACAGTAATGCTTCCTTAATATAAGTTCAATTCAATAACGTTTTAAGAAGAGTTTTCCGTTTTATTTTCTCGTACAATTTTTCAATATTTTAGATTCGATTAGCATTAGAAAAACAAAGCTGCCTATTTTTTATACTACTAATAAACGCTTAAGAACTACAAAATTTAAGAAAATAAAAAATATTTAAAGCTAGAATTTGAATTCGCTTAGTTCATACAAAAAATATCTTTCATATATAGTTGCATTTTATAAAAAATCGGACGCAATAAAAATAATTTCAATTTTTATTAGAGCTTTAAGTGTTCCTTGGTTTTTTTTTGGGTTTTAAAAAATTTTGTTTTTAAATACATTGGGCCATAATATGTGTAAAAGTTCCCTTTGGTTTTGTTTTTAGTATTGTAGGCACATTTTGTGGTAACATTTCTTAAGTGTTGCACTTTTTTAAACTAATCTGAAAAGAAAATATACAAAAATATTTTAATTAGTATTATTATTAAAAATAAATTATATAATAGAAATAAAAAATTGTCGTAAAGTCAATATATTCAGTTAATATTTCATTAAGTCAATAGTGGTTTAGGAACTCACTTCCGATTCCGCATAGTTGAATAAATATGGTTGGATAGAAAATAGAATCAAAAGCCCACAGATGGGCTGTACATAGCTTAAATGGTTTTGCAAAATCAAGAGCCAATAAGTAAAGAGGAATTTAAATTTAAAAACTTCTTTGTACTACTTTTTTTTTTAAGTGCACAATTTTTTTTTTAATTAAAAACTGTTTATACTTTAATTTCAGCAATTCCAATTGAATTTACGAGTATAAAGTAAAAATGTTTTCATTTAAATTAAAAAAAAAGATCGGCAGCCCTATTCCAAAAATTATCAAAACCAAATCATAATCCAAACCGTCATAAGCCTCGCTATTGTGACTTTTTTTTGGTATTTCTAAAATTTAACCATAAGTTTGACATTTATAAAATAATTACAAAGTAGTCAAAGCTGTGATTATTAAAAAGGTTTATTATAAGAATATGATTCGATATTTTTATTTATATAATATTAAATTTTTTTATAAATTTTAAAAAATACGTGAAATATTTTAATTTTTATTTAAAGTTCATTACATTCAAATATTGTGACTGTAGTTCTTGATTACGGAACTGCTGATAGTCATAAGAAAACTCGCACAAAAATCATAACACCTAAGTCATAAATATTATGATAAAAATGAGTAATAAGTTATGACAATTTTTTAGAACAGGGCTGTCAAAATGTTTATAATTTAAAATGTCTTCACTAAAAGTAATTATTTTTATATTTAAATCAAAATGTCCTTTTGTAAAGTAAAAAGGTATAATTGAAGAAATTATTTCTTTATTTATTTATGTACAGTTTCCCTACCACATCCAATGTGATAGGTGGATGAATCATCCCTTCCTTTTCAGATGTATCAAATACTGTGGTGTAAACTATTACGATATCAATTATAAATTATATTTTTTTATTAGATATGATCTGAATAGTATTTGAATCCAAGACTTTTCGATTGAAAAGCCTCCACTCTAAAATATCATCATTCAGATTTTAAAAAATTTAGTGTAAAATTTTAAAAATATTAAACCTTAAAGCTTAAAATATTTAAAAGTTTTTTTTATAAAAAACGCGATTTGTATTTTAAAAATTTTTCTATATCCTGGCTTTAAAACTTTATTAAATAACCTAAATCATCATAAAATCAATTTCATCTAAAGATTCACATCACTTTCATCATCACAAATTATTCACATCACTTAAATCTCACTAAAACCAATTGGGAATTTTATATTATAGTACAAATTCATATAATACACTGTTTGTTAAAGGGAGCACTAGTTACAGTAACCTAGTAACTCGAGTATGTTTTGTTCTAAGCAAACCTAAGGAAACATTCGGCACAGTTGCTTTGTAACTTTAAAATGTTTAATTGTGGATAATATTATTTTCAAACTAAATCCGCTAATTATTTTCTAAAAATCGAATAAGTTTATAACTAAAATTTCTTATACATACTAACACATATTTTAATTGAATTTCAAAATAATTTTCCATTTATTAATTTAAATAAATAAATTTTATTATACTCGTAAATAAAAAAATGGAATCCTCATCGCGGTTTATATTTTTCTTTTAAATTATGCAAAAATTTAATTCTTAAGAGATTCAAACAATAAGGTAAACTCTAATTAAAAATTTAGTAATTGTTTTATAATTTTAAAAAATCGCAAAAAAACAAAACAAAATAAAAAAAGTTTTTAATTTTCTTAAAATTTGTAAATTTTATTTTATTTATCTAATGACTCCCATGTTGACAGAAAGTTTTTCCTGTGAAAATTTAATTTTTGTTTTCTCCAGTTTTTCTTTTTTTAATTTGTTATATAAAGCATTTATTAATGAATTTTTTAAAGTCGATTCTTCGTTTTATATTTGACAACATGCGGTTTACAGGAACCATTTTTGTAATTTGCATAAAATCAATAGATGAGTGAGTGGGAATAAGTATTGAGATAGTCATTGGTATTTCCAAATGATATTTAATTTTGAATTCAAAAACTGGTCGGTGGAAAACAAAGTAACTTTGTATCTTTTAAATTTTTAAAATATTGAAAAATGAAAATTACTCTAACTGGAAAATTAATGGAAAGGATTAAAATAATTTATACATATAATACAGAATAAATTAATAAATTTTAACACGCGAAATGTTTTGTTTTTAGTTTAGCAAAACTTAAAATACACGTGATTCAGATATTAAACCAATTGTTTGACGTAATAATGTTCCAATGATGGGTTCATTAAGGAAGCACTTTAACATTGCATTACCTATTAATAAATGTTAAGACATGGGAATTTCCCAAAATTGTGCAATATTATTTCAAAAACTATTTTTTTTTTTATTTCTGCATATTAATAATTATTTTTATTTTGATTTACGTAATTACATTTAGTATTTAAAATCCCCTTCACTTTAATTTTAGCAAGGCAACTGAAAAAATCACTCAAATTGTTCCATTCATACATATCATAACGGGAATTCCCGCAATTAAGCCGAATGTGTTAATAAGTATAATTTATTAACTAAGTAATTCAAATTAAAGTAATTAAGCCCAATATCATAATATGATGTATGGAATTTAAAAATTTTCCTTCGACGAATCCTTATTTGAAAAAATTCCTTTCGAAACTCCTTGTTCAACACATGATTTAAATATTAGTAAAAGCCCGTTACAGTAGTTCTCAAGAAACTTGCAATAATAGAAAAATGTACCTTACAAAAATAATTTAAAATAGAGTTAGCACTTCAGTTATTTATAAAGCTTTATATTATAACTTTACATAATACATTATGTTCTACTATTCAAAGTCCTTTCATACGTTTATGCATTTTAGTGCATTTTATTTTACAACCAATTAAAACTAAATTACAGTTGCATAACATATTGCACCAGTATATCCTTTTTTCCTTTAAATTTCTATATCGTTCATGTATAATTCACTGGTTTGTGTCCTGAATAATTGCAAATTATTAACACAAAAATCAAAAAATACATGAGAAAATTTTATCAAAGCTTTTATATTCATACACACACTAATGTCTTGATATTAATTTGTACCTTGTTAAAAAAAAAAGCTTTCCAAATCATAAGGTGTTTTAATTACATTTATTCACAATTAAGGCGCTGCAATCGACTAAAAGAAAATTAAAATTACTTTACAAGGATATTCAAAGAAAATTTCACTTTAGAAATTAAAATTTTGTATTGAAAATATTTTCCAATGGTTGAGTGAATAATTGGGGAATGTTTCAAAATTCCAAAATTATAAAATCTCAAATTACAAAATTCTGAAATTGCGGAATTTCTAAAACAAAATTTCAAAATTAGAAATTTTCACTATTAATTTTTAAAATTCATTTAAAAACGTCAATATTTTTAAGAAACTTACTATTTTTCATAGATAAATGTCAAAATTGAATACTTTCCAATTATATATTAGTAGTATTAATTTTAGAGTTGGATTCAAAATCAGAATTATTGCCTTTCACCATAGACTAAGTAGTTGTTTAGATGATCAGTTTTATATAAAAAATTTAAGTTGTCTTTTGGAGGCAGCCCAAACATTTTTGGAGTCAGAATAAACATTTTAGAATAGTTTAAAATATTTAAAGTGAAAATATAGAGATTTCAGTTTTATAGTGTCTTTAATTATTCTAAATATTCCAAAAATTTTTATTCTGATTTCAAAAATGTATAGGCCATCTCCAAAAAACACTTAAAATTTTTATATGGGACTAATCGTCTAAAAAATTATTTAGGCTATGCTCTTACGAAATATGTATGTATATGTATATGCAAGATGCTAAATTAGAAGGGATTTAAATGATGCTAAATTAGAAGGGATGGTTACAAAATTGGTATATATGCTATTTCTCGAATATGTATATGTATAGGTATATTTGTTTTAGGACAGATTAAGAGTAGTTTAAGAAATCAGGATTTTAGTGATTTGTTTAACAGGGCTTACCACCAAATGTTAGAATTTTCTTAAGTGAAGGTTTTTTCTTTAGAATATTTTTTTGGAATTATTTCTTGGAATTTTGTAGCCAATCTGAATAAGATTTCCCAATATGGTATTTTGTAATAAGGCGGAAATAATTTGGGATTTTGTGTTTGAGATTTAATGATTAGGATTTTGTGGATTACTTATCAAAGTAAAAAAATGGTTAAATAAATTTTGGACGTATTTAATTTCTAAAGATGACTTTCTTTGCTTTTGCATATTAAACTTATCCGTTTTTGTATTTTGGTTGCAAAATATTACTTACATTCTAAATAGAATGCAAATTTGACCTATTCTAGTTACCGACATACAAAAATATTTAAAATTCGTATAGTAATTTTAATCTTTAAATATTTTATAACATATCGTTATCCTTTTCAATCATGTTGAGTGTTTTTTTGCGCAAAGGATATTATTAATCATCAAAAAAAAGGAAATTAACTAAAATTAAGGTGTACCCCTTTTAAATATTAAAAGTGAAAAACCTTTTATTAATTTTTAAAGAATTCACTCTTTGTTTTTGAGCCAACACGTGTCATTATTACTTAATTAGATTCTAAGAAAATAAAGAATCCAGTGAAATTAAACGAACTCAAAGGGAAATTAAAGGATCAGAATTTTTTTTCCAAAGTACATTAAAAGTACAAAGTGAAACGGTCATTCACTTATAAAGGTGATAATTAAGTTAAAAATTTAATAACCTTAAAGAATTCCAATTAAAAAATAATTACAACATTTAACTAATTAATATTTAAATTAGGGTGTAAATTATAAGTTTTTTTATAATATTATAATATGTATGTGTTGAACATCAATCATATGTGAACATTGACATTGTTCATGAAAAAAAAATGGTCAAATTTATGAATAATTTTAGGAAAATGTAATTTAGTATAATGTCTTTTAATTTTGATTGGCATCTGCACTTTTTTGGTTTTTTTAAGCATTTAAAAAAATTTTGATAATATTTGGTTTTAGGTTCGGATCGTCCGTCCATTCCATTCATCAAACTTCAGCAGAAAATTATTCATTGATTATACCTAAAAAAATTTAATACTTCACAGCCCAGACAATGTCGACGCCATTCGAAAGCTGGAAATATCAAAGAAAGTTAAAACATATGAAAATATATGAGATTTAACAATCTCACACTGCCGTACATTGTCAGATTTTAAAAATTATTCGTGCTTATTAGTATGCTGTCAAAAATTAAACCGGTTCTAACAGTATTGAATAAATTAGTCTCCATTTTGTTTTGTAGCTGTTCGAGGCAAAATATTAAAAAAATTAAAAATTGACAAATATTGTCATATTTTTTCTTCGGTTTTTGTTGACAATTTAATTTTTTAAAAATTTGAACGCCGTTAAAATTGTAACAAAAAAATGTTATTTATTTGAGCTGTGAACATTCACTGATGACGCGCGTTAAAGGCGTTGATATTCTGTGAGGCTTCAAAGTTAATTAAAAAGTTTTATCGAAATTCAATTTTTTTATGAGAAGACGTTGAAACTTGAAAATTTGCATATTTTATGGGTAAAATTGGTCCCCTACCAAATTTAATAAGATGACAGATAAGAACTTTATAAATTATAATTTAGTTTAAGATTGACCTAAAAGTTTAAATCAAATTTTATTTACTATGGTTTGCTTAATTACTCAAAATAGTTAATCGAATGCATCAAACTGATATTGTACTATAGTTTCACGTACCAAAATCTACTAGTTCATGCATAGTTTTAATATGAATTTGAGTTTAAGTTGAAATCTAAGTTGAAGAGTTAAGTTATGAAATCAACCCAGTGTTTTCCACTTTTCTTAAAATCTTTGTTTTGGATTATGTGCAATTTTAAATTTCCTGGATTTTCATTTAACTTTGTTTCAAATTATGTATTTCATGAACCCATTTATGCACTAATATTTTTTTTATGTAGTTCACATTAACCCTTCAATTTTTTTTTGTCTTTTAAAAAGGTTTTATGGCGGGTATTTTAAAATTTTTTAGATTTAATAAAGTTATATTTAACTCTATTTCTTATATAACATTGCTTATTCAGAAATTGTAAACGGGGGTCTTATCTACAATTTTGATCTCAGTTATATTGAAAATACTATTATAAAAATTAATGTGAAATAAAGTATTTGTAATATTAATTTACGATGTAGTTGAATAATAAAGTTATTTTACTGCATTTGGTAAAATCATAACTATTTTAAAGACGACAACCTTTTACACAAAATAAAATAATATTCATTTATAACTAAAAAAGTAGAAAGATAATTCAAAATTAATTTGTCAGCTACTTTTATTGATAACAAAAGTAACAACATCTATTCTAAGCAAGAAGACACTATAATAGGCATATTAGTTTGCAGGTAGTTTAATATGAAAAATAGAAATCCATTATAGAATTCATTTAAAAGGAAATATTAAACTTTTAATTATGTAATTAATCTCTGGGAATTTCATTGTAACGCCTAGGGATTTTATTATCAAAAGAATCAATTATGCTCAGTTTTTAGTTTTTTTGTAATATCTAAGGTGTATGGTATATTTGATATACATCGAATATAATATTATCAATTTTAATGATTAAATACGTAACACAAAAAAAATAATTAATAAACTAATGCCAGTGTTGCTCCTAATTCCATTTTGATATTGAAATATTTTTAACACTAATTTAAATAAAGGTCTTAAATAATTAAATTAAATTGTAACTTCCTCTAAAATTTGGAATTTATTTGAATTTTATTATCTAAGCATATAATGATTAAAACTAAGAGACACCTCCTTCAATTTTAAGGAAACCCTTTAAATTTAAGGCAAATGTATTACACAAGTAAAAATATAATTTAAATTTTGTTACATTACTAAAAAACAGTTTGAATGGGTATTTAAGTTACAGGTGCTTAAAAATAGAAAAGTTATTGTTTTACAAGTTATTGTCTTACAGCTCCTAAACAGGTCACATGACAAAAAAACTTTACTTTACCGACCCCTTCTAATTTCTAACCTAATCTAACCTAATCTAACATATCTCAAAATTTCAAGTTTCTAACTCGAGTCGTTCAAAAGATATGAGGGGGCAAAAATTGAGTTTTAAATAACGGTTATTTATAGTCCAGAATGGCAACTCTTTCAACTGTGAATTTTAGTACCCTATGGCAATTCTATGAATTTTCGTTTTATATTTATATTTATTAAAAGAGGAGGTGTCTGTTACTGTTATATTGGAAATAAACCTAAAAGAACTTTTATTTTAAGAATTTAAATTTAGGACCTTTTCAGCCTTTGTGGGGCAACAGGTTTAAAGCGACCGTTTTTTTGCAAGAAAATTGTCATATAAATTGTGGTTCACTTTTTGCTTTTCTATATGGCCACTTGTTTTAAAGCCAATATGTTTAATCCGCCCATCTGCTTTGAAATATAAAATAACTCTACATGATTATACATGTTATAAAATTAAGTGAGGACAAAAACCACATGAATATTCAAAGCCTCCACTAAATAATTTATTTTAAATTTTATATTTAAAATCAAGGACAAAATACTCTTTAAAAACAAAATTACAAAATTCTACTGTAATTCTATAAATTTTTAAATGTTAACTGTTACGTCAAATATTAAATGTTAATGTTGTTTTATATAAAAACATTTAACATTTTGAATCCTTTTGTTAATAAGCTTTATTTTATTGATAAACCAGTAAGTCAAACAATTTATTTAACTTTTTATTTTATTTGTATTAATTCTATTTTATGTGTGTATTGAATTTTTGATCATTTTGAATTATTATTATTAAATCAAATAAAATTAAACCAAGTAAATATCCATTGGATATGAAACAATGTTATTTTATTTAACTCATAAAATATTTTTTTATAGTTTTTGGAAATATTGTGTATGTATGGGTTTGTAATTGAAAAAGATAAAACTAAATAGAAGTAGGAGAGAAGGTCAAATTTATTGGGTAGAAGTAAAAAAGAAGGTCAAATTATTCATACAGAATGGTTTATGTATAATATTCCAGGAGAATGATTTCTTTAACTTTTATTATCTTAAACTTTGTGATGACGGTAATTGTAAACTGTTACAGACAAAAATATATATATATATGCAAAACAAATTTACATTTAAGATTTCCTTATAATAATAGTTTTGGAAAAACTTTTATAATATTATCAGAATGCTGTCTGTTACTCATTTCTTATTTAATTTTAATTTAAGTTCAAAAATGTTTATTACGTCTAGGTGAGGGAAAGAGGGAGGTTTCGGATACAAAATAACATTTATTAAAGTTTCGATTAAAGTTTTCAAATAATAAAATATTTGTTAAAGGAAAACTTTAAAACAAAATGATCTCATACTAAATTTATATGTTTTTTATAAAGTTTTTTAGTATTTCAGTTCTTTTTTGGATTTACAAAATATCTTTTAGGTACATATATTATTATATATTGAACTTAATTTATATTTAACTTTAAATAATAGAAATTCTGGAATTGAATCGAATTGTCAGCTAAAATGAAATATGAAAGAAAACTGCATGTCACGCCATTTTACAAGCCAGGTTATCTATTACGAAGTTCATATTCATAAAGATCATATTTTAGATAATTTTTAAATCATATTTAAAACGATTTCAAAGGTTAATGAAATCTATTTAAAAAAGTTAACCAAAAATCTTAATTTGAAGAACATATGTATGAAAAAGATATTTTGAAATAAAATGATACATTTTTATGCGGAAAGATGAAAAATTTAATTTTGAATATATTATAAATAAAAGAAAATATATAGTTTCTTTTATGCTTCCATATCTCATATAAGTTTAAACTTATATTCTCTTGTATTGAATAAAAGTTCAGTTATTGTATCCAATATGTTGTTTTTATTAGTTTTATAAATTTTTTTCTTTTTATACCCGTATGACTATATAGTCAAAGGGTATAATAAATTTGCCATTACGTTTGTGACGCAGAGAAGGAGGGGGGGTAGATATAGACTCAAGTGTATGGATCGGATCAGAATCGAAAAAAAAATCGATTTAGCTATGTATGTCCGTCCGTCCGTCCGTTTGTCCGTCTGTCCGTCTGTCCGTCCGTCCGTCCGTCCGTCCGCACGATAACTCAAAAACTAAAGGAGCTAGGATCTTGAAATTTTCGCAAATTCGTTTTTTTGCAATAGCCGTCATCGCTATTTAAATCCAGCCATTTTGGTCCATGGGTTCGGGTGGCTGCCATACAACTTCTTTTTTTATATGAGTATTTCTCTGTACCTATTACAGATACGTGTCTGAAATTTTGGCAAAAGTAGTTTAGTTTTATGGCCAAAGTTTCTGCAAAATTTGGTTGGTCTGTTGCAGTGAGTTCGAGTAGCTGCCATACAACTCCTTCTTTTATATGAGCATTACTCTATACCTATTAAAGCTGGGTGTCTGAAATTTTGCCAAAAATAGTTTAGTGTAATGGCCAAAGTTACTGCAAAATTTGGTTGGTCTACTGCAAAGGGTTCGAGTAGCTGCCATACAACTTCTTATTTTATATAAGCATTACTCTATACCTATTAAAGCTGGGTGTCTGAAATTTTGCCAAAAATAGTTTAGTTTAATGGCCAAAGTTACTGCAAAATTTGGTTGGTCTACTGCAAAGAGTTCGAGTAGCTGCCATACAACTCCTTCTTTTATATGAGCATTATATTTCACCTAATAAAGCTGGTATGTTTGAAATTTTGCCAAAAGTAATTAATGTTTGTAATAATAATGATATAATGTTTATATAACGGTCATACGGGTATCCCAGAGTTGACACAGTCTACTCTACTACACTCTTCCTCGTTTAATTTAAAATTTATAGAGCACAGGAAACAATATCTAATATTATTATACATAATTAAAAAAAATATATAATATCTAGGTATTGGTAAATAAATAAATTGAATTTGATAGAATTCATTGGAAATGAATCAAATTGTATTTTAGAATATGTTTCAAAAACAAAAATAAGGAAAAATAATTTTAAAGTTTTCATTAATTGAAAACCAAATAAACGCTTTGCATGCCTCACTTGCTTCTTACGCTTTGACGTCTGAAATAAATACATTATTTCTTATGTAACTAGGTTCAATAAACAAAGCGAGCAAATCGAATATTGTCTGCAAAATTTTGAATTGAAAAGTTTACAATTACTCGCTTACTTTTTACGCCTTTTACATTAAATTTTGACAAACACATTTTGTAAATTCAATATTTGCTTTCAATAACGTTTATAAATATACATAGGATTAGTATTATATTTAAGTTTATAAATATACGTTTTCAATAAGGTTCATACACTGATATCTATAATTGGAAACAAAAAATATCTTTCAAATGTAGCATAAATGAGAATGTAACATAAATGTTACACATAATAATAAAATGTTTCGAATCTAACGAAATACATTATTTTTGACATATAATAGTACCTACTTGTTAACAACCATCAAAAAACTACTTATAAAATATGTCAAAATGTCTGTTTTAAAGTTTTCATTGCGTCATAGTTGCTTTGCTTGCTTTTCTGCATCTGCAAAAATAATCATGCGAAGCAAGCAAAGCGTTCATTGGGTTTTCACCTTAAGAGTAAATATAAAGAAATTTAAAAGTTTCATAAAGCATTCAAGTGTTCCTTTGACCTTTACATTTATTACCAAACTATCATGTATTTAAATTTAATTTGAAAAATGGTTATACTAACTCTTCTGGTGGACGACTGAGATTTTACCTGTTTAGATCCTTCACTTGCTAATATAATAGGAAAAGAACTGATTAAGCAGGTTTTAAGAAGCAAGATAGTTCTTGTATACTATAAAATATTAAATGCAATTTTAGAATACCTCGAGATATCTTAATCCTAAAAATACTTGATGATTTTTAAAAATTAACTTATATTAAGAACGTTAATTTATTGCATATTTAAAGGGGTATTATATTAATTACCAAATTATATTCACCTTAACTTTAAAAATTTTTATTTCATTATTTAAAAAATAAAAATGATAACTATTAAATTATATGAAATAAATATTTTAATGTCTTATAACTTTGATATAATTATATTTAATGAGTCTTAGATTAAAGATATTGTATATTTAGTTGAATTAAGTAACAAATGAAATGTCTTTAATTTTCATTTAAAATTCACTCGCCAAATAAAATCGAATAAACACAAATCAATAAAATATGATATGCCGCCTGATGCTGTATATTTTATCAGTGCAATATATAAACATAGAAATTCAATTAATTTGATATAATTTTTAACTAAACACTATCAATTTGTATCTATTACCAATGTTTTATTTTATGCCTTTAGGTTTTTCTAACACTGTTTCTAAAATTGTTTGCTCTGAATAAATGTAAAAAGCAAATCAAGTTTTTTGTTAATTTTTTTTTTATGACCACTGCATATAGGGATATGTGATGGAAACCCAGTGTCTAAATATGGAAAACGTAATATTTGCTTGTCATCTTCTAATTGCTTCCAATTTTAATTAAAAAGCAAAAGCGTATGCTTTTATGTAAACTTAGAAATATTACTCGGAATTATTGAAATTTATTAAAATTTAAGGTGTAAAAAATAATGTAAACATTTTTTTTTTTTTTAATTCAAAACATATTTTCATTTTGAAAATATAATATTAAAAAAGTTTGTGTTTTTTCAGAAAATCATAATGATGATAATTCAAAATATAGAACCAGGAACGAATGAAATTTAAATGAATTGAAAATCGCCAAAGCAGAAATTATTTTTAAATTAAAATTTTAAAAATGAAATTTCAGAATGGAAGAATAATTGAAGGCAAAATCATTAGTGTTTAAGTGTTTAACGGTAAAAGCGGCAAGCAATTTCAGTGAACCTAGACCATAAAGAGCATCTCATAATGACAGTTTAGTAAATCATTATTTTTAGACTCTTGTTTTTAGAAAATCTTGCGTTTTTTAAAAATCTCATATTAGAAAATATTGTTTAGAAAGTCTCAAAAGGACTTTAAACTTGAGTTCAAAATCAGAATTATCAGTCTTTTCAAGATAATTGAACAAAAAGAGATTTTCTAAAACGCGTTTTTTTAAAAATGCGATTTTCCAAAAATGAGATTTTCTAAAACGAGGTTTTGTGAAAACAGGATTTACTAAAACAGATTTCGGTCAAACCATAAAACATACAAATTTCAAAGTTATTTAAGTTATTTTTTTATGCAACAATAATTTGTTAGCTTTGCCATGTTGTTAAGCCCCTTCTTATTCTGAGCTTCTCACATAACGTTCCCTCTAAATATCAATACATAAAATTCTCTTAAATTTTGAATTATTTGGCCAAGAATTTTTAAACCCATACTTAACACTTTAAATCAAAAAAACATCCAAAAACCATTGTGAATTAATTTTTGTTACAATTCAAAATTAATTCGGACCAATTTAAAAAATCCTTAAAACGAAATTAAATTTAATCTTTGAATTGTCTTTTGATATCTTGATATTATGTACTACTTACTTCATATTAAATACTTACGTAAATCAAACATATTTTGTAGATTTCACTGTCAATGTTTTAATGTATATGTATGTGTATATGTATGTCATTATATTGTTTCTCTTAAAATTGAATCTAATTTCGAATTAGATTTTTATCGACATTTATATGTCTACACAATAACCAAATTGTCACTTGCATTACAAAACGAATATAAAACTACAAAATTTATAACAAAAGAAAAATTATTACAAGAGATATTAAAGAATAGAAATTTTATTCCTAAATTGTATTTTTTGTATCATTTTTCTATTCTGCTTCCTTTCTTTCCTGTTTTTATACTTTTTGTTTTTGTGAAACGTCATCCATTTAATAAAAAGATAATCTTTACTAATACCTATTTATAGATATCATATCTATACAGAAACAGAATACATACATACATAACATATACATATTATAACAATAAATAAGAATCTAAGAATCGCTTTTGCTGTCTGTCATTCAACATTTAATTGAACATTAAAAAAAAGAGAAAAGAAATTTACAACCGTGTTCAGGATAGTCGGAAAAAACAAAACAAAAAAGGATAATAAATAAATCAAAAAAAAAATACAGTCGAATCTCAAGAAATTCTAGTAGAATGAAAAGTTGTCATAAACTTCTTTTGTGTCATATTGCAGTTATAAAAATTAATTTTTTAAATGGAAAATTGGATTTTTGTAAAATTGAACCAGCATGTAGGGGTGCGTTTATGTTGGAGGTACGATAAGTGATAAGAGCATTGATAAGAGCATAGCCTAGAAAATTAAAATGTTAATTAAAATTAAATATAAAATGTTAATTAATTATAATATCACAAAATTACTTTTATTTCAAGCAATTATAAAATAATTAAGGTATAAACCACTTTTTTGTAAATGATTTTTAAATTTTACAGCATAGCCCTGAAAAAGTCAAGCCTTGAATAAAACTCATTTTTAATTATAGAGATAGTTCTTTATCAAAAATCAAAAAATTCATAGTTCTAAGTTTGAAAAGAAGGTGCAAAAAATTGGAATTGATATACTTGAATGAAAGAAAAGTATTGGTGAATTAGAGAACCATATTGCATTTTTTTTTCCTTCTCTTACCCACTTTGGGAACATAGGGTTTCCACATAGTTTTTGTACTATCACAGGTTGATATTTTGTCATTTGCCATAGTTCTTTATTACTGATTACTTTAGACCAGAAGATTTTGCAAATAAATCTTAAGCATTTGTTCAAAAAAACCTGGATCTTTTTTATATTTTTTTGATTTGTGTGCAAGGTTTTACTCCCATATAAAAGTGTTGAATATCCTTAACTTTGTATTTCTTCTGGATAAGTGAGATGGATAAGTTGCCCATAACCTTGCGAATGTCACTCTAGCTTGTTTTATTCTATTTGCAATATCCTCATCACAGCCTCCTTTAGTAGAGATTGTACTACCTAGATAATGTAATTTCGGTGCACCATCAATTATAGTCTTATTTATTACGAATTTATTGCTGCTGGTCATATTAATCCGGAGTGATTTTGTTTTTCTTGTGTTGGTTACTAGTCCAACAGTTTTCGCTCTTTCACATAGCAAGTTTATTTTTTCTTGAATATCTCTATGTGACTGAGCTAGGAAAGCTATGTAATCGGCATAATCAAGATACTCAAGCCAGCTTGTTAATGTCCATCATTCATGTCCTTACTTTTCTGTAAAGCCTCTTTTTGCACTGTAAGTGTCCTTCTATTAAATATTAGTGATCTCTCACCCAAAAATCCCTTTGCTTAACTCTTTGCTACAACTTTAATTTCACTAAAAATTACGATTCCCTTCGGAAAACTTATGTTGAATGATATTGTACTGTATTTTTTGATATCCTGCCAATTCAATAATTTCTGAAACATAAGTTCTAATTTCTATGAAAAACATTTTTACGTAAACGTAAATAAATGTTTCAAAGAACATATAACAATGGCTATTATTCATTTTGTTTCACAGTTTGAAAACAATACAATTTTTTTTTTGTTTCCTTTTGATTCCATTTTTTTTGTAATAGAAATCGTTCAATTCTAACCTCAAAATAAGATTTATTTTCTGTTTAATAGCAGATGGTATATTTTCTGATTTATAAATACATAAAAATATTATTTGGATAATTACAGATCTATTTTTCCCTCAAAAAAAAAATTGAAAAGAAAATCTTTTTCTTAGAATTAAATAAAATGTTCTAAATAAAATTAAATACAGATTTATAATGTGGTGAATAAAATTATTGGAGTATAAAACAGTAATTGAGGAAAGAAAACCAAAATAAGAATTCTTAAGAATTGAAATAATTTTATTTAAGTTGAAAAGAGGTTTATTTTAAGCAGCAAGTCTTTAAGTCCCATATATTAATTTCATCCATTAGAAAGATTGGGTTTGTTGGATGAAAAGCCTTTTCAATCCTTAATTTTCTTTGATATGGTGAAAACAGTCTTATTCTATTCACAATAAATTTTAACCAAATTGAAATGTCATTTTATATTTTAAATGGAGATTATATTGGTATTAGACTTTTTAAGAATTGATTAAATTTTGTTTTCAAGAAGTATTAAAGTATTTTAAAAAAATATTAAGAATGCAATTTTAATGTAATTATATTTAGAAATAAATTCAAATTTTAAAAGATTATACAATTTATAAGAAGTATTTCGACTGCTGGGCTTTAAATTGTGTTATTATTAAGATAACCACAGTAAAATCTTTTAATCTGATCAAAAGAAACTTTGATGTGACATTGAACTATGGTAATTTATGAAGAATTTTGTCTTTAATAATAAACGCAGAATATGTCTAAGTTAAAAAAGTTTATAAATTTTAAAATTAATATTATATTTGTAATATTCATTTTGGTTTGATTATTTCTTGGGTAATATTTGCTCAGGAGAAAACTTCTTTTTCAAAATTTCAAAATCAGGTACAGTGGTGGCCACAACAACTAATTATAATTAGAATACTCAGTCAATATTAAACTCGTCAGTACCAGTTAATAATATATTTATAAATTTGTTGAAAATGGATATTCATAAGGCTTATTCAGTTAACCCCGATCTTTAGTATAATCCCCATATATATTATCTCTGCATGTGTCTATAAAGTGCAAATTTTTTGACCCTACTCTGTCTTATTATAAAACTAATTACAATACTATAGTGCTTTTTATATTTGGATACTAAAATATGCGCTTTATGAACCTTTAATTTAACTTAGCCAAGTACACACGAGAGATTAACATAGGTAGAGCACTACGGAAACAAAAGTTTCCTCTACTAAATGTGTTTACACGAGAGTGCAACTTTGATACAACTTTGGTAGAAAAATTTTTCGTAGAGATGAGAATAGAATTAAATTCAAAATAGATTCTTTTTTGCAAACAGTTCTTTGAAAAATGAGTTCGGAACAAGTAAAACCCTACGGCTATCGTGTGCCATTTTATTCCTTAAAAAAAAATAAAAATAAAAAAAATAGAAAATGTTGGGTGCGAGAATGGGTGCGGAGAAGACATACTGTTCCTTTAAAGACAAAAATGTTTCTTTAATAATTAAATTTATTCACTCAGTTTACACTCAAACCCAAACGCAGATTAAATAATTCAATTTTTTATTTAAAATTACAAAAAGTTGGTACTAATAAATAAATATTTGACTTATTTTGATTAATTTATTAATAAGGAAACCAGTTTTTATAAAGCAAATTATTTACCATTGTTTACTTATATAAAAACATACATACATCATACTTTAATAACAATATAATATGCAAAAATACATGAATTACATCAAAGTCAGAGTAATCGTAGACAAAAAAACCTTTTTACTTGAAAGTGTTTACACAGTAGGGAAATTTCTATCAAAAAATCTCTCGTAGAGCCGATGTGGAGCTCAATGGTAGAGCTCTAACGAGTGTTCATACACATATAGATCGAGATTTTTGTCTCAACTTTTCCCAATTTACTCTCTCGTTTGTACTTGGCTTTAATGTCGTTTTACTATATTTGATGCTCTGTATTTTCAAATTCTTGAATTTTCAACTCCGTTGTTTTAATTTTTTATTATAACCTCAACTTCCTTTAATTGAAAAGAAAAGAAAATTTAAAAGAAAGCTTTTTAATTTAATAAATTCTTAAACCTTTCATAAAGTTCAAAAAGTATATTTACAAGTAAACAGATAACTTTTAATACAATTTCCAAAATCAGATTTCGTTAAGGTAGTAAATTGACCTTGCGTGATAACAACAAGAAGTAACACTATTACCTTCAGATTAAAACTATATACTTATAAATTATTTGACATAATTTCACCACGAAGGAAAAGGAAATCAAAAAGAAACAAAAAAGTTCAAGGTAACACAATGTGTTATTATTGTAACCTTCAGAAGTAGTTTGTCGAATTTCAATATATTTATTATAATTTGTCTTCATTTAAGACTCCTTCAATTTTAATTAATATATTAATTTATAAATTAGTACACACAACATTACGAATATATCTAACAAAATCGAAAATTAAAATAAATATTGACACGTAAATATTTGGCCTTCATCATTCAACCATTCTACAATTAATTAAATTATTTCCCATCACTATTACCGTTATTGAATTGATTGAATTTTATAAAACATTTGATCACCCCCTTTCCTGTCAAATAATTTTAAAATGCAAGGTAATCAAAGGGATGATTGGTGTCAAAAACGTAATTGAATTTCAAATTGACATAATATATAAAAGTTAATATTATAGTGTGTACGCATAATTAATACTTAATGAGATAATTTTGTATTACTATTACTCCTTTATTTTTAATTTTTATAATTATTTTCAATAGAATTTTTTAATGATTTAATTAAAACCACTATACATATATACGTTTGTTTGTGTATTCTATATTTAAAAATAATTATTTTTAATAAAATTTATTAAACCGATCCGTGTCACTTTATGGGAGAGATTAAAAGAATTGACATTTATATTATTAATTTATAATTTACTTTGAATATTTCCATCTGGAAGTGAATTTAATTTATAAAATAAATTAAATGGGTTTTGGGAGTGTTTAATACGTTCGTTAAATATTTATTTAAAGTTATTCACTACAGCATAATGGACATAGTCTGTTGTGAATGGATTTAGTTATATTTTGTGAATGGATCTGATAGTTGACATTGTATTTTGCTATATTCTGAGTACTATTGTGGTAATAGGTAATTTGTGAATAGGCTGTGACATTATTGTTTACCGTAATTTATATATTTCTACAATTAAGATTAATTTATTATAGACTTTACATAAAAATTAAATATGATATAAATAAAAACATAACTTGTTTGTAAGCCTTTGAAAGCACAAACGTGTTTTAATTTTAATTTATGAAAAATTTTTTTTTTATTAAGAATTATTTGTCAAAATGAAGGGAACTTTCATGAAACAATGTTACTTGGACTATATTTCGAGTTAACTTTTCAATAAAAATGAAAAACCAAGGATTCTTAAATAGCAAAATTTTAAAATTATATAATGTTTCATACTGAGTATTTTATCGAAATATAATGTTACAGCTTCAATGTTAAGATTTAATTTAGGAAATATATACACCAGTGACTAAGTTACTGCTTACCTATAAAAGCAGTAAATTTTTGAATTAAATTCCTAAAAGTCCTAAAAACCCCTCAATTGGAATGTCTCAAAAATTCAAATACTAATAAATATGCATATATTATATAAGCAACAACTGTTTATACTGAAGAAAGCTGTCGGTTGTAAAGGAATTTACAAATTTGTCAGAAAAACTTTTTAACAAAATTTATCTAACACTTGGACTATAATATCTCAAACGACACTGGTATACCTCAATATCTCGGATTCCCGTATAACTTAAACATTTACTCAACTCGACCTTCACGTATAGTAGAATCATTAACTTTGTTTCTGAAATCCTATTCTTGTTCTAAAAAAATTAATCATTTAATGAATGAGCATCAAAGTTAAAGAAGGGCAAGAGATATTCATTCATACACTTGTTAACCATCCAGTTAGCACAAAAAAACCTATATGCCAATCACACTATGGTTCTGTGGTTGTGTGGTTCCAATAAATCTAATGTACTCCCTAAAGTGTTAATAACATATTTAAATCTAAGAAGAGTATCACCATTTTTCTAATTATTTTTAGAAGACCTTCCTCCTTATAAGCTTTTAAATATTTCATTCATTTTCCCATATCCTCCGATTACTTTAAAATTTCTAAACTCAATTTCCTCAAAACTTTTTCATATCCTTATATTCCAAGCAAAACTGTATATTTGCATCAAGTGTCAAATCCTAAACTTCATTTAAACAAAAAACCTTTTAATGTGATAAAATCTTACACTACCCTAAGTGTTAAGTACGATTTGAACAGTTACTCACAAATAGCATAATAATTTTAATAACTGTATTCGATAGTGAATAAAATTAGTCACTTGAAAAACCTACAATACCTATACATATAATTCTAAATTGTTATAATTATAGTGGAAGTTTTATTATTTTTCTTAAGAATTTACGAAGGGAATTCCAAATAGCACGCAGGGAAAACTAAATAGCATTTTTTATAAAAAGTATAAAAGGCTATTTGGTTTTGGTTTCTCTTTTAATTGTACCTGAAAGAACAAAAGAAACTCTGATAGTTTAACCTAGTTTCAAATATATTTTCAAATATATTTTCTTGGTATGAAAATATTTACTTAATAAATTTTCACAATAAATCAAAAATTCATTGAATTTTTAATATGTTTATGTTTTATATGTGAAACGGAATTTTCTTTTGTTTTTTTAAGGGAAAATATTAAAAAACAAAATTTTATTATTTGTATTTACATGCATTTATTAGATATAATAACCATAATATTATTTTTGGAATAATATGCTATTAATTTATTTAACATATTATTTTCCTTTGATATTTTTTTTATTAACCTGAACTTTCTAAATATTATGAAGAACTATTTTATTTGTTTTTATGGTAAAAATATGTTTATTTTAGGAAACCATATAATGTTGTTTTAATGTTTTATAAAAGATTTATGTAAAAATGTATTTGCTTTGAGTTTTCATAAACAGTTTAACCTATTAACTTGTATTACACTGGGTAAATAATAGACCCATTTTTCAATAATATGTTATGTTTTTTCTTTACCATCTGTGGATTAATTTAAAATTAGACTCAATTTGAAGATTCTTGGTCTTAAACGCTTGGGAACATTTTTTTAATTTTTCACATTTATGGAACAAGGGACTAAAAGTAATATGAATTGAGAAAACAACTTAATATATTGTATGACAATATGTATTGTAAAACATTTACAAAAATTATGTTTTATAAAGATATTAAGAACACGATCCTGGAATATTATGGATAACGGCTGGTTGGCTTGGCGGTTAGAGTGCCAACCTTTCTGCAAAAGGCTATGGTTCGAATTATAGTGAAAGAGAAAAAACTTTTATCTGGTTTTAGACAAAACTCAACTACCATTCGACATAAGGTTCAAATCAATTGCTTAATCAATAATTAATAATTATATATCTTTAACAAAAAAACATTAATATTACAA
Source organism: Dolichopus griseipennis (assembly GCA_963082915.1). NCBI lineage: Eukaryota > Metazoa > Arthropoda > Insecta > Diptera > Dolichopodidae > Dolichopus > Dolichopus griseipennis. The sequence continues at coordinate 44,925,251 of OY720443.1, read as the reverse complement.
TATAAGCAAGTACAAATAGAAACAAATAATATAATTGAATAATATAACTCACAGATATAGAATATCATATAACTCGAATAGAAAAGTATTACAATATAAAAAAAATTTGAATTGTATCTATTGAAAACCTAAGACGTTTTTACATCCTATAAGGCTTAGTACTATATCTCAGGTTTAAATTGTATGTGGATTTCATTAAGATTAATTCAAATAATAAAAATAATATGTCTATGTATATAGACAATAATAAGAGGAATATGTCTCCCCCTTTTCAACATAAGGGCATTGCGTATGCTTTCCCAGCATCTAGGCCTTGCCTACTTTTAATTTATTCCATTGCCAATACTATTTTTGTATTTTTCAAAAAAAAGTAGGTAATGTTATTTATTTCATTTATTTTATATATTTAAATTATATGTTCTAAAATCCTGCAAATTAAAAAAATAAAATATAGCTAAAAGAAATTATTGGTTTGATCGATTTAATTGATCAGTTCGGTATAGATATTTAGTTTAACATTAAGTTCAAAAGTTTAATGGATGATTTTGATTTGGTACAAGTTTCAACCTCTTCAATCTAGATATTATATGCAATTAATATTCTCTATACATATTACATAGTATAGGTTTACATATCTATTGGTTCAATACCTTTATGCTTGGTTTTTAATTGCTATAAGTTATATTACTCTAGTTAAAAATTCCATTGGTAAAATCGTTTGAATGGTAGGCGCTATAACACTGTAGATGTGTAAATTATTATATTTGTATTAAGTTTATTTATAAACTCAAATTACTATTTTTTAAAAATACTTCAAACATTTTTTTTTTAAACCATTTGATTCTATAGACAAAAGAAATAAAAAGAAACTACAAAATTACATATTTGTAAGCGAATAATTTACAGAAAATTTATTAATGAAAACAATAAAATAACAATTTACACATATTAGTATGGGTTCAAAAATACGTCAACTTAAATTTGTTACGTATTTGACTTGAAAACTTTTGTTTATTTTTTTTTTGTTTTAACAAAATAAATTTTTCATTTGGGAGTCATAAAAATTTTCTCACTTACATGCCAAGTTTGTTATAAAAATAAACCAATAGAAAAATTTCCCTATTACGAATTTTCACATTTCTTGAAAAAATAGGTTTTTTTTTTATTTGAATTATTAAATTAATTTATTTTCCTAACATTTTTTTTTGGATTTTCCAAAGTTTTCTTAGGTTTTTTATTTATACCATAAACAATCATGTCAGCAGGATATTTTTTGCTGACATTTTGAATTGAAAAACAAATACTTACATAAATAATATTTTTATTATAGGTATACACTAATATGGATACGGTAATAAAATACAAAAATAGTAATAGAAATATAATATTGTTTTTGTTTTTACAGTTATTAATAAATAAATTGTCTGCCACAATTCACAAAGGTACATATATGTGCATGTTTTTATAAATAACTAACTAATTGTCTTGTATGTACTTACAGACTTATTTTTAGGTCAATAAAACTTAACTATCCGATTATTGAACTCTATATTTAAACCTAAGACTCCATTTTGTTTTTACTTATATTAAAAATAATATTAGAGTGCTTTTTGACAATTGACGTGAAAGGTCAAACCGCATTATACTTCACTCACCTGTGATACAAAATAATTTTTATTAAAATTAAAATTCATTACATGGGCATGGTTCATTTTTAGACATGTCATAATTTCTGCTTTATTCTGGCAAAAAAAAAACATAATAACAAAATAATTTATAACACAAAAGGAAGCTTAAAAAAACGCTAAATAACAATTAACAAATAACATTTTTGTTGTAGGAAAAACCGTTACAAAAAACGAAGAATAAAATAAAAAAGAAATAACGGTTATTCCTGTCTCAAAAAAAATAAAAAAATTTTCTTGTATAAAAATAAAATAAAAATTGAAAATAACTTAAAATACGGAAATTATGCACCATAAATTATTATTTAATTATATAAAAAGAAAAACAGAATCATTTAATAAGTTTAGTTATAACTTAAATTCAATAAATTTAAGTTATAACAGTAAATTATAACATAATGGTAAAAGAAGTTTAGTCTACTGTCTACACAATAAAACCACTGAAGGGAACAATCGAACTAGACGGTTTGATCTAAAACCTTTAAATATTTACAAATTTAATAAAAATTTATAAAATTTTTAAAAGCGTCTTTACACTTGTCTTTTTAGATGAAGAATAATTAGGATTGTGAATATTAATCTCTTGTAGAGTCTTCTATTAGGTTTCAGTTGATTAATCTATAGTACAGCAATTATTTAACCGAAACAGCGGTTAAAATATTGTAGTTATTCTCCTATGCTGGGTAACCTGTGATACGTCATAAATTATCGAATTTAATAATTTTAACGAAAATTTTTTTTAAATTTTAGCAATTCTTTTTCGCAGACATAATTTTAAGTTAAATTATTTGGAAGTTGGGAGAAAACCGATGAATTTACAACAAAATTTGTTGTAACAAATCCATTTTATAACAAAAGATAACTGAAAAAGGACAATATTTAATAAATTAATTATGATGATTGTTAGAATATTTTCATATTTTATAGATATTTATAGGTTTGTTTCAATGTTTAAATTATGAAGTTAATAAAAACAAATTAATAGTAAATATTTTAGTAAATTTATTTACGCCAGACTACTTTATTTTCTTTATTAATATTCTCTTATTTTTTTTAGATAGCTATTTAGGTGCACGTGATCAATAATGTAAAGAAATTTAAAAAAATTGGTAATTGTGACAAATATTGTTATTTGCAAGCTTTCCAAGATATCACAGTCTACATATTATATAAAAGCGAAAGTTTGTTTGTTTGTTTGTTTGTATGTAGCGAATAGGCTCCTAAACTGCTCAGCCAATTTTCGCGAAAATTTGTGTATAGATGGAGGTATTTGGGTACGGAAAGTAATCGTGGGCTAAATTTTGCTCTAACGGACCGGAAAGTTGGGGCTGTGGTGCAATTATTTAAACTTTTTTGTTCTAAAATTATAACGGTTTAACCGATTGACTTCAAATTTTGTATGCGTGAAGCACCTTGAAAATAAAGTTGAGTCTGTTAGCAGGCTTGGTGTTTCGTAAATCAAGTTGGTCCTACAAATGATCAAAAAACATTTTTGGAAGTAAATATCGAATTACAGAAAGTTTAAAAAATTACTAAAATAATCCTAGAAAAATAGTTTTAAAAAAATTGCTTTAAGACCTTTTTAAATTGCAATAAAATATTAATTGCTTAACATGCTTGCAATCAAATACTTAAATATTTAAATATACTTTGTTCACAATTTTTATTCTAATTTTATTATGCAGAATTACAAATAAGTAGTTCATTAAAAGGAAAACCAATAAACACTATATCATCACAAAATGGCACTAATAATTAATTTTATTTTCTAAAACTAGTTCCGAGCTAAAATATAAATTAAACCATTAAAAGGGTACTTCTTTTATTTATTACAAATTATTTAAGTTCTAAATATAGCAATGGTTCTGAATAAAAAAAATTTTAATGGGTTTTAATGAATATTTAATTAAAATTTTTATTGTTTATTCGATTTACTTACTGTAAGATTAAACATGCTTGCAATTTAACGTTTTTATAAGAGTTAATGCTTAAATTTACAAAGTAATAAATAGTCATAAGTACCTAATAATTTTCAATTAAACTTAAAAATTTATTGAGAAAAAATTTTTAAAATAAATTAGGTACTTATGATTAATGTGTAGTCCTACATTATATAATTAACAAATTTTAAGAAAATTGCATCGAGAATACTAGACAAAATATAATATTTAACTTATTCGTTTGCAAAACAAGAGAGGCAACTTAAAAAAATATTTCAAAAGAAATGAGATTTAGAAAGCCAGCGATCGATTTTTCAGAAGAAATTTTATAGGTATTGATTTTCAATTAAGAACCTATTTAGAAGACCACCAAGTTTATGAAAAACTATATTATGGCCATTTGTTCGTAAAAGAATCGCTCGCTTGCATGTTCGAGGCCTTTTAATGTGATTGGAATTTCACTCGTAAATATTTATACAAATTAAAAATTATTCAAATAAATTTTGTTTTGAAATCTGAAAGTACAGTACTTTAATTTAATAAATTAAAAATTAATTATTTTGTTCAAAAGCTGTTATTTTTATTAAAAAGTTGAAATATTCAAAATTATTTAATTCTTTAAAATCAAAAAAAAATTTTTCAATCTCAAATATACTTCTGTTCCATCCCGTCCTAAGATGATTTGAAATTAAAATTAGGATTTTTTTTAAACTAATTGATTCTAACAATGTGCTGCAGCCATTTAACTTTAATTTATACAGGTTGTTTTGAGGATAACCTGCCGTAGAACTAGAGGATAATTTAGAGGTCAAAAGAAACAAAAATTTCTCTGGAAAGCCCGGTTAACATCCATTTGGCGGATATGACCCATTGAATTGCATTTTAAGATACCTAGGACTATCGTTGGTAATATACCAAAATGTATTTAGATGAAATACACAAAGCTTTTAAATTTTATAAGTTAGTTAAATTACTTTATTTGGTTCCAAACTTATTGAAATAACACTTAAAAAAAATTTTGATAGCTCCTATTCCCCAATCGGATAAGAATAAGCCTAAACTCCAAAAATTTTGTTTTGTTTTTTTTTTTTACCTCTAAAATATCCTCTAGTTATATGGCATATTATTAGCGAATTACTCTGTATATCTATAGATAGCATAAAGTACATATTTCATACGATTTGAGATTAAAAACTTTAATATTTAATTTGATTTAAAAAGTTACCTGAAATCTAAAATTTAAACAAAGAACTAAGTTTAAAAAATTTGATATGTGTGTAGAAAAGCAAAAAGTTTTAATTTAATGAGAATTTAATAATTATGTTTATCATACCAAACTAAAAAACAAAAAAATTTTTCGAATATATCTAAATATCTAAATTCTATTTAATAATTTTAGTCAAAAAAACATTTAAACATGCACTTTTGGTAACATGAATTAAACTTGATTCCTCATAGTTTGGTTAATAGTCAAGATTTAAAGATTTTTTTTGCAGTACTAAGAAATAATTTGTAGAACTGCATATACTCAATTCGAAAAGCTTAATTCAAATATCTTGTATATACATATATATTCGAAAGAATATTTATAACAGCGTCCTTTTGTATTGAATATCGATCACCTAAAAAAAAATTAAGCTTGCAAAACAATGGTTTAATAAATAATTAATAATTTTATAACTTTATAACTTTAATAAAAAATACATTAATATAACAATATAAAGAAATGCAAAATATAAACAAATAATTTAATTGAATAATATAATTCACAGAAATAGAATACCATATAACTCAAATACAAAATCTTACAATATAAGCAAAAATAAAATTGTATCTATTGAAAATCTACGACTTTTCTACATGTTATAAGGCTTAGTACTATCTCATGTTTAAATTGTATATGAAATTCATTAAGATCAATTCTAACAACACGAATACAATATGACCGCCTGTTCCAACATGTATCTATAGCTAAACTGGTACAATAGACAGGCTTATTAGCCTAACAGTTAAACAGTTAGTGTTTAAAAAAAAGGGAAGATATCTGTTGAAATTGTTAAGGAATAACTTTCACTGAAACAGCAACAAAACTAAAATCTCAGGGTCGTAATTTATATCTAAAGGCAATAATAAGCGTCAAATCAATTTCATAATTTCAAACTTTTTTTTTTAGAACTCATCAAATTTAAAGGTAAAAACTAAGGACAGTTGTTGCTCATTTTCTTAAAACATATTTATATAATCAAAACAAAATTGAATAACTTCACCCTTTTTTTTAATATTGTAGAAAAAAAAAACAACAATAGAGAACATAATGAATTCTTGTCACGAAACAACTGTAATATCAACCAATTGTACTTGTATAATAACGGTACAGTAATTTTATCAACTTTACCATTATGACAATATAATTTTATTTTTTTTTTTTCTATTTTATTGAAAGTTTTTTATTTCGTATATCAAGTCTGTTTTATATATTTTTATTTATACGATTTTTCCATTCTTTAAACATTTTCTTCTTTTTCTTTCCATCTGATTTCAATTTCTTCTGCTTCTTCTCTAACTTTTCTGTAACTGTAAAAGGATTGCAATTTTATATTCAAGCAATTATTTGAAAAAACATGTTAAGTAAAACTATGAATAATATATAAAAAAACAACTATATAGTACAATGTTATCGACCTCACTCTTTTACAGTGTTTTTTTTATTTTTCCAGGTTATACCGTTATTTGTGTTGAAGACGAAGAAGAGAAAAGAAGAAGAATATACCTTTCAAAAACCTTGACTTCAGTAAAATTTTATTTTAAATGTTTCTTGTTTTTATTTTTTTTTTGTGTTTTGCTCTAATTTCAAGAAAAAAATTTTCGTAGAAATAAAATTGTAGTGAAAACTAAAAAGAAAAGTATTTTAAGTAGCGACAAACAATAACTTTTACTTAAATTTATATATTGTTTTGTATATATACCGTTATATTTACAATGTCGTAAAATTGAAAGGAAAAATAAAACATGAAAAACTTCATACATTTTATGAAAAAATTTTCGTAAAACTTTTAAGAAAAGTTTAAATGGTATATGCCTTTTTTTGTTAGTAATGAAAATTTGCTTCTAGAAATGTTTAAAAGTCAGTTTTGAAATGGAATTTAACCTATTCACTAACATTTAATAGATTACAAAATAATATTGCATACTGAATATTTTAAAATATTTAAAAAAAAAAATATTTGTGCAAACTGGGTTTACTGTTAGACTGTCTGCTTGTACAAGAAAACATGACATCTTAAAGCTTTAAACAAGAACTGAATTCCCGTGACAATATCCACAATTTAGAAAATATTCCCTATTTGGCTAACTGTAATTCAAGATTTTATAAATAGAATTCAGATTAATCCAAAAGGACTGCATTTATTTTTGACTTTATCTTATTTATTTTTTAACTGTATTTCATTTGCCTGTCAATATCATTTGATTGTATTTCACCTAATGGTTTTTCATTTGAATACAAAGATCATACAAACATTTAGGTAAAAGGGATTAGTTATTCCTAAATTTAAAATCTATCTGACCGATAGCTCAGTGGTAAAATGGCGGCTTTAATTGAAAAGTTCAAATCCTGGTCGGATCATATATAAAAAAAATTATAGTGTGTATTAAAATAATTTAATAAGAAGTCCAAATGTCAAATAGGCAAAGGATTACTATTGTCTGCTACTACAAATAAATAAAATTTAAAATCTCACACATACATTAATAACAGATTATGTATTTTGTTTCCAGCCAATTGACGAAACAGACAACGTACGTAGAATAAAGAGATTTGACACTAACTCATATATGACAAGCTTTCATAAACTAAAAAATCTAAAAAACAGTAATTAATAATTAATTACAACCACAGACCCTCATCGGTTGTAAACATTTTTTAAATATTAAGCTCAAATATTATAATTTTTGATGAAAATGATGAAAATCACCTTATAGAGGAAGGTTCAAAGTTTATTCTTAATAAGGTTTACTTACCATTTTCAATAAATCCTAGAACAAAAATTCTAAAATTAAATATGTTAATGTTTATCGAATTATAACATATTATAACGAAGTTAAAATAAACTAATTTTAGTCAATAAATCACAAATTCGTTACGTTTTCTAATATGTTGCTATAAATTGCCCAAAAAAGGTTGAATTACTTTTATTCTGAGTACTAAACTTTACGATTTCAATATATAAATTCCATTTATACAAGTTTTATTATAATTTAATTAAAAAATTAAATAAGCTTTAAATTAAACCATTAACACAGCTCACTAAATTACTGAATACTACTTTTAAAATAAATATTTAAACATTTAATAAAACATATTAATAACATTAATTATAAAATATTATAAATTTGTAAAATTAATTATATAGCTTTGTAAGTAATTTTTATTTAATTTTATCTACAAAATATAATGAAGTATTTTCTAATTAATAGTCTTAAATAAGTTAAAAAATACTTCAACGTTAATTAACTGAATTAAATAATATTTTTAATTAATATAACAATTTTCTAAGCTATTTAATTATGCCTTCAAAAATTAATTTCAAAAAATAATTAACAATAGCATAATAATGTACATATTATTGTATATATATATATAACTATGTATAAACATATATTTTTCATTTTAGAAAATATTGAAGTTGTTTATTTTTCAAAATAAAATTATTCAAAATTATTATGATAAACATTTTAATAAAAGTAAACAAATATCTATTGAGAACTTTTAATTATAAATGTACACTTGTGTGCAAAATTATGTGTATAGATTTAACAAAATTACTATTTATAGAACTTGTATTGTAAAATTTAATAAACCAACTTAAAATAACAGTTACATTTATATAAAAAATTTAAGACCTTATGTATAACATTGTTTGATAGTTAAAAATTTGAGAAACATTGAAAAATTGTTTTGTTAGACGTCTGTTGTGATGATATAGAGTAGTGGGAGTAGTTTATGTGCTGATGATACTATGATTATTTCATTTTGGAATGAAATATTAAATTACCACTAAACAAACTATATTTTAGGTATACTTTTTATACACTTAGGTACATTTGAATGCACTCATTTGATTAACTGTTTTTCTTATAAATTTTTTTGAGTTTCGTCCTTCCAGCTTATAACAAAGAAAGTATTAACGAAATTTTTTTCGTTAAGTTTTCGATTCCTGGATATAAAAAGGAATATGTTGTTTCTAGTGTACTCATTTTTTTGCACACCTGGGCTTAAATACTTGGGAATATACTTTATAACTAACTCAATAAACGTTTATTTGCATAAAATACTGTTTAAAGTATAAAAATTAATTTAGTTGTAGGGCAAAAGTAATTGTTTATCTTTTTAATTTGTAAATTTTAATTGAGATTTTAACGAGGTGTTTAAATAATTTTAAAAACGAAGAAATGCCCATTAGAAAATATTTTTAACATATAATAGAATATTACAGCATCATTTCGTTCAATTCAGTTCATTTAAATTCAATTCATAAATAACCAATTATAATTTTCTTTATAATTCGTAAAATACTAGATAACATAGTCGGAAAGTACTCAAACATGTAATTTTGTATAGCAAAATAATAGGAATTTGAGTTCTTACACTTACGTGGTTAATTAACCAATGTCCTAATACAATTTCCTATTCTATGCCTTTAAACTGAAGAATCAATATCGAAATATCTTAAAGCACGCTAATAAATATATATAAAAATGTTGATTAGTTATATAAAATAAGTAAAATCAAAATCAAACACAAGTTTTTACAAAACAATTACTAAAGCCTATATATACCACAAATCTTCAAATCTAAAGGAATCACAAATATAAAGATGCAATTAAGACCGCATGAACCATAACAGTTTCTAAAGCTGAATAGGAAGCTATGATCATGTCATTTTCCCCGAAAGAAATTTGGTTAAAGCGTGAAAAGACGCATTAAAAAGTTAAGAATGATAAGTACTGAAAATTTTTTTGAAAATATCTCAGAAAATTTTTTAGAAAGTAATCATATTTAATTATGATTACTTACATATTACAAAATGTTTATATTTTAACAACCTAAGAATCATTTCGAGAGTGCCTCATTTGCATTTAATACCACTATAAAAATTAAACTGATAATTTTATTTACTTTTAACACATAGCGAATACCCCATTTCCCAAATACCCACCAAAACTATTAAAATTATATCGAAACTTTTACTTTAGTTTAATTGAGTTATCAATATTTTTTTTTTAAACATTTTTATTATACTTTTATTACTCGATTGCACAATATATTTCATTTAAAAGTTTTTTTTTAAAACTTTCTTTAACGCTTTTTAAAAAATAAAAAAAAAACAACCAAACGTAGAAGATCATTTAAAAAAAAACCAGTTATTCATTACAAATTTATGATATAAAAAAAATTTAAGCGAAGGACATGAAACGGAAGGATAACGAATTTTCATAACTATAAATGAAAAACTTTTGTACATTTAACAGTTATTTTTTAAATAAAAGATGAGGAAAAATAGTTACTGACATATAATAGTAATGATGACGTACATGTACAGTTAGTGGGAAGAATAAAAAAGGAAAAGTCACGTCATAAAATGGAAAGGGATATGAAGAAAATTACTCAATTTGGATTACGTTCGTTAATCTATTCGAAAGCTAGTATTGAAATTATAAAAACAAAAGAAAATTATAAAAAATATCAAAGTATTAAAATAAGAAAGGGACAAAAAATTTTAAAAAATTTTAAAAACAAAAGTAAAACGGAGATAGTAAATTATATGGTGTAGAGAAAATAAGGGTTCGAATATAAACAATTTCAAATACATGAAGAATTAAAAGCAACTATAAAACAAAGGAAACAGTAGTTGGTCTTGTAAACGCTGAGATACCTGTGTAGTATTAAAAATAGAATATCAGAAAGGAAAAAAAATGTTAAAAGAATTTTAATAAATAATTTCCATACCCTTCGTTTCAAACTTTACCAATGCAATTACCCTATTACTTAACTTGCCTATTATAAATTCAACCAAAAGCAATTGGGAACCTATAAATTGCTTCAAAAAACCTTTTAGAGAATTTGAAGAACCTATAAGTAGTTGGGTTTATAACTCGCACTGGCAGAAATAAGTTAGAGTTTTTCAAGAATAGATTCTTGTAGCGCCATCAGTTGTATAAAAGTTGTAAGGTGTCACAAACTGAAAACTTTCAAATTTGATGACTGAATAATAATTCTAGTGGATGTGAAATAGCTAAGTCTTGCTAACTTCTTTGTGTATAAGTAGTTTTATTAGTTATCGTTTAAAACATAAAACATTGCTATTAAGATATTGTACTTTATTAATAATATTTTATAAAAATTATTCAAAATATTTAAATTTATGAAACATCTTTTTGTAATATTTGAAATTTTGCAAATCTACGAAACGTTAACAAATTTTGTACACTTTTTATTAATGTAAAAAATCTTCGAAAAATTTTAAACTACGGTCGCTTTCAGAAGGATGTAGCTATATTATTGTACTGAACAATTTGCAGCAAAATTAAATTACATTTTTTTTTACAATTTTTAAATTTTTTTTTCAATGTCAATATTCGTTACTCTTTTGTGCGTTTTTTAAAAATCATTAATTTTTTTTCATTACTTGTTTATATTGCCATGATCCATGCATTTGACATCATAACTTTCAATACATTTTTAAATGCATAACAAACGAAGTTACAATTTTAATACACCCTGTTCTACCTATGACGCGGATATAAAAATTCAATGTGTTAAAATTTAAAAATCTAGTAAAAAAACAAATTTTTAAATTGTTGCTCGCTCTCCCTACTTTTTTTTTTTTGTCTTTTATGTTTTTTGTAAAGTTTACAACATTTTTTAAAAAAGTTTTGTTTTAAAATAAATTAAAAAAAAAAAGGAAATTTTTAAAAAGTGCATAATAGATTTGTTGTAAATGGAAGTAGTTTTTTTTTTGCATTATGAAACAATGGAAAAGTTTTAGTTAGACAAGTATGAAAGTAACACTAAAATAGAAAAGAGAACAAGACAATAAAAAAAAAAAACAGAAAGAAAGGAATAGAACAAAAGAATAAATTTAATGTTCCCATTTTTTGTTATTTTTTTATTTCTTTGTTTGCTTTTTTTTATGTTTTTAGTAACTTGACTTCATTACATATTTTTTTTCTGAATAATTTTTAACTGTAAATTTATTGTTGCATTTTATTCTTGACATTTTATTCTAAAGTTTTTGTTATGTAATTTGCATATATGTAAAGATTTATTTTAAATACTCTTACATATTTGGTTCAACTATAAAAAACAGATTTATAACGACTAAGTATGTAGTTAGTAATAGTTTTAAACTGGCATTTAATTTATTTTTCATTTTAATTCAATGTGCAGTAAAATTTATTTATTTATTTTTAATTTATTCGAACCATTTTTTTATAACAAAATTAGATAAATTAACAAAGATATTAAAGCTTAAGTTTTATTTAATTCTTTTGTTTATCAGTTATTTGTCAGTTAAGGACAAACATTCCATGCAATTTTTTTATAGGAATGAAATATTTAATGAATTTATAAACTTTTACACATATTTAAAGTTAAAAAATACATTACTTTATAAAACGAGGAGATTGTAGTTGTCCTTGTTAATAGTAAGATATTTTTGTGAAAAACTATCGATTTACTGGTGAACATGTTTTAAAATTAATAAGTTAAAACAAAATTAATATTTCAATTTTCAATTTTAAACTTCTGGTCTGATCAGTTTTACAGCAAAGGGAAAAAACTTTGTACGACACCTGCATAAAAATGTGCATATATATGAAATATTTTAAAACTTGCCTAACATTAATACATAAAATTGCTGGGAAATTTTCTCATCACAAAGATGAAAGCTCATCACGCCTAAATCAATACTTAAATTAAAATCATATTTACAACGTGTGCTCATTTGGCGCTCTGGATAGTTTTTGTAATTTTTTTGTAGGTGGCATTGAAGTCATAGCTGCTATATAACTTCAATTATTTTTAATACCAAAAACTATCTTTTTATTCTCTAATCTATTGTTTTAGAATCACTCCAAAGGAACCGGACATGACTGCCCAATTGATTCTGCATATCTAATGGATAGCCACGTTCGGACTAAGGTGCAAGTTTTTAAACTTTTTTGTTTTGAAAAAAAAACGGTTTGACCTATTAATTTAAAATTTTGTATACGTGATGGTCCTTGAGAGTTAAGTCGACTCTATTAACAGATTTGGAATTTATTAACCCATATAGGCCAGAAATTTTTTAAGCAAATTAAGTCTAATTTTGCCAAATACTTTTGGCATTGGCCGAAAAGAAAAAGTCAAAACTAATTTTTGTCGAGTTCCATTAACTCATTGCGGCCTCAGCCTTTTAAAGATTTTCTGTTAATTCGCTCTTCAGTAGAAACGGTTTGACAAATTGACTTCAAATTTTTTAAACATATTACTGTTTTTCAATAGAGTTGATTCTATTAGTAGGCTTAGAAATTGTTAACCCATATCATCACAATAATAGGTGAAAAAAAAATTTGGGAGCGAATTACGTTGAGAGCAAAGTACTGCTTTGATCTAAAAGAAAGTTTTTTTTTTGAAAAGATTTTAAAACTTTATATGGCAGCAACCTAGAGGTCATGATCTTATTTGTATCAAAGACAATTGGGTACCAACAAAATATATCTAACAAACTGTCTTATAATACACGCCTTCGGTAAAAACATCATTTTATTAATATAATATTTTTTATCGAGTTGTTATTTAAAATTTCACATTTAATTTTTTTTTTAAAAGAATTTTTATATTTGAATTTAATTTTTTTTTTACAACGGAACCAAAACACAACCATTCTTTAAATGAAATACTTTTACACACCCATTCTTTTAAACCATGTAAAAAATAGGAAAATTATTATTTTATATAAATGACATTTAAATTTGATATCGAAATTCTTTGAAAATAAATACATATTGATTATAATCATTTTATTTTAATATTTTGTTGTCTTCATAACTCAACTCCCAATCCGTTTTTCGAACCTAATTATCATTTCTAATAAAATGCAAATAAATTTAAAAATTTAATGTAATATAAAACAAATTTTTTAAAAAAAAATATCCTGAAAAATTTTATTAGATTCACTAATAATAAATATGTATATCAATGCAAAACCGTACAATGTTTTCAAATATCTCCAGGTTTCAAATATTAATAGTCTCAGTCCACACATTTTCATATAACAGCATGCTTCATTAAAATATGGTTGTTATAACCTTGTCATTTTAAATTTTATATTCTTTTTTTTATGATAGCGCTCCATAAAAAAACACAATCGCAATTCAAGAAATTACAAAATTTTATCAATTTATTTATTTTTAAGATGGGGTTTCAATGATATGTTACAGTGGTACTTTATTTTTTTAAATTTCGAAATTAAAAATTTTCAAATTTCGAAATATAAATAACTAACCTTGGTATTTAAAAACTTGGAGTCTATGTTGGACAAGTTTCAGGATTCAATTAAACTAAGAACCACATAGTTTAGGCATCACTTTAAAAATATTGTAATCTTTTAATTTGTTTCCAATTTAGACGCGACTCAATAAAACTGACTTTTCACCAAAATACTTCGTACACACAGAACTGTTAATCCCTTAAAATTTCCAAAAAAGAAGTTTTGTCATGGAAACTGCGATTATTACTAATGCTTCTATTTAGAACAGTGTAAAGTAGGCTTTAGCTGATAGCTTGCCTACATTGATTTCAAGGACCCCTCTCTCTAAATTTCTTTTCCAGTCTTGTTTAGTTTCTGCTATTCAGAAGTAAATATTAGATTACGGTTAAAGCATATCTTCCGTTAAACACTTTTTCAAAAGGACAATTAAAGGAAGCATAATAGTACAGTAATGCAGAATAATACCGAATCGATCCATCAGTTTTTCGTGAATGAAGGACTTTCTAGAATTGGTTCTAAAAGTAAATTATTTATATCACATCATAAGATGGCTAAATTTAAAAGTCTAAGTATTTAATGGGTATCTTAAAATAATTTTATTAACGAAATTAAGTTATAAAAATAAATTTTTATTTATTTATATAAAAATTAAAAAAAATTTTACAATTGTGATATAAAATATTTTTTATTCTTTATACGTCACTGTTATCAAGGTCACTTTAAAGGAACACCCTTCATGTATATGCTATTAAAAATTATAAATTAGCGTTCGTAGGTAATTTAGGATAAAAATCTAAATGTGGGAATTGTTTGTGTGATTTTTGAAATTATGGAGTTTTTATCAACATAATTATATTGTTAATTATATTTTTTTTTTTCATCTCATTTTATTAATTATAGTCTTTTAATATTAATTTTAATTTAAAAAAAAATGAGTTTGCAAGAAATATACTTCTAACAGTAATTAATTTTGATTATTTAAGACCTTGATTTGGAAAAATACAAAATTTAAAAATTTAATTGAATCAAAATGAAAGTACTTTAAGTACTTTTCATATTACCAGATATATGAAAGTAATATAAAGAAATGCATTGATTTGGTTGAAGAGGGAAGTAAATCCTTGAAATTGACTTCTTAACTTTTTAAATAATTGTATAATTTATATCGAGTTGTAAATATAAAAATATTTCCTAACATTTCATGAATTGCGGGTTTTTATTATTTTCTTTTAATTGAATAACTGTGACCTATAATAGAATGGTCCCTAAAAACCTTCGTTCATAAGCCATATTGTTATCCACTATGCCACTTAATCTCCTATTAAAATTTTTAACGACTGCGCTATTTTAATTCAAGTAATTTGCATATTTTAAGACGCAAATAAAATTATTTCAATAATTTCAAAAATTTAGTACCTATGCGCGCTCCGTTGCAAAAATTTTAATAAATAAAACTGAAAATTTTGTATATAATTCAAATTCTGTCGAGGATCACTTCATTCATAATTTTATAAAATTTGCTATCCTTTTAAAAAAACACAATTCACTGATGAAATATGCCTTGCCTTGGTACATCGTGAAGACACTTTCAATACTTTCTATCAATTTGTTTATATTATATATTTATATATTTTAAATCATATGTGGTCACCATGGAGATTTGTAAAGAAAAATTATTACTCAATAATTTTTTTCAATGAAAAAAAATTCATCACCCGTACGGGAATCGAACCCGCACCTGTTCTATTAGGAAGCCCAAAGCTTACCTAATACCCCACAGAGTCCCCTGATTAAATAAATTACTTCAAATCATTAATAATCCTGTTACCATAGCAACCAACAAAAAGGAATTATTGCAATCAGTTAAGTGAATAAATTTAATTATCGATAAAAAAAAGGATAAAAAGGACGAAATCAAAAAAAATATTAATTTTTTATATCATTTGGGAGAAGAATAAATAAATTGAATTAATTCAATTCTTCTCCATAAATTGAAATCTTTTTAATAAAAAATAAATATTTTTCTTTGTTTTTATTATGAAAAATATATTTTATTATTAAAAAAAGGTTTACAAAGTTACCATAGTTTCCTGAAAACTGAGTATTTTTAATCAAAATTTGCTGTTAAAGATCTATAAAAGAATATTCTACTAATTCTATTATATAATAAAATATCATTTATTTAATTCATACGTTATTTTAAAAGTTTTTTGTAAAATATCCTTTTCGAACTTAAAACTTATTCGAAAAATTTTTTGATATTGGAAATAAAGATTAATTTTTATATATATTTTTTTTTAAATTTTAAGATTAAATTTTTTTACGAAACTTTTAAATCCTTTTTAAATTTAAAGCTAACTTTTTTTCAGGATTAATGAACCATGGTTCGATTAAGTTCGAATACCATCGCTATATCAAAATAAAATCCTTAATAAAAAATAATTGTATGGTATTCATTTACAACTAAAGTAACCAGATGTCATTTTTTAAAAAGAGGTACTTTTATAAAATATAAATTAGTTTTTTTGGAATTTGCTGAATATCTGATCATTTTTATTTTAAAATATTTAATGATGATTTAAAAGAAGGGCGACATTTTCTCTTTCCGAAATTGATTATTTAATTATTTGATTTCAGTTTTATTAGAAATCTAGAAGAATCTGTTAGAATTTATTTCCAATTAAATGCTTAGAAAAATATGCAATTTCGAAAATATCCTTGCCTAAGAAAATTCGAAAATATAATTCTTATAACCAGATTCAATTATAACCAGGTCAAATGCATAAAACTTTGCTTTGGCATATTAAATCTCAGAATTTATTACTTAAAATATATTTAATTTAATACTATAAACTTGTTGAATTTTGGAGTATAACACCGATTTACTGATTTTCAACACAATTAATGTTAAAAATTAAAGAATATTTCGTTCAATTAAAAAAGAAGACGTGGTAACTTAGTTGAAAGGTCACGAGACAGAACATTATTTAAGTAATATTTTCTATCTCTCTTTTTCTTTTCCTTAACTATAGCTTTCTATTCTAATTTTTTTCAATTCCTTTGTTACTTATTGATTTATTGACTAAAATATATTTTGTAATAGAAGTTATGGGTCTCAAAGGATTTAAGAACTAAAGAAATATAGAAGAACTCAATCAAGTTGGTTAAATACATTAGAATATTTGTTATTTATAATTTATTTAGTTGTATTTAATTTATAAATTAAAAAATAATTTAAGAAAATTTTAAATAAAATGTTTTACATTCCATTTTAAACTCTTGACTAAGCTACTGCGCCTTGAATGATTTCTTTAATAAGGATTTGTACTGCCCTTATGTTGAATACTTTGCCCCTGTTATTGTAAATAGTTAATGACTTTACTCATTAACTTCAGCTACTAACTTATGTCTAACTTCGGTTCAACTTTTCATCAGAATTTTCTATACAATTCTTTAAACACTCAAAACAATTTTTTCAAGATCAAGTTCTGTTGATCAGTGGACTTACTGCATTTCAAACCCACATTCGTACATTAATGGTTTATAAGAAAAGAGAATATTAAACAATGTGTTAGAAGATGCAAACCCATATGCTGGTTACTCTTGGTGCTTTTTTGTCAAAAGAACATTTGACGGTCTTTAGCCCTTTACTTTCGAAAAAAGAATGAAAAAATATTTAGATTTTTTTTAAATATCAAAATGAAACGAATATAATAAAATTAAATTAACTCTAATATAAAGAAAAGAAAACAAATAATAGAGTTAATTATTATTTTAACTAAATTTATTTGTAGTCCATTCTTAAACTTTTTCTACTACATAATATTTTTTTTTATTTCATTCCATTTTTATCGCCAATTATTTTGAAATCGTTAGAGAATTTCCTAACGACCACAATTCCTTTCACTTCCCTTCACAGTTTCTACCACAAGAAAAGTTGTGTTCATTTAATGGGATAAGTGTAAGAAATCAGAAGTTTAATAAGGAGTAAAAACATTATGGGCTAAAATAAAGTATTAAGTTAACAGACTGTGATGTATTTGAAACAAAATAAATTGTACTTTTATAAAAAACTCCTAAGCTTTAACCTTTTATGACGATTTTAAAATGAAATAATATACTCTGAATCGACCACAAAATCAACCGCTATTACATGAAAAGCGTAATAAGAAATTCCTCTAAAGATTTTTATACCTGTACATACTAATAATGCCAAGAGTATATTAATATTACACCACCATTTTTAACGCATGCTAGATATAGTGTCAAAGGTATTTAACGAATCATTAGCGAAAACTAAATCGATTCCGTAGAATATGTCTGTCCGTCCCAGTGATAGCATGATAACTCAACATCTAAAAGGGCTATAAGTTGATATTCAAACAAAGTAATTTTTAGATCATTTTTAGGGTCCCTATTATTTTGGGTTAAAATCGGACAAAGCTTTGTGGAGCTGCCATACAACTTTTTTGAATTAATATGAATTTCATCAAAACTAATAACACTAGAAGAAACAAAATTACATATGAGTTGTTTAATAGGACAAGCACCTAATAAGAAGCTCAAAAATGTTATTTATTTATGTTATTTATGTTAAAAATGTTATAAATGTTATTTATTTTTTCAACAGTTTTCTGTCACGTTTTTGGTTTTTAATTAATTAAGTAAACAACGACAACGACAAGAAAAAAAAAATTGATATTCAAATCAAATTAATTGTTTCAGGTTGTGTAAGCACTTTAAAGCTCCAATTCAAATATTTTTGACATATTTTCTATCAAGAAATAAGGGATCTCTACTTTTAAAATTATTTTAAGCACTGTATATTATGTTTTGGCTTTTGCTGTATAAATTTCAATATAAAATAAAATTTTGTATAAAAAGATGTAATTTTGGGATAAATTTCTTTAAATCTTTAATTTTTCTTAGCTTTAATAATTTTGGTGAAAGCAAGAAACGAATAACTAGTTAAGAAAGTATATAAAATTATATTTGAGTATAAAAAGAAATGAAGAGAAAAAGGAAGGATATATATGTTTATCCTTTTTTACTTCTTTTACTCATTTCCAAAAACTGTATAGATTTTTTCTTTTTTTATGTTGGGATAAGGTATTTCTGTATAAGTCCCTGCTTCCTTACTTTAATTTATTTTTTTTGGAACAAAATTTCTCTTTCTCGGATTTTTCGTTTTTTTTCCAAAAAAATCCAAAAAACCCCAACTGCGTTTAAGAATTAAATCTACAGGTGTAATATGATATAAAAATAATATTGTTTTTTTATTGAGAATTTGTTTTTCATCTTATTTTCAGAACAAAACAAATATAAGCAGATTAATAAACTAAAGCTAACCAGGTGTTAAAAATAACAACTGGGATGAGCTTACTTGTTTTTTCCTTTTGTTATTCAAGTATCATTACCATTTTCTTCATTAGTTGTTTTTTTTTTCACCATAAACACTATAATCAGCGTTTATTTACTTGTTTTTCGTTTTTGGGTAAAAAATGGGGCATAAAAAAATCTTAAGATTTATAAAACTTGTATAAAGTTATGAATAAAATAGATGGGACGAAGGATAAATTTGTTGGTATAGATAGATGTGTTCATGAACAATAAAAAGGTATAATATATGAATAAAGTGTTTTAACTTAAAGAAATAAAAATATGTTTTATTTGGAAATTTTGTTTAAATTTGGATTTTATTTTAATACTAAAATATCTTAGTACCCAAATTCAATATTTCGAAAAAGAAGCTAAAATTTTATTTTTGACCTAGTTAAAACAAAATTTTTGGATAAACAAAAGTATTTGGTCATTTTAGACAACAATTTTTTATTTGTTTAATTTCTAAAAAGCAACTGCACCCAATTCCAATATTAAGTTCGCTCAAACTGTGAAGTATGCGCTATTGGTTAAACAAATATTGAACTTTTGTAATCAATATTTTAGCGGATTTCTAATTGGAGTTAAGCGAAGAATGAAATTAAAATTTGAGCTATTTAAAACCTTGCTTTCAATTTAAAATAAAACTTTGAGTCCCCCAAACAGTGCAAGCTAGAAAAATTAAAGTACTGCAACTAAAGATTCAGAGATTAGAAATAAGAAAATCATATTACGGCATCTCGTTACATTGCCTTTTTCAAAAAATAAATTCCTGAACTTTCTACATTTGTTACTTCAGCCTCACGCAGTTTTTAAATGGTAACAATATTAATAGACTAGCTGTTGGCTCATCACAGAATGACGTAGGGTAAATTGAAAGAAGAACTTTATCTAATTAAGAACTATTTCTAATTTCATTATATAAATTTTATTCTTAAATAAAATCACATCAATTGTGTATTACGCGGACTATGCTTCAATTCTAAAACATAAATATTATTAAACCAAGTTTTTCATGTTCTTGTTACATCTTAAAAATTTGAAAATGAATAAGTTACGTATTTTATTTTTTGCATGTTTCGAATTTGATAAAATGTTGAGGTGGTTAGTTCAACTCCCTTGGTGAATTTTTATGCCTGTATGACTATATAGTCAAAGAGTATAATAAATTTGCCATTACGTTTGTGACGCAGAGAAGGAGGGGGGGGTAGATATAGACTCAAGTGTATGGATCGGATCAGAATCGAAAAAAAAAATCGATTTAGCTATGTATGTCCGTCCGTCCGTCTGTCCGTCTGTTCGTCCGTAATCACGATAACTAAAAAACTAAAGGAGCTAGGATATTGAAATTTTCGCAAATTCGTTTTTTTGCCATAGCCGTCATCGCTATTTAAATCCAGCCATTTTGGTCCGTGGGTTCGGGTAGCTGCCATACAACTTCTTTTTTTACATGAGTATTACTCTGTACCTATAACAGCTGCGTATCTGAAATTTTGCCAAAAGTAGTTAAGTTTCATGGCCAAAGTTTCTGCAAAATTTGGTTGGTCTACTGCAGTGGGTTCGAGTAGCTGCCATACAACTTCTTATTTTATATGAGCATTACTCTATACCTAATGAAGCTGGGCTTCTGAAATTTTGCCAAACATAGTTTAGTGTAATGGCCAAAGTAACTGCAAAATTTGGTTGGTCTGCTGCAGAGGTATCGAGTAGCTGCCATACAACTCCTTCTTTTATATGAGCATACTACACCTAATAAAGCTGGTATGTTTGAAATTTTGCCAAAAGTAATTAATGTTTTAATAATAATGATATAATCTTTATATAACGGTCATACGGGTATCCCAGAGTTGACACAGTCTACTCTACTACACTCTTCCTCGTTTTTTTTTTAATTTCAATTAATATTGTTTTTTTAATTAAGTACGTACTTGTTTAAATTTTTAAAATTAAATTGGATAAATTTGTTTGTTAAGAAAAGATTTGAATTTTTTATAGGTTTATTTTGTTTCAATAATGATCCATTTCTCCATCTATTAACTTTTTGTATACATACTTTTAAAAAATGTTGCTAACAACATTCGTTTTGATTCAAATTGAAAGTCTTGTTAGTTGCAAACATTTTATAATGTACCTACTCAATGCTTAATCATGTACCTATTTATATGTACGTCAAATTGTATTAAATAAATGTTGAGTTTTGAATACTAGTTTTTGAAGTTACAAATTTTTAAAGAAACCATTCAAATAAATATATTTTATTTGTAATTTTTTTTTATTATAACCTATTTAAGTTAATGGTCTAAATTCTATGATTCATAGAACTCAGATCTTGTACACCTGAAGCCATTTCGCATTTTTTATAAAATCAAAATTAATCTTAATATTTATAAATCATACGGGAAAATAAAACTTGAGATTTAAAAATATAATATTTAATTAACAGTTTATCACTGAAAATTGTATTTCATCAGCAATATATGACAACTATTATAATAATACTGCTACAAAACAAACATATTGATTAAAATGCAAAACAAAAACAATTTTTAAAAACTAACTTTCATCATTTCAATTTAAAAAGTACTCGACCACTGTATTTCAGTTGTATTTCACAAAACATTTTGTAAACTTAAAATTAAAAAAGTTTTGTATTTATTTTGAAAATATTCTTTAATAAATTAAAATTCAAAAACAATTTTTAATTCAATTTCAGAACGACAACATCTAGAAAAAACAATCAATTCATTCAAGAAAAGATATTTTTTAAATTAAATAAAATGTTATTTTTTTTTGTAATTTTAGTAAAAAAATTTTAAAAAATATGGTACACAAACTTAAATATGACGTAATACCTTATCGCTGTATAAAACATTCGTTTAATACATCATAAATTAACAATTTTGCTGAGTCATAAATAAATACAGTTCCTTATGGTGTGGTTAGTAGATAGTAAGCATTTTCCTTCTATATCAGAACAAAGTTTTTAAAAATTTTAAATGAAATTTGTTTACCTGTTTGTATCCTGTCATAATTTTTTCATAAAATTCAATACATACTTAAAATAACGGTATTCGATAGTTTTGTTGTCAGTGTTTTTAAAAATTTATTATATTTTCTGTAAAAATAATAATCAAGCACAGCTTGGAGTTGTTTTGTTGTATATAATAACTATTTATAAATTATTATTGAAATTATGACGTTTATAAATGAAAATTCGATTCAAAGCTTTAATATAATATAATTGAATCCACTTAATCTGTCAAATATGTAAATAAAATGTAATACAAAATTATTGATAAGAAAAATTTACAATAATTTCGAAATAACGATGAAATTTCCATTTATTTTTATATTTTCATTGAAATCGCGGAAATTTCAAATTTATTATTCTTATTTCAAAATTCACGAAATGATTTTTCATAATAATATTTTTTTTAGTGATTCAAGGAAAATTATTTAATAGAAAATATTTCAGAGAATCTAATACAGCATTCACAGGTGGTACGTTTGTTAAGAAATTTGCGTTGTTTCATTAATTTTACATGTGGAAATGCGCGTTCACAACGCCAAACCTTTTCATTTTGGGTGGTACCTTCTTTGTAGTGATATATTTTTAAGAGAGCTAATTCTAAGAACTGTCATTTAATTTTTAAAAACATTTCTAGATTTTTGAAAAAAATGGTCGCTCAAAATTAAACTTCTTCATATTGAATATACCCATTTCGGTTCAGAATCTTAATTTTCCAATTGCCTCACCTTGTTTTCAGAGTGTTTACACAAATGAAAATGTCAAAACCTTTTTTATTTTGACATAATTTATATTAAAACTTTTAGTTTTAAAATTTTTGTTTCATACAAAGCACATTAAAAACTTCTATTTAATAATAATTCAGTGCTTTTTGTTTTATAAGTATTTTTTGCTTTTTGTTTTAAAAGTAAAGGGTTGGTGAGTAAATCCATAATGACTTTTGCCACAAAAAAAAAATCCACAAAAAAAATCCACAAAAAAAAAATCCACAAAAAAAATTCACAAAAATATTATTTATGTAAATTAATTATGTAATATATTTACGTGATATTTATGTAAATTATGTATACGTGAAATTCTGAATTAGGATGGATTTTAGAGTTGGATTCAAAATCAGGATTGCCGCTTTTTCCAGAATATTTATATTTATATAAATGTGAGATTATGAATTAGGAGGGATTTTATATTTTCAGCCCCCGATATTAAAATTATTGAAGCTAGATTTCGCATCCAACACTAGAATCAATAGAATGGTATAAGAATTCGGCATACCTATTTCATACAAAAAATAATCCCTCCTAATTCAGAATATCAAATTTACATAAATATAAATATTCTGGAAAAAGCGGCAATCCTGATTTTAAATCCAACTCTAAAATCCATCCTAATTCAGAATTTCAAGTATACATTATTTACATAAATATCATGAAAATATATTACATAATTAATTTACATAAATAATATTTTTTGTGAATTTTTTTTGTTGTTTTTTTTTTTGTGGATTTTGGCTTTTGGATTTTTTTTTGTGGATTTTTTTTTTTTGGATTTTTTTTTGTGGATTTTTTTTTTGTGGATTTTGGCTTTTGGATTATTTTTTGTGGATTTTGGTTTGTGGATTTACTCACCAATCCAAAGTAAATGTATATGTACATATTTCTATATTATATATGTATAAGAAAGCAAGCTAATGTTTAAAAATTTACTTTTTCACTAAATGAGTGTTCCCCAATTGGTAAAGAAAGAAAATGTCAAACTGAATAAATAAAATTTTTAATTTGAAAAATTGGTAAAAATAATATTAATTTATAAATTTCTTTAAAGGCCTTAATTCTATTTAAAATTCATTGAAGAGCGGGCAATTATATATTATAATATAATATATTTGTTTAATTTTTGATATTTACTTAGTTTACTTTTTTCTCTAAACTCCTTTAGAAATTCTACATTCTGCTCCAATTAACCTTTGGAATTAACAAATCAAAACCCACTTAAAATACTAATAAAATCTTTTAAATACATAAAAATTTTTACAAAAAAAAAATACTGTGTCTACAGCAGAACCAACCGCCATTACAGGAAATACGAAATTAAAGACAAATTAACGCGTTATTGGGTTAATAATTTAAAACAAGATTTTTGAAAGATTCCTATATTATTAATATTATCTATCAGTTAAACGTTCATTTTTTCCAGTTTGAATTTTGCGATGCGTCATCAACAAGAGAAAATCTTAAAATTTTAGAAATGCAAATAATACCAAAATATACAAGTATGAAATTTACAGAAAGTAATCAATTTAAAATATTACCATATGTAATGAAATTTGGAAACTTCGAGTTCAGCCGATTAAGTTGTACATGTGCACAGATAGAAGGGCCCCCTAGAACACACGCAGGCGAAAATCACAAAAAAACATGTTTCTAGGTTTATGAAAATGCAAAATATGCAAAAATCTCAGATTCCAATTTTTGAGGTGTGAAAACAATACCTAACCGCTATTTATGTGTCATACATAGCGGTTGATATAAATGCAATGAAAAACTAACATAAAGTAATAAATCAATAACCAAAATACTGTTGTAAGATACTGTTACTGTCATTTGATCGATTTTTAATTAAATATTCATATTTGTTTAGTTTCTTAATTAAGGAAAAAATAGAAGGAGTAGGTGAAGGACATTCAAATAATGATATGCGAAAATTGTTAGTTTACTTCAGCTGTTAATAAATATTTGATTTATTTTATTATCATTATAATATCAGTTGCTGAAAAGACTGAAAATATTCATTTAAAATAAATAGTGAATCTATGACTGTTTCTTGTCAATATAAAAAGTAGATGGGACATGAATTTTTAACGATACGATGTTTTATTGTATTATGAATATAATATAAATATACAAAAATGTCCATTATAATACACGTATGACTCAACCAAGTACATAACCTTCTGAGAAAACTCTCCTTAATAAAATATTTAAGTAACAATATTAAAATTTTATAAGTTTATTGAGAATTGAGCATGGTGTCAATAATGTCACAATGTTTTTATAAAGCCAATAATAACATAAATAAAATATTCGATAAGTTGAAATAAATATTTCGATAAGTCGAAAAGTTTGGAAATATTAAATTTTTTACAATATTTTAGAAAGCAACAACCCTTCCATAGGATTAAAAGAAACTTGAAAAAAATTATTATGGTCAAAGGCCTTGAAAGTTTTTACTTTTAATTACTTTGATGTCTAAAATTCAAATGTAAAGGTCATTTATTTAAGTTATTAGTTTTAGATCAATAAAAGTTTTGTAATAAAAAAATTTTAATAATTTTATTTGTTTACACGTCAGATATTACTAAGGCAGTGAAAATTCGTAGGGAATTAAAATACTAAGGAAGCGTTCAAGAGTAAGTTGGAAATGAACCTCTATTCTAGGTTTTATTTATTTTAAAAATTTGCTATCAGAGTGGAACATGTTTACTAGAAACATTTTTCACGTATTGTTCTAATATTTTGAAGTATGCTTAAGAATAGTTGCCTTGACAGTGTGGTACATAATTAGACGTAAAGCGTAATTTTGGATTTTTTCGAGGAAGTACGGATAACTTCAGCCCCATTTATAAGAATTAGTTTTCTTTTTAGATCCTATAGAGTTTTATAGATATTGGATATTTCATTCAAAAAATATTTAAGAATAGAAGAAGAGAGTCAATTGCCAAAAGCTGTCAAAGGGCGTTCTGCATTGATTTAATTAAATAATAAGGCTTTCGGGCTGCTGTATGATTTTTCCTCTACACTAATGGATATGGATTGATCTCTTTTGCTTCTGCTATTAAAGACGTGAGTCTTAGGGTGCGTATGTAGGAGCTGCGATAATTGATAAGAGAGTCGATAAGAGCATAGCAAAGAAAATTTATATTGTTTATCGATGATCAATGCGCTGCTCCAATATAAGCAAATCTATTTAAATCATGTATATAGTTTTCTAAGCCATAATCTTATCGACGCTCTTATCAATTATGTTAAACTCAATTCTGTTCGCATTATCCCCATAATGAGTTTTCCTAACAATGTTTTAATTTTTGAGTTATTTTTAGATTTCCCAGCAGATTCTCCTAACAAATTTGAATTTCTTTTTGAATATACACTCCTACAATCTTTACAAACGTTGGATGAATTGTAATATACTTGTGACAATCATTCCTATATAGAGAAATAAAAATATTGAAACAACCCAAAATAAATCTTTCTAATAAGAGGCCAGGGAATAAACAAAATTATATTTAAAGTATTTCAAATTGAAGACTAATTAATTTTCCATAGAGAATTGATTTTAAAATGGAGTACCAGATATTTCAGAACTACATCATTAACTACATGATTTAAAAATAAAATAAATTTTCCATTTATACTTCATTATATAATATTTTAAATGCCTCGACCTTTCCAAACATTTCATCTTTTGAAAAACAAAAAAAAAAAAACTTTTTATGAGATAATTAAAATGTTCTAAAATTATTTCATATATTTTTATTATCTTTATTTAAATAAACTTTTTCAGATCATGGTCAAGAGTTATTAATAATTATTCTATTCGTTTCCTATAAACTTTTGTAAAGACTTTCAGTTTTATTATTTTTAATAGATAGATTCATTAAATTTAATTAATAATACGATATAAGAGGTTTTCTAATAAAGATCGAATTAATATTTTATTGAAATTTTGAATTCGTTTATACTTCCAGAGAGGTACAAATGATAAGACCTTGTATAAAGTGATCTAAAATCTATTGAGGATTCATAATCCTAAAAGATGGATAGGGCTACAAACTCCGACGAATCACACTCAAGATGATAAAAGCATGTG
The DNA here is from genome assembly GCA_963082915.1 of Dolichopus griseipennis. Taxonomy (NCBI): domain Eukaryota; kingdom Metazoa; phylum Arthropoda; class Insecta; order Diptera; family Dolichopodidae; genus Dolichopus; species Dolichopus griseipennis. The sequence goes on along the minus strand of OY720443.1, from coordinate 44,897,821 downwards.
TTCTCAAAAATATCTCAAAAATATCTGGAGTATTAATTATTGAACACGGAAGTCTGTTATTGAAAATTATTTTTCAATGTCTACAGAGGCGTCAATTAAAGCATTAATAAATTTTTTATTACAATAAACTTAATAATAGAGGGAGGAAAATTTTGTTAAGTTTTCCAAAAATTTCTTAATCTGTTTTGTAAAAAATATTTATTTTTATTTTATTTTAAAGAAACAAATTTAAATAAATTTTTGTAGGCTATATAACAATTAAAATTTTATTATTTCATACAAATAGAGAAAAATGAAATTTAGAATTGGAATCTTAGTGATTATAAAATAATGGAAAAAGTTTTTCGAATATAAAATTTGTAAAACATATAGAAGTATGCGGAACATATCTTTTTAGTCCATAATACTTACTTTGTTACTTAATAATCGTTCCCAAATGATGATTTTCCTAGATTTCTTGCAGATAGTATGAAATAAGCGAAATAGAGGGTTGGGTAATTATATAATAATTCACTTAGAAAACTACAAAATCAAAATTTTATTCTATATTAATGCTCGACACAATTACTCAGAGAAATTGAAAAACTCAAGAAATACATGAATAATGTGAGTCTTCAAATTTAGAAACCTGGTTATAAATAATACACCAAAAGAATGTTCTAGACTCTAGATAATTTCAATTACTCACACTCGAATTCTGTTTGAAGCTGTTTCAAGTGCATAAATCAGGAAACAATAAAGCATATAAAGTACTTCAATTAGATCACAAATGATATTCAGCAGAATGGCGAATAACTGTAAATGCTCAGATTTTACAATAAACTAAGCTAAGGTCCTTTAAAGTTTTATATATTCTCTGCTGTATGGGATTAAAAACAGTTCTTATAGAACTTAGGTTTTATATATAGGTTTTATATATTCTCTGCTGTATGGCATTAAAAAAAGTTCTTATAGAAACAAATACCTCAGAATTATTGCTTCTGGATATTCTAACCTAATAGAATCTAGCCATTACCGCGGAAGAAGACTTGAATCCTCAACGAAGTTCAAATTAAGAAAAAAAAATAAATATACTGTTTTGATTCAGTCTAAAAAAATTATTACAAGTTTAACAACTCCTTTTTCTCCAACTATTATTTGACCTTTGCACAATACGACATTGCACACATTTAATAGCCTTTTCTGATATTAATTCGAAATAAAAATTTTATTTCTCAAAGTATCTATATAAAAGATTTTAATATTTTATTATTAAATTTAATTTTTTGGTAATTAATTTAAAAACCCGAATTCTTTAATTACTAGCTGTAAAATTTTATGCAGCAATATAAGAATATGTCAAACATTATGTCCAAACTTCATAAGAAAATTTAATTTTTTTTTAGATTTATAGTGTCCTAAAAACTCAAATACCTGGTATATATCTTTTAAAGCACTTCTCCTTTTATATTCTTCTTTGATAGTAAATTTTTGAATAAAAATACACAATAAACTTAATAAAAAGTTGAAATAAACTTAAATTACAATATAAAGTTTAAGCAACTAAAACTTGAAAGTAATCTGAATGCAATTTTTATTTAAACAGTTATTAAACTTTTGTATTTTTAATTGTCAATTTATGCATCTATTTCACTTCAAAACTATCTTTTTTGATATTGGTATTGATAAATTCATCACAGCTTTTTACCAAATTCTAACTTATATAAATTTTTAAATGTATTTGTAAAAATACACTTAAGATTTTGAAATAAATAAAAATTGCATATTTACAGGTGCATACAAATTTAATAAGCAAGGAATCGAACGATTGTAAAAATTAAAATTTTTAAAGTCTTTCTATTCTATGTTAATTACCCAGATTAGACTATAAATAAGTTTATATACTAGTTTATTAGTATATAAAATTTAATCAAATCCCATGTTTTGTTAAATAATAAAAAATTATTTAATTACGGTAGAGAACAATTTATTTTAATAATTCGTTGAAAACTAAAATAAAAATTTCACAAAAATAATTAAATAAATTGAATCTTCCCGAAACTTATAAAATTTCTCCACATATTTCTAGGCAAACAAAAGAATCAAAGACACATCATAGGTAAATCCAACGAAAAAAGAATTTTAATATAAAATAAAAGTTAAAAAATCTTAAATTTATTTTGTAAAATCTTAAATAAAATTTATACAGAAAATAATTTTTTAAAAAAATGTTATACTCCATAAATGTAATCTATTGAAGAAAGTACCAGAAGGTAGTGAACGGGACTGGAAGGGTGTGGAAGTGAACGAGAAAAAAAGTGTTCACATGGTGGCAACAAACAATGACTCATCCGTTTCCGTGTAGGTCAACTTTGAGGTGGTGAAAGATTTTTTATGTCTCGGTTGTCAAATGAACACTAAAGGCAGTAACACCACCCTGGAACAGAATAGTGCTAGCCAAAATTCTGAGTAGAAATACAAAGATTGCACAATACAGAACACTCATCGTACCAGTTCTGACATATAGTGCAGAATCATGGACCATATCCAACTACGATGAAAATCTGATAGGGTCATTTAAAAAAAATATTCTAAGTAAAATTTTTCGTCCGATTAAAATCAATTGAGTTTGGAGACAGTGACTCAATCGCGAGCTGTACGACAAAACTAATCTTGTAACCTTGATTGAAGTCCAACAATTACGCTGGTTAGGTCAATTAGTAAAGATGAACAATAATGCTCCAGCAAGAGCGGTTCTTAGTTCTAATCCGGAAAGTAGGCACAGTTCGACGTCTTGAACCCATCTTCGATGGGAAGTAAAATACTCTAAAATACTTCTTTTTTGAAAAATTTTTACTTCCTTATTAAAGCGTTTTTTTGTATGTATAATTTTTGCATAATTTTAGGATGATATTTTAATTAAAAAACGTATGATTTCGTAAAATTTAAATTTTGAACGTTTATGATGCTGTAAAGAAGGGGGTAAATATATACTCAAAGATTTGAATGGAATCAAAATCGAAAAGTAAACTTTAATCAAACTACATGTGTGAATCCATTGGTTTCTTTACAGGATGTCTAAAAAATTTAAGGAGCTTCGATTCAGAAATTTCCTAATTTCGTTTTTATACTATTTTCGTGTTTTCCAATGAAATTCAGTCGAGATCTAAAGCTTTTGAATTAACCAATGTACAAATCCAACACTTTTATTTTATGTTTAATGTCAATTTACCGCAGACACCTCTTATGTGAGAACCTACATTTATTATCTTACCTACAATAGATGATAATTGGTTAACATTTAACTATCATAACCATATTGTAAAAGAATTCCCTTTTATTTATTCTCTAGTTAGAAATTCTGTTTTTAAAGTCATGTAAAAAATTATTTTGATTTCTCAATGGGATTTCATAATAAAATGGGGCAGCAAGCAGTTGTCTGTCTGTGTAAATAAAAATTGCTGTACAATAGTTTTTTTTAATTATCCTGAGTTTTTCTCTTTGTCCTTTTAATTGCAGCACAATTGTATATATAGATTTTTCCAGTTTTCTTTTCCTTTTGTTCCATTGAGAGTAATTATATTGCCATAAAGTGTAACTCTGGGGTAATATTGTGTTTGTAGGCATTTTGTATTTTTTGAAATATAAAAGTTTGGATTAACTTTAGTCATGTTCAGACTTCATTATAAATGTGATAATAGTTAAATTGAAAGAAAACATTTGGTTTTTTATTTTTTATTGCCATTAAAATGAGGGAATAACAAAAGATGTATTATAAAAATGTAAATACTAAAGAATTTTTGGGAACTTAACTTTATTGATAGGTATAACAATGGTCCTCAAAACTTGAAATTTGCAACATTTTTTTAACACATTTAGTTACTATGGATTGGATTTAAAATGTTCATTAAATTTATAGATTTTTATTTTAGAAAAGTTGTATACTGCAGGATTTTAGTTCAGATTTTTTAAAAATCTTACTTATGATAAGTTCAAGTGTATGGAATTGAGTCCTGACAAAAGGTCATTTGCAAAGAATATTAAAACTACATTGATAGTTGAAAGTTTAACTAAATAATAGTAAAAGAATATCTTTCTCTTTGTTATGAAATAAAATATTATTTAAAAATAAAAGTTTTTTGAAAATATTTTGATCAAAATTTCACTTTTCAAAAAATATTTGTAAATAAAGTACGAAAATTAAAAAACTTAGTAAAGTTTTCATTAACAAAAAGAAACAAACAATAGATAATTTTTTATTCCTTCTTTTAAAGATTTTATAACGCCTCAAGAAGCGCTAAATTTTCTTATTAAAATGCAAGTTTTCTTTTTAATAAACATTTTAAATTATAAAAAGAAATTACAATTATTATAAATATTAAGTATTTGCATCTTTAAGAAATAAAAAGAAATAGAAATATAATTGAAAATTCTTAATTAATTTATGTTTTCATTAAAAGATGCTTTTAACAAAAAACAAAAACTTGTTAATTTTATAATTATTTGTTTATATTTTGTAGTTGTCTTAATTGTTATATTTATTTATTTTTTATAATAAATCTAATTATAATGTCATTTAATTTAATCCAATGGTTAATGACAGCTGAATTGCATTGAAAACCAGATCAAAGTTTTTCCACTTTGTAATTCAATAGGAATTGAAACCCGAGCTTCTCGAATTAAAACCGGGAATCTACCTCGATGCAAATTTTGGCGTGAATCCTTTACTATACCATGTATAAAAACAGGTGGGGGGAAATAAAGACTAGAGCAATAAAGCCAAATAGGCCGTATTTCCCAACTTATTTGGGAATATCCGCCAAATTTCGCGGTAGGTCTTACTTTCACATTAAAAATATTACTTTTTAAATTCCAAATTTGTAGCCGGCTGTAAAATCTAAATGTTTTCCCCAGATTTCAAACGATCTATATTCTGGTCAACCCCGATGTCTTCGCATCCTTCACTTCTAGTCACTTTTCGTCCCTTCCATAAGCGTTTCTTTCACAACCCCATCGGAAAACGCTGGGCGAGAGACATTAGTTCTCAGGGTATTCGTTTTTGTCAGAATATTTATCAAATATCATGTTTAGCAATTCTTTGGTTGGTACCTATTGTACTATTAACTCAACTCAAAAAGTCAGAAAATGACAGATGTTTCATTCTCCCCGTTTCAATATGTCATTGAAAAAAAATTTGAAACACTTGTTGTTGTCTTAGACGGGGGGGAAAGCAAGTCTCCCTTACACCTAGGCCTTGCGGCCCGTTGTGCACCCCTCATTAAATACTTTCTATTTATTTATAACTACTATATTATTTATTTTGTTTATATTATATTTGGTCACCATGGGGATTCGTAAAGAAAAATTATTTTTCAATAATTTTTTTTTTAATTAAATATTGTATGACCCGACCGGGAATCGAACCCGGACCCCCTCGGTTAATAAGCCAAATGCTTACCCACTGCACCACCGAGGCCCCATTTGAAACACTTACTTGATACTCTTTTATTATGATTTTGTATTTCAATCAGTGAACACTTAAATTGCTATAATCGCTCATAAGTAAAGGTCACATGATCAACTTCAATTAATCAAAAATAAAATTAGTAAAAGTACACTTGAAAATTTTAATAAATTTTTTATATAAATCGAAATAAATTTATTAGAACAAACCAAGTCCAAGGTATTAGAAATAAGCCAAGATTTTGCTTTACGAGCACACAAATGTATTAAATTCCTTTTTAACCTCCCCATCAGGAATAACTTAATTGCAATAACTTAAAAGTATTATTTGGTAACCTTGTTGTTTAAGTTTGAAAACTGAATCTAGTCAAATTAAAAATTACTGAATTTAATTTAAACATCAAGTAAAGAAGTTCAAAAGAATTCACTGATGAATAAACTTGTAATATCTTGTATAATTAATTTAATTTTATTAAAAAATTTAAAAATTACTTTTGAAACTGTCATTCATACTCTTTGCTTAATTAATTTTTCAGTTTTCTTTATATTTTTCAAATATATTTTTATTATTTCTAACAAATTTAAAAAAAAAAAACTATGCTTCAATGAATGAATGCTATAAAAATTTTCCAAATTATTTTGGTTTCATTTAATAAAAAAAAACTTCAGAAATTTACTGAATAATTTTACAAAAAATACTTAATGATCCCTATGAAAAATAACTCTTATCCTAAATCCAGTAGTATAAAAAATATATATATTTCATTTATATATTTCAAAAACCATTTAAACTATCAAAGTTTTTAAATAAAATTTCATAATAAACAGTAGTTTCTTAAAAGTTCTTATATTTAGTTAAAAAAAAAAATTTATGAGTACCACATTTTCAAATCTTTCATTTACAATGCGGAAAAATGGAAAAAGATTGATGGGAAAATGTCATTCGGTCTTGGAAAAACTAATTTCCTTATGGCAACCTTAATATACCGAAATAAATTTTAACTACAAACTATTTTTTATATGAATAATTTAATTTGAAACTAAAAATTTCAATCCTTTTTAATTTTCTTGGAAATTTCGGAGATTTATTATATAAGGAACTAGAAACTGTGAGAATAGCAGAAGAATATCATTAAGAATAAAATTGTAGGATTGTGTATCGGGTATCCCTATTGAATTTTCCATCATCTCGAACACAAAAACTTTTCAGTCAGTTTCATAATTATTTAGACAAGTGGATTTTATTACACAATTATTTCGACAAGTTAAAAAAGCTCAAAAATCTGAGAAGAATTTAAACTTATTGATAAATAATATTGTATTTAATGAAGAACCTAATATTTTGCATTATCTCCTTTTACAGAAATGACTGCTTGTAAACGCTTAGGCATTGAATCTATCAAATTTTTCAACATCTCAGTCTTCTTACTTTGATTTTCCAATTTTTTGAGGAATTTCCAGTCTTACTCTGTACCATACATTTTCAATTATATTTAAATCGGGGCTCTGTGTAGGCGACTCTAGTACATTTTAATTAATTCCAGATTAAAACGTTTTCATTACACGGGATTTATGGATTGGTGCATTATCTTCCTGCAATATAAAGTCACAAACGATTTAGCTATCACCTGCAAGAGAGTGGTTTCATTTATAATATGCATTAGACTATACTGTCGTTATATTAAAAATAAAAAAAAAGCGTCAACCTCTGAGACTCTCAAAGATTACTGCTTATAAATATCATTCACTATATTAAATATCAAAGATTTGAAATTTTTATGTGAAAAGTATTTTCTACAAAATACATACAATTTTCTTCTATTACTATTCTTTATATCATATTACAAAAAATTAAATTAAAGTAAAATCTTTATGAATTTTAAATTCCTATATTCTATGATAGATTCCGGTAGTCAAACATTTTTTTAAATTGATTTAAATTTTATATAAATATAAAATAAAATTTTAATATTTTAAAGATAAAAAATTGTAAAAATGTTTTAGAGTAGATCTTTACAAAATACGATGTCCATTGAATATTTTTTTTAGTGTAGTAATAATAGTTTTAACCCATCTTTTTTCCAATTTTACTTCTTATTTACATCAAAAAATTATTCTAGTAAAAAAGATTTATAGATAAAAAAATATGGAATTCTATAATAAGGTATTTTTTATATCTACGAGTATATATTATATCCTATTTTGTAATACTTTGTTGTAATTTTTGTTCATTCATAATTTTTGTACCATATCTTTATTTATCTGGTATCTTTTCAATTGATTTATTTTGAATACAAAACTATAAATATCTAAAATAATTTACCATAATTTGTTTTAAGTTTTTAGCACATTTTCAAAAAATTTTGTAAAAATGTGCCTATATAGTTTCACTTTGTCCGTCCGTCTGTCTGTCCGTATGTTTACAAAAACTTTTACATCGTTTGAAATATAGAAAAGAAATTTTAACTACGAGTAGGTACTACAAAAAAACTAATTTCGTAGAAGAACTTTTTTCTGTAGCCCCACCTGTTAGGGAGCTGCAGCCCCCCAAAGTTGCGAACCTCCCTATATTCAAATTGTTATAACAAGAGTTCTGTTAGATATATTTTCACGGCAAAAGATATAATAAATAAAAATTTTTAAAAAATATAAATTTATAAATTTTATAAAATAAATTTCTTTATAAATTTCTTTATAAATTTTTAAAAAATAAATATTTAGGGTTGCCATACGGTACTAAAATTTACCCTTGTGCAAAACTCAATTTTTGCAAAATTTTTGGCCCAACATATCTTTTAAACGGTTCAAGCTAGGGTCTTGAAATTTTGGGAGAAGTTTGATCCTCAGAAATTAGTAGGAGTCAGTTAACAAAATTTTTTTGTCAAGCCCCATGTTCAGGAGTTATAAGGGCTCGAAAATTCAAATTTTGCTATTTTTAAACACCTGTAACTTGAATACCTGTTTAAATATTTTTTCCTTAATATACAAAATATAAAGGTCTAACATTATATTTTAACATATGTTAAAGGTTTTCCTTAAATTTAAAAGGGGTTCTTTAAATTGAAGAAAGTACCTCTCAGTTTTAACCATTTTTGCCTAAATAGTAAAATTCTAAGAAAAATTCCAAATTTTGGTAGAATTCACAATTTAATTCCTAGAACCTAAAAAAGTTTGGGGGAAGGGGAGTAGTGAGCATTATATCCTTGAGAAATTTGGCAACCTTCCCCATAGAGGGGCTACTAGGACTTAAAAATTTACTGTTTTTATAGGTAAGCAGTAACTTAGTCACCAACGTATATATTTCCTAAATTAAACGTTAATATTGAAGCTTCAACATTATATTCCGATAAAATACTTAGTACGAAACACTATATTATTTTGAAAATGTGCTTTTTTAAAAACCCTTGGTTTGTTTTCATCACTTGTTTTTTATACATTTTATAAATTTCTTTTCTGGTGTAATCAATTTGTAAACAATAACTGAATCATGATTGTGTTGACAGATGCATGAGCACAGACAATTGAATCTGAAAATAATTCAATATTTTATAAAACAAAAAGAAATTTATGATGATAATTTTAGGCATAATATATTTATTTGAGGAGTAGAAGTCCTATTTGGTCCAATTTTCAATCTAGTCCAGTTCATTTTATTTGAAAGTATTTTGTGTTTAAGTGTAGGAAAAAAATAGGAATGATAGATTTATTAAGAAATAAAATTTTATTATATAGATACTAAAAACTTATCTTAAATAACTTATAGGAAAAGTATCTTTTAATATCATTTATCACTATTCTTTTTTTGCTATCACATTACTATCACTTTTCTCATACTACTAAAGTTTTAGGGCTTGGAATCCCTAAAAAATGTATTATCAGATAATTACTTAGTGTAAAAATAGAGTTTCTTGAAATATTTTAGTAACATATAATTAGTTTTGATTTCTTCTAGTCCTTAAACACGAATCCAACTCAATGATCCCTTTTTAAAAGGTGAATGAAAACTTGAATATTTGGTAAGAAACGTTCATCAAATAGTTTAACTTAAAAAAATTAAAACTAGTGCTTTATGGTAATTCTAATAAATTTCTCTAATCTTCTATTACATAAAAATTAATTTATGACGTTCGTTTTAAACATCTTCATCAACATTTCAATAACTTTCGATTGTTACAGAAATGTTTAACTGATCTTTAAAAAGGTTCACACCAACACGATTTGAAAAGGATCGAGATCGCGTGTTTTTAAACTATCTAAATTATATACATACATATCTGATCCCCAGCAAAATTTGATTCGCAGTGGGAATTTATTGGGACCATTAATAACCAAACTGTTATTAAATCTGTTTCGACACAAATAGCGACTTCGCTTCTTTAACGATATTTCTTCGTATTTGTTTTCTAAATTAAAAACGATTAATTGCTTAAAAACTTTGTGCATATGATTTTCTTCTTGATCTTTAGGTTTCATTAAATTAAATATAATTAATTTTACATTGCTTTTACCCAAAAGAATCACTCAATACTCAAAAAGCCTTGAAATTATAATGACTTTTCTTTAATCGTTGCGATACAAGATCATGCAATCCAATAAAATTTATTTTGTTTTCTCAGGCACTTTTTTGTTAATACCAAAATCAAAAATTAAATATTTCAAAAACCTCTTGCAGCGCCTAGAAGGTGTACAAGAAATTACGTAAAAGTTGTTATTCTTGTTTCTTGAAATATCAATTAAGGGGCACCGTTGACGTAGTACTTAGGAAGCTAAGTCCTCACAATGATCGTAAGTTTTTTTTCAAGGGAAAAGGTTATTTTCAATACAATTTCCTCATACAATCTAAAACAATAAAAGTATTATGATAATATAATAAAGTAAATATAAATAAAAGTACCTATTGGTAAAATCTAATAATAGTATCTTAATTCGTACCCTATAATAGTCTCAGTAGCCGATTGCTTAAATATTCAAGTTATAAAATAAAAAAATATAAATTTTAACTGATTAACTCACATTAAGTTATTTGTTTTTTATTTATAACCAAATACAAATTATTTTTTAGAAAAACTAACAATTCATGAAAATTTTTCATATGTCAATTATCTCAAAATATTAAAAATGTCACATAGAACAGATCGATATTAAAATAACTCCTAAAAAAAAGGGTTGCCTTAAGAAAAAATCAACAACTTTGTAGCAAAAAAAAACTTCTTTAATAATTAAACTTAAAAAAAAAATTTCAATCGATTTTTAGATATTCATTTTTTTACTATTTACTCTTTTTTTTGTTCTGTTTTTTTTTTTCAAGGACATTAATTTCTTTGATTAGGAATATTATATAAAAAATCTATACCCAACTATTCTTCATCTCTTTCTATTATTTTGAAACCTCGTCTCATTTTTTTTTTAATTTACAAAGAATATTTTTCATTTAAAGTTAACTTAAATTTTTTATTCTGGTGTTTTAAATACACAAACAATCACATATTTACATACAAAGTAACACAACAATACCTGTATGTATATTTATCAAACCGACATCTAAATAGCTCCTTAAGGAACCATTCAAGTAACAAAAATAGAAAAAGAAAAGTATTTTAGGAAAACAAAAACATAAACATAATAACAACAACAACAAAACCAAGAAACAGATTACAAACTTTAATTTTATTCTTATCTTATATTAATGTATGCTTACATGTAGGTATATGTTAATATGTATAATGGATGTTAATGTAAGTACAGATGTATGATTTGGCATAATGCCAAAAATAATGGGTGATAATGGTAGAAAAATATCAGGTAAAAATTATTTTACTGTCTATTTTTATCTTTTATATAAAGATAACATATTTTTTTCTACACTTGTACATTACTTGAAGCTTATGTAAAGATGCTGATACATTGTAGACACACTGTACTGCATAAGAATTAAAACAATGATTTTTGATGTTTTTGATTGGGTGGATGCTAACTTGCTCTGTATATAACTATAATAATACTCGAATTACTGAGAAATTGTTTTATAATCCACACATTAAATTAAACATTAAACTAAATTAAATTGGGAGCTGGGTTCAACAGACACACCATTTTTTACCTAATACAAATTTGGACTTTCTTTTTATCTTACATTATAAAAAATTTACATTTAAAAGAAAATAGATTATTGAATCTGGTATTTACGAATGAGCTTTCACTAGGTTGTTATTAAGGACTCCAGGCGATGATCCAATACTTAAGGAGAATACATTGATTTAAATGAAACTTGACCAAATAGAAAAGCGACACTAAATTAAGCAACTTTCTACTTTCGCTTGTTTCGACTTTTAAATTCTCTTTTTTTTATATTTTTTAGTAATAAAAAGCACTATGCTTATTTTATGATTTATTCAATTTAAAAGTTAAGGAATTAAAACGAGACGCTTACATTTGGTCTTCCTTTTGTTTGGAATGCGACACTAAAAGCAACGCAAGAAGCACAACTATTATTGAGGCATCACCTTTAATATTTTGCCAACTAAAATTGCTTACAAATGACATTTTTAAAATCGATTTTTTCTTATAAGTCGCTAATAATGCTTTCAAATCTCAATTTTTAAAAATTGACATTTCATTCTGACATTTGAATTTTTTGTATGTTATAAACTTTCTTATTTTTGTCAGAAGTAGGGCATAGTAATTAAATGGTTTTTTTATACCCGTATGACTATTTAGCCAAATGGTATAATAAATTTGCCATTACGTTTGTCACGCAGAGAAGGAGGGGGTTAGATATAGACTCAAGTGTATGGATCGGATCAGAATCGAAAAATAAATCGACTTCCGTCCGTCATCACGATAACTCAAAAAATAAAGGAGCTAGGATTATGAAATTTTCACAAATTCGTTTTTATGCAAAAACCGGAATCGCTATTTAAATCCAGCCATTTTGGTCCACGGGTTCGAGTACCTGCCATACAACTTCTAATTTTATATGAGCATTACTTTATACCTACGGAAGCTGCGTATCTGAAATTTTGCGAAAAACAGTTTAGTATAATGGCCAAAGTTACTGCAAAATTTGGTTGCCATACAACTCCTTCTTTTATATGAGCTTTACACTACACCAGATGAAGCTGGGTGTCTGAAATTTTGCAAAAAATAGTTTAGTGTAATGGCCAAAGTTAATGCAAAATTTGGTTGGTCTATTGCAGAGGGTTCGAGTAGCTGCCATACAACTCCTTCTTTTATATGAGCATTACTCTACACCTAACAAAGTTGAATGTTTGAAATTTTGCCAAAAGTAATTAACCGGATGGTATAATGTATACGATACGGTCATGCGGATATCCCAGAGTTGACACAGTCTACTCTACTACACTTTTCCTCGTTTTTTGTAAAATTGAGAAGTTTTTTTAAAATCACAAATAGTATTTAAAATAAATTTTTAATTAAAAAACATTGATTTAATGTTTACAGCGTCAAATTTAATGTTTACAACGCCATTTATTTTCCGACATGAAAAACTGTTCCAATTATATTTAAAGTTGATTTTCAAATGTCGTTACTCGATAGTATCATTTTTAAAAGTCAGTCTCTGCTGAAACTTGGGCCAGGTGTATATAAATGTATAATTAGAAAATAAAGGAGCATTTAAGAGGAGGATCTATTTTGGATTTATTTCAAAATCAGGGCTTTACGCTTTTTACAAAATATTTTTATATAAAAGTTGAGAGTTGATTACAAAATTAGGGTTTTAAAACTATCTTTAGTAGGTTTGATGGAGCAGCCCCGGTTATTGTAATAGTTTTGTTGCTGAGATAATAAATATAAAAAATTAATAATGACGAGTCTTAGAGTTCGATAAAAAATCATGGTTTTCAAACATTTGTTTAGTGATGCTTGAAGGTGGCAGCCTAAACTTTTTTACGGTATACACAATATGATATAATTAGGTTTTATACTGTCCTTCCTGTCCCGTAATATTTGAATTTAAAAACTAACCCTTAAAAAAATTAGTAAAAGTACAATAGTCAGACAGACATTTCTTAAGGTCATCCATCCTTCAAAACACAATGCTTCAAGAGTATCAGTTTAAAAGTGTCTAATCCATATCATAAGCTCCGCATATTGGAAGGGGAGGGGGCTTATGATTGATTATAAATTTTTCTTCTATAAAATTATTTTACTACGAACCCATTTTTTTTGCTCCCTTGTGTAGGTGATTTTGAAAAACTTTTAGAATAAAAGTGAATAAAAAGAACTAACATGTATTACACCTGTATACAGGCAACAGGAAATTTTATCCTACCATGCAATAGTGAATTTTGAAATAAGAAAAAAATTGTTGTTATTTTGGATATTTTCAAAGGATTCTTAAATTCTATGTTTTTTTTTTTTTGCTTCTAAGGATATTTAATAAGGATATCAATTTCACTTGTTGTATTTGTTGATGTCATTGTTATTGTTGTTGATATTGTTGTAAGTTTTTTTGTTTCGCTGTTATTGGTGTTTCGCTGTTATGTGGATCATAAAAAAAAAACTTAAATTGTAGGGTTTATTTTCCATCACAACAATATTAAGTGGAATATATGAGTTTGAAGCTTTAAGAGCAGCACTTCAGTAGAAGTATCATAATGCAAGTAGTATTTCACTTTCAGGTAATTGTTTTTTTTTTTTGTAGAAGATATAGTGGTATTTAATTCAAAACAATTCTTAGTAGTTTTCATTTTTTTTTTTAATTTAATTTAAATTATGAATTATCGTCCATCTTTTCTAAAAGTATTTTCTTGACAACGTGTTTTTGTTTCAGAATAAACTGTTGAAAAAAGTCAACAAAGTTATGGAAAAAGTACGCATATAAAATAAAACTAAATTGAAAAATAGTTTTTCGTAAAATTTTTTTTCATTTTTATGAGGGTTTAAATATTATATATGTATATAATATGTATATATATATATATTTAAAATATAAAGTTTTTGAAAAATCTGTTAAAAATTTCTTTTACTATCATGGAATGTGAAACCCATTTGTTTTATTTAAGTTTTTATTCCCTGAGATAATATTAAAACTCCCCTACTGATAGTCTCCTACAGCTGAGGTAAAATTACGACTTATATTTACAAAAATGTATTTATTCAAATTGAATATGTTAAACTAGCTGACTATAAAGAAGTTTGGTAACGTTTATGAACTTTAACATGCAACATGAAAATAAAAATAATACCAAAAACCCCTATCGTTCTAATGCAAGCTTAGCAGCTCAATCTCATTCATTTTTCGTAGAGCTTTTTCGAACAAGAACTCGGAAATATAAGAATTATTTCATTGGCAGCACCTAGAAATTGACGCACACATCCCTCATATGTGTTTCCCAATAAATAGAAAAATTTAAGAGAGGAGTCAACTTATATCTATTGAAATTCCCATTCAACCCTTGATGGACTTTTGTGTCTTATCATTACTGTTAAGCCATTGTTTTGCGTAAGCAGGTTGGGTGCGTACCCCGTTATTTGGGTTCTGGAGGTTAGTTTGCTTGAGTCAATAGGAAACTAGCACTACCGGGAGATTTGTGCACCAGGTGCTCTGTTCAAGATGAAGATTTCTTACTCTTGTGTAAAAAAAAACTTTAATTTTTTTTGCCGTAAAGCCATGCACGTTAAGTCTAAATATCCTAATTTTTAGTTGGAAGTAAAAAAGTTAGCTAAGCCCTTTCCTTAAATCTGTTATAATTTCTCATTTCCATTTCCTAAATTTTTAAATTTTGTAAGTATTGGACTCATATCAAATTTTGCTTCTATTTTAAATCAACTGGTCGGGTAGTCGTCGGGTTACAAATAAACAAAACATCTTTTCACAAAATTTCTCAAAAAAAGGTTAAATTCTTCATTTTTTGCATTTGTCCCTTTTTCAAGTTTTTTGAATAAATTAAATTTGAATGGAAGAATTTAATATTTTTATTTATTTGTGATTTAATGAGCCATTGAACCAATTTGAATTAATCTTTCACAAAAAAGTTTAAATTTTTTTAGTGAAACATTTAAAAACTTAATTTGATAGATTAATCAAAGTAGTTTGTGGTTTCAGGAACTTGGGGAGTATAAAATTTGGAATTGGATTTAAAACATAATGAAATTATACTGGAACCGCGAAGAAAATCCAACTTAGAATCTTAGTTAACGTTTCGAATAATTAAAAACTGATAAACTATAAATTTGATAATAGATTTGGACTTCCGAAACGTTTGATTCTTTTTATTTTATTATCCTATTTTTGAAATGGTTTTATATCTTACGACCCAGAAGTCGAACTAATATTATTTGAAAAACCTAGTTCACAATTCTGTAATAGAAACTAAGAAACGAAAAAAAAATATTAAGATTAGTTTAAAAAAATGGCAACTAAATTTTTGGGAGCTATTTCCTAGTGCGGACTTAAAAGACGAACTATTTATAAGTTTTTTTGTTGTATTTAGAATATCGGTTAGTACCTTTGTTCAATTATGTTGTTCCGACTTTAGAATCCCAAAAACGGGACTAATTTAAAAAAATACGAGTCCAATATAATTCTATTATACGGGACTATTATATATAGTATTTAGTTTGTTAGGTGTGAAATCTGTGTTTAGTAAATTCCGTTTTCAAAAAATCCAGTTCCTTGAGGAAAAGAAATCTTGCTTTAGAAAATCTCGTTTTAAAGAAGGAAATTAGATCATGACTATACAACTTATAATATTAGTTTGAATTTTGTATTTTCAAATTGAAAATAGAGCAAAATATTTCTAAAAACCTTTTAAAATTTTGAAAATGCATTATAACAATTTCATCTTGCAAAACCACTTTCTTTTGTAATTAAATATTTCTCTTCTTTAATAAGATTATCATAACTGAGTTCTCAAGTTATATTAGAATATTTGTATACACATAGTACATAATATTATATTATGTTCTTCACTTATATATCTGGAACAACTTATATATTCAATTATGACATTCTTGTAACTCAACCAACAACATCGTGTACTTGTGCCTCATATTCTAAGCTTTTTTGTACTTGTATGTTAGATATATAAAAGTACTTGAAAAAAGGTAATTACCATTGTAACGTTATTGCTTATAATACTTAGAATATGGGTCTTATCCTTGTTAGAATCTTTGTATTTTCTTTTATTTAATTTAAATATTTAGCAGGATTTTTTGTACATTTTAACAGTATTGAATAAAATTATTTATTTACTGTTATTTAAAATAAAATAAACATGTAAATTACTGTTTCTCAATTACTGATTCTCTATTAATAATTAACAGCATGTCCAGATCTCCAATTAAGTACTCAATACATTAATTACAGCAATGGCCGTGTATTACTTCAGAAGGAGATTTTTAATATTTACTATAGTTTTAAGCTTTAGAGTGGTTAAAGTTAAATGTTTCTAAAATAAATGAAAACTGAATAGTCTCCGATTTGGATTTGTTTTCACTAAATTGATTAATTTTTGCAAATACAAGTATTTCATTTACGACATGCAGACCTCTTTAGTGCTTGTACTCGATGTCTTTCGGCAAGTTGAAATTAATCTGAAACTAAAACCGACAAGCATTAAAATAATGTTATTGAAGATTCCTTAACTGTTAGATCGTTTAGATCATATATATTTGATGATACACCTAACAATTTCTTTCTAAGTTTATTTCCCATATTTTTAAAATGATAGATTGAAAGAGATATCTAGTCTGGCCACGTATTCCTTAGTAATTAATCATATAAACTCCAAAAATGAACAGTGTATACACTTACGCTATAAGTAACTTTCATATTTCCTCGCTTTTCTCAACTTACACAAAGTTAGTTACTAAATTTTAACACTGGCGGTTTTTTTTTCATTCGGTTCAGGATCAACATTTGCTTTGTAGAACGTAAAAATAATGACCAACATAACCCATATATTTATGTAGGTTTCACATTTGACACTTTACCTTTGACACTTAATATTCGCAAAGTTTTACGGTTTTTCAAAACTAATCTATTTTATTTTTGGTTTTTATTTTTTGTTTACAATAATATATAATCCAAATCAATTATTGAAAAAATTTTGGATTTATATGAAAATCTTTGATCTATTGTTACAACTCACAGATGATCTTAATAATTGTTTATACAAAGACATGTTTGCTATGCATTCGCTAATAAATGCATTCGCTAATAAATAAAATTTATATTTCATTTATTGTTTTTGTAAAACTTTAAAGCTGGAAAAAATTTTGAATATTAAACATACTCAATTAGACTTGACTTATAAAAAAGGTAGCCATTATTTCAAATTTGAATCTTTTTTATTTAAGTGGCCCAACATCGTTTTTTTCAAACCTTAATACAGACACGGATGAAAAAAACGCAGTTACTAAAACAGAGTTCATATAAATCTTAAAATCTTAAATATATTCCAGTACTTCTTTAACTTATCAAAATAATTTGTTCACTGATTTTTATCTAATACTGTAAATATGGAATCTCTTTTCCACCTTACTAAAGGTATACAATTTCATATTTTAAAATACTTTTCTGCGTATTTTTCTTGTTTTTTTAACTTTATTTAGTTACAAAGGCAAAATAAGAGATGACTTTTATAGAATTTAGTTAGTTAAAGAAATTATTTTTAATTATAAACGCTTGGTTTTGTTTTTTTGATTTTTTTAGGCATTCTAATTATTTTGAATATTATGTATATAAAATGGAGTCAATTCTTTGGCACGTTTTTACCTCATATACACATATTTAAAAGATATTTTTTTATTTTCCTTTTCATAAAATTTATATTTAACATTTGTGTTTTTTTTCTCTGGGGAAAACTCCCCCTCTCCCCTTTTTTAGATTTTAATTTTTCTTTTCATTTATTTGACAAAAAATAACATTGTAATCATTAATATAAGCTTTAATTGTAGGGTTAGAAAATTAAAATGTTTTTCAAATCACATTATAATGGAAGGATTCATATATAAAATACTGGGGTCGCTCTATTAATTTTTTATTAAAGATATGTTTGAATTTAAAGAACTCCTATATTATTATGTTCTAAATAGAAGTAAGAAATTCCATTATAAGTATTTTGATTTTATTGAGAGAGGATCGGAGGTTTTAATTTAAAGGTATAATAGACATGTCTTCAGAAAGGATATAATGAATTTTGAAAAGGATCGTTATCCGAAACACATGCAAATAAAATTAAAAAAAAAATTAAAAGGATTAAACATTTTCAATTTCATTAAGAAAAACTTAACTTTGCAATATTAGTAAAATGGTTGGCTAGGATTTTATAATAGAATTGTATAACATATGGTTGAAAAAATTTCTCACAGTTCTATGGATTTAGGTATAATTTAAGTGATTTGGGTTGCAATTAGAATTGAAACCAATAATGGCACCAAATCTGATTTTTTTTATTTAAAGTTGGATTAAAATAGAGAAGAGGATAATCAAATTTTTTAATTTATTATTAAAATTTTATAATTAAAAACTAAAAACTAGAATTTTATCTTAAGAATCGAATTTGTAACTCTTTGGTTGATAAGCCAAATGCTTATTTATTTTAAATAAGAAATTATTAAAGGATTAAAATGATTTTATTTTTCACAATTAATTTCCAGAACGTTTGAGTGATTCGATATTAGTACGGACTTTAAATTGTGTTAAAGTTTTAAAACTGCATTGAAAAAAACTTTTTGAATTCGCATCGCAATCGATTTTACCAGTTCCACCACTCCATAACAAAGCATTAAGCTAACAAATCAATTAATATTAAATTGAAAATGTCGTGATTATTTATTTCCTCGTGTAAAATAATCCCTGCTGCTAATAAAAATAAAATTTAATATTATAATTACCTGCATTTCTGTTTTTTTTAATATTTCCCATAAGATTTTATTTTAATTTCATATTTTTTTTTATTATTTATTACTACAATACAATGGAAGCCAGGTAGGTATATTATATAAAATCCACGTGCTTTATATAAATAAATCTAAGTTCACTTTATGTAACAATGTACTTGTATTCTATATTTATAAATCTTTAAAATTAGATGTACTAAAAACCGGGAAGCTTAATATAAATGGAAGAACTATACAGGGTATATTATACAGAAAAAAGGTGGAGTTTCATTATTTTTTTTTGAAGGGGAGGGAGAGGTCATATTTCTAAAGGTTTTCGGGATAACAGTTTTCAATAATTTCGTTAATTTTCAAAAAAATAACAATATCTTCGACCCTGTACAATATGGAAGATTAGTTTAAGTACCGGAAACTAGATGAGATTACTGGCATAAATATGCATTTTTTAGTTTGTTATGAACTTCTTTATCACCTTCACTCTTCGTGATCTCTAAATTCATTGGAACCCTGTATGTATAAATATAAAAAAAGATTAAATGATAAGGATAAAAAATTCTGTGATTATTACTTGGTGCAAGTTCATGTGCTTGAACGACTTCAACAAAACATTAAAATGTTGAAAAGTTGGAACAGAAACTAAACTTTAAGAATGAAAATTTCAATCAAAAGCATGAACAGTGAAAATAACATGAAAAAGTTAAAAGGTTTCAGAAACAATAAAGGAGTGAGCGATTGTAGTTGAGGAACAACATTAAAATAAGCGATTCCAGTTAATATCAACATAATCCCAATTGACTTAACTTTAAAATTACTAATCTTAATTCACATCCTTAGTTAAGTATTGACAGGATGGTAACGTTATATAAAATGATGAAGTGCAAAATAGAGCTATTCGTCTTATAAATTATCCCAGTTTTACCTCGACGCTCACTCCACTTAGCCATCGTTGTACTGTTGGGTTACTGACCTTGTTTTATAGATGTCTTGTTGGGACTAACACCTGTTCTAAAGAAATCTAACAACTTATGCCTCCACTCAAGATTTTCCCACGGGAAACAAGGAGAACAACAGATGCTCATCCCTACACAGTTAAACTAACCAGATGGCGTAACACGACTTATGGAAAATCATTTGTCATGCGCTCATTTCGTTTTTGAAACCAAAATCCACCAAATGTGTTCCATAAAGTTGATAATGTATACGTGTATGATTTAGCTAAATTTAAGAAGAACATTAACATCTTTCTTCTTAATATCCCATCCAAATCTCCCCATCCCCCATAATCCAGAAATCTCAAATAACTTCCACCATAATCATATTTCCTTCCATATCACCATCCCTGTAGCCAAACTGTACATTTATATCAGGTTCCCTTCTAAAGATTGGCTCAAAAAGGGTGTGGTTTTGGTGTGTTAAAATTTCACACTACCTAAAAAAGTACCGCACAGGTTCAATGGGTGGCTTTCGAAGTTTCCATTCTCTCATAAAAAAAAAATTATAAAAGGCAGATATTGACAAAATAATCGTACAATTTTGACGTTGTGCAACGCGCGAAAAACTAAAAAAATAATGTAAACTTAAATTCTAATCTAATTTTTAATATTTAAGTTTATTTTAATGATAATAAAACTCAGGTAAAAAACAATATAAAACATAAAATAATTATATTTTACTGTTATTGTTACCATTGTTAAATTGTACAAAAAAAAATAAAAACCAATAATATAATACGATGGCAATACGTTTTGGTTTTTTTTTTTTCATTTTATTTAATTCGTTACACTCTTCTTCCGTTTCGTCTCCGCTGATTTACAAACCGGATCAAAATTCTTCATATTTCACAGAATTCTCATATTTCCTTATTCTCTCTTTTGTTTTTACATTCAATTAGATATTTTTTCCCTTGGGTTTTAGTTTATTTATATATATGTATATACAACTTGTATTTTGTTTTTTTCTGAGTAATAGGAACTTGGCAATTTTCCACATTTTTTTTTTAATTTTTTTATGTTAGTCATAATTTCGTTTACGCGCAATTTAATTTTTTTTGTTCTTCTTGTTTCTTTTTATTTTTTGCATTTAATTTTGTTTGAAATTATAAACGCTTTATATATCAGGTTCCCGCCATTTAATTTAACCATTAAATTATGTTTTATTTATTTTGAAATTATAAATTACCAAGTTGATTACACTGTAAATGATTGCGCGGTTATGATTGAAAAGGTAAATGTAACTATTTGCTAATTTTTAAGGACTTGAACACATTGATTTCGTTTTGAAACTCTTAACAGTACTTAATCTTTTTCAAAATTCAATAATCTTATGAAGTTCAAATTTAGTTTTACTATTACAGATTCTGGTAGAAATTTGTATATTTTATTTCAATGATTTTGTGATTGTTCATGTTTAATGATCGGATACTGAAGAATCCGTAAAATTATTAATATTTATTATTAAATTTAATTACTTTCTGGGAATTACAAGTATTTTTACTTGCTTTTAATAACACTTAAATTTTGTAAGTATCGAAATCTAAGTAATACTGGCACTTGACAAAGTAATCAGTATCAAGTACTGGATTTTGTAATGGTACTTTAAATATACTGGATTGATTACTAGTGCCTCTCCTCTTGTAATGTTTATTGATCTAGACATGAATGTACAGTATTAGTATTTTCCTTGTACTCGACTATTTTACTTGTACTTTAATTTTGTAAAGATCGAAATCTAAGTAATGAATAATGAGTATTAGGTAATGGACTTACAACCGGCTTAAGTACCATTTTACTCAGTATTATGCAGGTCTGCATTAAATAAAACCTTTGATCTATTGTTCCCATGGATATAGTTATTATGGAACAGGACAAAACTAAATTATAGTTGAGAGACCATAAGAGAAAACTCCAAATAAATTCATATTTATCTTAACAAAGTTTAATAATAAAGGAACTGTTGCTTCTTTTTAATAATTTTTGTACTGAATCTGTTGGAATATCACATTTTTTCGTAAAACGGAGATTTTTTGAGGGGTAATTTCATGCAGACAGTTACATTGAGCTTCTTAATAATCAGACTGAAATATAAAATATTAAATATATTTCTCTCATTCATATCACATTCTCAGGCATAGAATTAAAAACTTATATTTTATAAAAAGTTCTTAAATTAAGTACTGTAACAGTATTATTAGAATAATTACAGAAAAATAAATCAATTTATACAAACATTCATTTAAAAAATTAACACTCATTTATTAGTTTCTCTCTCTCTCTCTCTGATTACAAATAACCTTAATTAGTAGTTCTTTATTTTATTGTTTGTTTACAATTACATGTAATCACTGTGAAAAACAACAACACTTTTAATAATTTCTAATGATTTTGTTTTTAATTACTATTTATTCTGTTAAATACCATTTAAAATTTATGAATAATGTTAATATTCTGTAAATATTTTTTAACTGACTATGAATTAACAAAATAACGTAATAATTTGTAATTGTTGACTTTGATTGTTTACTTTTAAAATTATATGATGTTTAGTTTGTTCATTCATTCAGTTCGAATTTATATTTTAGTTTAATATGAAATTATTAATGAATATTTTTTGAATGGGTGAAAAATCTAATAATATTATAATTAATTATGTGAAATAAAACAGAGATATACTTTTAATAATCGTGTGAAAGAACTTAAAAATTTGTCGAATTTAGCAGATGTATAAATACACGAGTACTTGTATTACAATTTTATTTTGATTTAATTTAATTTGTTAAGTTTTTTTAAATTCACAAGCGTTACTATGGTATCTCGTGTTTTTCGAAAAGTTTTCGAAAATCTATTATATTTTCTAATTACTAATGAGAATCTATCAGATTCGCAGTAATATTTAAGCTAATTCCGTATATCATAATTTAATATATGCTTTCTTAATAAATATTTTAATTTGGTGTTCAAATCCGTGAAAAACCTGTGCTAAAGAGACTAAACTTCAGTTTCTTTAATAGTTATATTCACTAAGCTGTAGATTGACTGATAAATGTATATTATTAATATTGGAAACTCTACTGTATATTAACTTTTAAGTGAATAGATTATAAATTCCAGAACATAAAACATTTTTTTCAAGCAGTACAACAGGTTAATTCCCGACTGTATAGCATCTGATTTGTGTCATTTGCTTAAGCTTAAATATTACTATTCCAACAGCTGAAGTAGATTTAGAATGGTAGTTTACACCATTCACTTAGAATTTTGTTTTGAATTAAACAATTCAATGTAAAACTCTTTATCTTTGTAAAGTAAACTTTATTTAATCGTATTTTAAATCTTAAACAATTCTTTCATTTCTTAACATTCCGGAAAACTCATTCCGTTTAGTTATTTTTGTTGTTGTATTTGTTTTTTACATAAAAAAATAAACATAATTCCTTCACAAACACAACAAAATAAAATAAATCACGTATTAAATCAAATCCCAATTTGCTTAAATAATCCTAATAAAATCTTTAAACCGAAAACAAAACCAAGGAACGCTTGGGAGTGTATTTGTCAGCCATAACAAAAATTATGGATAAAAACCAGAACCTTCTAAAATGTAAAGAAGTGGAATATGTATAAAAAAAAGGTGGATACAACAATTGAATTAAATAACATAAGGAAATAACAAAATCATAACGAAAAAACAACATAATGTACCGAGGTATTTGTTTCGCTTTAAGAATTTTAGTAATGCCTCAATAAAAATTTTTAACCTTTTTAGTTGTCTTAAACAGTAAAATAGTATCTTAAGGTAAATAGAATCAAATTATAATTCTAAGAGCTGATACGAAATAATTTTAGCTTTGCATTACCTTCTAACCGGCGCCCTTGAGCAAGATAATTTGCAGTTCGTAAGTATTTAGAAGTTTCAGATGCAATTTCTAAGAAAGTTCTGGTTAAAAACAGTCAACGAGTCTGAAAATCGTCGAAAAATGTCGAACGAACTGAAGAATGTACGGCTGAGTGACACTGTGAATGCCATTTATTTGAAACTAATAGAGAACCTGAGTCAAATCAAAAATCAGATAAAAAAAGTTTTTTACTTTTAATGGGACTCAAACACGGGCCTTTCGCAGAATGTTAGAATGCCAATCTTTCATGCGAAATTTGACTCAGTTTCCATTCACCATTCATCTTCCCTACTACTTATCTGGTTCTATCCAAAACCTACTAACGACGGCATTTTGTAAAACAAATATTTTAATTTGAAAGCAATTGTAAAAACATTTTGTAGAAACCAAACCCACAGGAGGGCGATACTTTAAAATTAAAGTTAATTAATAAATATGGAATTGTCAATGCATACCACCAGCAATTTACATGTTGAATTAATTTTAATATTCTTTCACAAAATTTAAAATTAATATTAAAATAATTAAATATTAAAAGTTTGTTCCTTGTTTTTAAATATAAAATTATACGAACAAGGAATGCCTTTTAAAAAGTTAAATTAAATATCAACTTCCAAGAAATAACTTACTAAACTTTTATTTTTAAACCCAAATCCCCAATTGAATTAAATTTTGATGAATCAACTCTAACTGTGAAATAAATGACAGAATCCCTCAATACAACATTTAATTTTAAAGAGGTTACCCGCTTTTCCAAACACAATTTTAGATCTGCGAATCTTGGGGGAAACCTCCATTATCTCTTTTTCACATAATATTTTCCCATGATATTTTTCGAAAATTTTATATAAAAGTAAATCATCTTTGTAAATATCATTTTTTTTTATATATCGTTTACACGTGAGTGACGTGACACATCTCGGATATTTTTGATTTTCTCCTTTTTTTCTTTCGTCCTGTTATTTTGTTTTGATGTTTTAATTCTTTCTCTTTCTTTTTGTCTTTTTCATTTTCTTGTTTAAGGGGCAAAAGAGGTTGGAAGGCATTTTATAGTAATTCCTTAAAATCTTTTCAAATCCTTTACATATTGATTCAAAATTCTCCATAAATTTAAAAGAAATGTACATTAAATTTATAAAAGAAACAGTTTCTAGAATTTTGAAAAACCAATTCTAATAAATTTTAGAACAAAATATCATAAGAAAAGAACCACGTTCATGAACGAGGTGATAATGTTAAATGAAATTTTAAATTATAATTTCAAGCCATTTAAAGTTTCATGAACCCGAAGACTGTATAAAGTTTACTTAATTCAGTTTTTACAACTACTGGAACTATGTTAAATATAATTTGACCAATTCATAATCATAAACCAGATTTGATAGGATAGTTTTGTTTCAAAATTTGTTATTAATTTTCTCTAATTAATTAAGACATTTTCATTTACACCATAAACGATTCGAAACATTCACACTAGTCCCGTATTTAATATCAAATTCTTCACCAAGTTTAGAAAAATCAAACGAAAATCTTTGGAAATACTTTTATTTAAGTTCTGATGAACATCGATGGCTGCAACTTTAAAAACCGTACAATTAACGAAAAATGAAAAGCATTTTCACGAATTCATCTATTCTAGATTGTCTGCCGATGTTCAGGCGAAAAGTAGTAAGCTGCGTATATTGTGTACCGTATTATTAGTTTGGAAACACAACTTTCTGACTCAATCAATAAATCATTTGATGCTTGATTAATTTATGGACACTACATACTATAGACCGTAGAATTTCTATATATATAAAGTTTTTAACATTAGGGCAATATATTTACAGATCATGCACAAACCAGACTGCCACACGTTATATATTAATTATTACATAATATATGGTAACACTTTGTAAATAAAAATAATTCCACTTCATATAGTTTATTTTCTGCAGAATATAAACTTAATGAAATTAAATTAAAATCCTAGAAAAAAAACCTTATTTTATCTAAAAAATTATTATTCATGATTTAATAACTCACAAACAGAACCCCTAGCTCCAATATACAAAGCGAAAAATAAAAAACAAATATAAATTAATTAAAACAATAAAAAAAACTAATTAAATCAAATTTATTCAATTTGCATTTCATTATAATGAATCTGACTGTTATCTTCATTATCCATTTTGTTTTTTTATTTACTTAATTTTGATTAATCAAATTAATTTTATTAATTGAATTCTATAATATGATTTGTAGACCCTATTCTTCTAAAACTCTCCTAAAATTTCCTGATCTAAAGCATAAGGCAACAAAAAAATCATTTATATCGTCAATGACCCTGATTTGTAACTGATTGATCGTCATTTTCATCATTATTCATCAATATTCGTAAAATATATTTTATATTCACACACTTATATTTCGGTAAAATTAATTTGGAGTTGATATGATAATCAAATATGGATAGAAGTTTGTGTGTTGAACCCAACATAAGCATGAATATTTATTAAATTATTCCATTTTTCATTATTTTAAGTTTAGATACAGAAAAACATACATACAGCTTAGATCCTATATCCATATATATAAGATATGACCATGCCATAAACATAAAATAATCTTATTTTTAGCTTTTTTTCAATTTTCTTAAATCCATCTAGATATTATGGTATCCATCGTAATTCAAATCTTATCATATTAATTCTTTATTTATTTTCAGAAATATATCTTTCATATAAATGAACGAGGATAACTGTTAGTTGTCCTGGTTAACTTTCAGACACGAATAAATTAAAGTGATCCAGATAGAAATAAATATTTTCTGTATTCGAGGCTCTGTTTCCGTTTCGTTAAACGTTTGTTCACTAAGCTAGATTATTGGTCTGCTGTAGCTATTCCACACGATTTTCAATTTCACGCCTTGGGGAAAATACGATCTCAAATTTCTCCAAAAGATGTCACTTCTTTTTCCTAGATATCAGGCAAGGTGTCACTCCGATTTTTCATACCATTATCTCTTGACGTATAGAATAAATGTTTCTTATGTCACATATGCATATGTCAATGGTGTCAATTTATATAGGTAAAGTTAATTTTTTATTTGCTATTAAGCTATAGGTTATTTTGGGAACACGATTATAAATAGTATTTTATATTTATTTGTTAATTATTTATTATTTTTCTATTTTAGACCATTAGATATTTATTTTTAAGTTATTTATTTTTATATAATTTTTTTATACTATTATTAATATTTATTGAGTTTACTCAGCCAAGGATCGAACCTGGGACCTTTCACAAAAAAGGCCGGTGCCACAACCACTGCGCCATCGGCTGGATTTTCCAAAAACATGGTCAAAAATCAAACCTATCAAAAATTACTAAAATCTTAAAATATAACTTGTTTTAAAAAACAATCAAAACATATAAAATATTCAAATTTTGCTGCTTATTCAAAAAGACGTTTCGTATAACTTTCAAACATTGCTAATACAATATAATTTGAACTTAACGAAAGTGCATGTCGTGCATTTCTCGCTTTGTTCAATTTTCAACTATCTGTAACTATTTAGTTTGAAAGATATTTAAATTGGTTTCATACGTTGTGAGGCAGCTGCACAAATCTGTGATGTTATTATCATAACACGAATTATGGAAATCCATTTGTTATGCACATGTCGAGACTTTAGAATTATATTCCGTCCAATGTGTTCCCTAAAGTTGGTAGTTCGTATGTATACGACTTAATTAAATTTAAGAAAATATTAACATATTTCTGCTTAATATCCCTCCAAATTTTCCCCATCCCCTATAATCCAAATATCCCAAATCTCCTCACAATCCCGAAATTCCTCCATATCCCCGTTCCTGTATCCAAACTGTACATTTGTATCACAGGTATCTTTTTCAGTTTGGTTCAAAAATGGTGAGGTTTTGTGTTAAAGTTGTCCACTATCCAAAGAAGCACAGCCCAGTTTCAATTAGTGGCTCAAGCATTCCATTCCCTCGTTCAGGCATTTTAGTGACATACAGAAAGAAGTGTACGCATAACTAATTCAGTATACTTTTCGATGCTGATCCAATGTAGTCACTGATATTTATTATTCCAAAACTGATGCATTATAAACGGAGGATCAATTTTATTACACCTGTATCATCATTTCCATACGATTATAAAAATATTCCATTTTTCTTGTCCATTGCAACTAAATCCACAAACACCACCACAAACCAACTCATCCCACATGCATAAAAAAAAAAAAAAATTGGTTATCCTTACTATCATTATCCTTGATATTTTCTTATTTTTATCCTTGAAGACAAACTAACTTGAAAATAGATTTTGCCGTCATATTTTTAAAGTTTTGAAATTTGTTTTCGTTAAAATATGTATATATACGAGTACTTTAGCGTTGTACATTTATATGTATATTTTAAAGGATAATTCCTTAGTGCAACTTCTTGTTATTTTTAAAACTTTTCTTGTTTTTTTTATTTTTTCCTGAAATCTAATCTGTTTTAATAAATTTTATAGTGAAAAAACGAATTTTTTCTTAAAATAACAGGAAATAACAAAAAAACAAAAATAACAGTAACCACGATATTCTCTAGAGAAAATATATTTTTGAACTTTTTCATCTCCTAATATTGGTACGTGGTAGAAAGCTTATCATACACTTGTATAGTAAAAGGCGAAAGAAAAGTGCATTTTAAAATAATGAATAAAGACACTGTTTTCACAATTTGTGTTGTTAACTGACGGAAGTGAAGTGAAGTTTAAAATTTAATTTTTTTTTTTTGCAAAAATTGATAGTAAATGTTGTGTTACAAATATAGGAGAAAAGATGAATAACAAGTATCCTAGGTTTCAAAATGTAAATATAGAATGAATCAGTATTACAGATAATTGAAAAATATAAATATCAGAACTTAGATAAAAGTAATCTAAAAGGATCTGGAATTTATTAGGTACTTGTAATTTTCAACATCTTCAAGTCAAAAGGAACTTAAGTGCTCCAGTAAAGTCTACCTACAATGTATACTCTGCTACAATGAAAAGTTTAAAGTGTGAAACACATTACCATCCTTTGCTTTTTTAATGTAAGGTTAATTAATAAGTCAGCATTTTAAGTCAAAAAGTGCTTGTACCTTACAATTTTATACAAAAAAAATAGTTCAGTAAAAATTGATTATGGGAAACCAACTCATAAATAAGATTTTAAATGTGCTGTATCACTTAGGGAGATGTGAAGGAAAGGTGAACTGACATTGTATACGAAATCTTTACAAGCACCAATTACAAGCACCTATACGAATTTTGAAAATGTTACAGCTTCGTATTTAGTTAGCTGCCATACAACTTTTGTGAACCAATATGAAACTAATTAAACTGGGTGGATGGAAATTACACACGGCTAGTTATAACATAGGACAAGCACCTATATGAAGCTCGAACATATTACGACTTCATTTTCGGGCAGCTGCCATACAAGTTTCAGAACCTTGCTTACATATCTTCAGATCTATTTACACTACAAAGATGAAATTAAAACTAGTCAAGTAAAATAATATGGCAAGCCCGTTTGCACATTTTAAAATGTTTCGGAACAAAGCTTAGTGTTGCTACAAAAGAGCTTGCTGGAACCAGTGTGCATATCTTGGCAACTAAAAAGAGTATATGTTTGAAACTTAAAATCCGTATGTTCTATATAATATGGCCAACAATTTTTCGAAGTTTTGAAAAATTTAGACTCCATTTTTGGGAAGTTGTCATTTAAAGTTTTTAATCCGAAAACTGTGAATCTAATGAAGCTACTTGATTAAAATTAAAAATGGGCAAGTAAAGTAATTGGGCAATTGCGTTTGCAAAGTTGGACATTACTCGACCAAACTTTTAAGATGGGCCAAATTATTTTTTTTGTTTATATGGTTAAAAAACAATTTATGGCGTAGATTGGGCCAAAATTTTTATCATTGTTGTATTTTTTTTTAATATAATATCATAAGGGAATTAATTAATGGTTTATTTCATTGTAAACATCTTAGTGGTTATACAAGGGTATCTAAAAGTTGACAAGGGCAACAATAAAGTTCCTCGATCTTCTTCAAATACTCCATATTTGAATACGTATAAGTCCTGTTCAGGAAACACTTAGAGATTTCTTTAAATGTAACTTATGCTTATTTGAAACTGAACGTTGTTATAAGGTGAATTAAATTCTTCCACTATATAAATTTCAAAATAACTGTATATATTAAGGAATGGGTCTATATAATTTGTAACTCATTCAAAATACTATCGAAAACAAATAGAACAGACAGATAAAAGTTTTTATTTTAAATATTTCTATGGTTACAATCATAGAATTTAAAATAAACATTATCAAATACTTTGTAAATTATAACATATATGTATATCAGAATAAACAAATGTTACCACATGTTCTGTGGTTCTGTATAGATAAAAACAATACGTATTGTTTTTAAAATGCATGCCTGAATAAATACATGACTTCTCTTCCATTTTTATAATCCTGTTTTACTGTTTTATTAGTTAGTTATGAAAAACAACATCATAGTAAAAGTGGTTGACCCACACATTGTTATAATCCTTTTAAGTATATTTTCCTGTCCAAAAACTTTTCAAAATTTTTTACTGAATTAATCTCATTTTGTGGCTTTAAAATTATCCACAAATGCAAAAATTCGGTTTTTTTGTTTCATAAAAAAAATGTATGTTATAAAATTTGAGTTTATATTTAAACAAAAGGATTGTTATACAATAATAAGAATATTTTTTTAGTCTATTATTCTTTTTGAACTTAATATGAGCATTTAGGAGTTTATAAAGACTCAAAACTTGGGTCTTAATGGTTCTTAACAGTTAAAATTGACTTTGGCTACTTTTATATTATAGTATCAAAAAGTTTTGACAATTTAAAAATTTACTTTTATTCTAGCCTTTAATAAAATATTAAGGACACCAAAAAATACCTTTACAAAAAAAACGTTGTATGGCGGCTAATCCAGCTTGTTGAGCAAACTGACTCAATTTCAATAGTAAGGCGGGTCTTATTTTTAAAACGAATCTATTTAAAATTCTGAATACTCTTTTAGGTATTAAATTACCGTGCGGACAAAAAGATGGGCACACGCAGTCAAGTCGACCCACATTTCTTTTGTGATACGATCCACACACTTGAGTCTACATATATCCCACCTCGTTTCAGACTCACAAACGTAATGGAAAATTCTGCTATAACTCCAAATATTTCGGGGTCCCAAACATTTGTCTACGCTGAGGAAGACTTAACTAATAAAAATTTTTTTTTTTTATTAGTTTTTTATTATTGATAGACTATAAGAAGTATAACAATATTAACAAATGCAAAATATAAACAAATAATTTAATTGAATAATATAACTCACAGATATAGAATACCATATACTCAAATACAAAATATTACAATATAAACAAAAAATAGAATTGTAAACATTGAAAATCTGAGACGTTTCTACATGTTATAAGGCCTAGTACTACCTCATGTTTTAAAATGTATATGGAATTCAATACGACCAATTCTAATAACACAAATATAATATCATCCTCTGTTTCAACATGTACCTATGGTATTGAAAGGCTTATAAGCTTAAAAATTGAACAGTTAGCGCTTACAAAAAATAAAAAAGTGCTTAGCACTTGTGGCGAACCCCTTTGTTTATATTGTTATATTAATTTTTTACTAAAAATATATAATTATTAATTATTGACTCAGCCATTAATTTGAAGCCAATGACGTATGAGAGCTGAGTCTAGTCGAAAACCAGAAAAGTATTTTCACTTTCACTGGGATTCGAACCCGGGACTTTCGGATGAAGGTCAGCACTCTAACCACTGTGCCACCCAGCTGTTTATAGATCCCACAGAAAACATTCACATCCTAAAATAAGAGAATCAAACTGCTCAGTATTGTCATTCTAGAGTTTCATACCAATTAGAAACTGTCTTTAATCAAATTTAATTGCATTTAAAGATTTCGATAAAGTTCTAAAAACTTTATTTTATATACATATTTTTTTTTAAATATACTAAAATACAAAATAAATCACTCTTTGCTCATCATCTGTTTTTTGTACATAAAATTACAATTCATGCAGTCCTTCATCCAATATAAAATACTGAAAAAGTCCCACACATACGCAATTACAAACATACAATAAAAAAAAAAAAATTCAAAATAAATTATGATGACAATTTAAATACCCTAATCATAGTTAACCACTCTGTCAGTAATAATGATTGACATTATTTAAGTAGTGTTATTTATTATGTTAGATACATTCACCTTATTATATTCATGTATGTATATGTATCTTTTAGTTATACATGTAAAACATTTATTTCATTTTATTTTTTTTTATACACCACATTTTGTTGAAGTCTGATGAAAAAAAAAAAAAATCATGCAACCCAACTCTATTGCTAATTTATTTGTTTGAGGCTATACATATACATTTTGTAAAATACCAGCTGGTTTTAATTAAAATTATTCACATAATATAAACATTTTATTATGTGTTTGTTACAACTTTTGTGAAATAGATGGAACTTGGAAGAATGAAATTTAACAAATTTAATACTATTCTTTAACTGTTTTTTTAGTAAATAGAAAAAATGTTAGATTAAAGCTATATGTATATATATATATATATATATATGTATAGTTATACACATATGCATATTGGAGAGCTTATATTATTCTAAATGGTATAATAATATTACGAACTATAAAAAAGGATACTTTGACATTTTAATAGTAATGACGTCATAGTAATAAAAATATAGTATTACAATAAAAATTTTAAAGACTTTAAAACAAACTTGTGTGATTTGTTTAGCACTTTTTTTTAAGTTAGCACTGTTAAGGCTCAACTGTTAAGGCAATTAAGCCCATGTTTAGTCCATAGCTGCATGTTGGAAAAGGGGTGTCATATTATATTCGTATTATTTCATTTGATCTAAATGAATTCTACATACAATTTAAATATGAGAAACTACAAGGACTTATAACATGTAGAAACGTCTTAGATTTTTAATATAATGTATTGGTATTTCTATATCTGTGAGTTATATTATTCAATTAAATTATTTATTTATATTTCTCATTTGTTTATATTGTTATATTAATGTATTTTTTATTAAAGATATATAATTATTAATTATTGATTAAACTATTAATTTAATTCCAATGGCAATTGGTAGCTGAGTCGAGTTCAAAAACCATGTAAGTTTTTTTTCACTTTTATCTTGAATCGAACCTGAACTTTTATAATAAAAGGCCGGCAGTAAATTTTGCAAAATATGAAAAGACTTAAACCTGAACTAGATATTCGTGTGAAAGGCCAGCAGCATAAGCTTAATATTACTTAAAAGCAAGTCATTTCGAATGGAAAAGTCTCGAAAAAGAACTTGAATTCCATTTTTGGGGATTAGGAAAAATTTTTTACTTTCAAAATTTTTCTCCGAAAATTATTTTAAAGGCAACCTTTTTTTTTTGCACTATGGTAGTTTATATTATTTGAGAACTTCGTTTTGGAAGTTTTTAATGGGCAGAATATATTCAGGATTATTTGTTTTTCGAATTACAGTATTTTGGAATGGAATCAAGAATTCTTTAGGTCAAAAATAAAATTTAAAATTATAAATCAAATAAAGCTTAAAGTCAATGTATAAAATTGTTCTACTGTGTTTCATTCAAGCAACTCTTAATCGAGTTTATTAAGGGTTAACATGGCTATAATAGTGGTTTGCATTTAGGAACTTAAATGAGCTTATGTACAATTAATGTTCGTCTTAATTAATTTTTTAAATAATATCCTGGATCTAGCACAGATTTTTATGATATCAGAAATCAATTGAAATCGAATTGCATACTCTGTAGTAGAAAAACTAGCTTTCAAAAAAAAATCAATAACCCAAAGGATTCCCTAGTTTAAGAACATCTTTGCAAATATTTTTCATTTAACCAAAATGCATCAAAATTTTCTCGTGTTTTGAATATTACATTTATATTACTTTCAAATCTTTACATTACTCGAATATAAGACTTATTTTGCAAATAGTTGCCTTACCTAAATCTTCTAGAAAAGATCTTCTTTAAAATCTTCTATAAAATACAGAGTGAATGAACACTCTTCCTGTAGTTAAACTAAAAATCCCATTTTAAAATATCATTTACTCCATTTCTTTTAAGAATTCGCTGGTATAAGAAAATAAAAATTATGTTAGTGTAAGAAATAAAATATTCCCAAATGATTTTAAATACTTATATTAATGGTATCCTTTTATTTTTTAATGAGATTAATTATATATATTTTAATATATGTATGTACATTTGTTTTTATCTAAATCTGTGGCTATTTAAAAGATTTTATTGCTTTAAATCGAAGGATTTCTTAAAAAGATTTGTTTCAAATAATTCCTCAAGGATAACAATTAGTTTCAAATGTCCAGAAAATAATTGGTTTCCAGTGGAAAATATTTTAAGCAATCTGTGGTCATATAAAATATGGTTTCTAATTTAATTTATTATTTGAAAAATTCGTTATAGAAGATTTTAAGCAATTTCGAAAAAAATTTTTAAAAAAAAATTAGTATGGATTAGAAAAAAAATTAAATTGAATAAGTTTTAATCTATAGATTTCAATAGTTATTTATTTGAATTTTCAAAAATGCTTTAATAAATTCGATTTAAAATTTTTAATAAATCAATGTAAACTTGGATAGATGAAGTTTAAAAATTAAAGGATAAAAATTTCAATATCCAAATAATATCCAAAGTAAATCTTTATAGATGAAGATTAATAAATTCAGACATTACCATATTGTCAGTTTGAGATGTTTTATTGTATTTTTATTTATCGAAAGGTATGCAAAAGCTTCAGTAGCAAAACGATTTCAAATAATATAAAAGTCTTTGAAGTCGTCATATATTGGCGTTTTAGAAAGTTATGCCCTTCTGTAATAAATGTGTATGATAAAAATTTTTTAATAATTGAAAAAATTTGCAACTTTTTTTTAAATTGAAAAAATTTTAATTTCCTTATGTAGCTACTGTTATTATTGTTTAATGTCAACCTTACACCTCTTAATCCAATATTGCCTCGACGAGACAATCAATACACCTAAAAAATTATCTTTCCCAGATTTGACTCCCTCACACTATTGAAGTCTTCCAATTTGTCTTCCTTCTAAGACTCCTATTCTTAGGTTTTGAAAGGCTTCGCATTCCGGAGCCACCGCAGTCTCTGGCAAAATGCTTACCTACCTTGATTGAGTGGTCCTAAGCTTAAATAGCTATTTGTAATCTAAGATAGTTTTTTTTCAAGTTTAGGATATTTTGTTCTTATTGTTACATGCTTCTCCCTAGAAATCCTTCGTGTAAAAAGATCAAGATCTGTAGTCATTATTGCAACCGGACCAAACCTACATACAAAAATTTTATTTGTTACGGTACAGTAATTGTTGTTTAGATACAATAATTACATTGTAATCATTTTGCATTCGAGTAGTATAGTGTATCTTCGGATTATATTATTCGATTAAATTATTAGATTTTATCTGGTATTTGTTTTTATTATTATTTAAATTTATTTTTTATTATTAACATAGAATCAAAGATTATTGGTTGTGCCACTTTAGTTTGAACCTGAACGAAACTGGGGGAAAACCAAATAAAGGATCAATCGAATTTTAAAGTTCGTAAATTAAAAATTCCAA
The DNA here is from genome assembly GCA_963082915.1 of Dolichopus griseipennis. Lineage (NCBI taxonomy): Eukaryota > Metazoa > Arthropoda > Insecta > Diptera > Dolichopodidae > Dolichopus > Dolichopus griseipennis. The sequence continues at coordinate 44,861,849 of OY720443.1, read as the reverse complement.
ATCCTAACATACAATTTAAAATATAATTAATTATAAATTAATATCTTTCTTATAAAGTCATTAAACATTTTTATGAAGCTCATTTTCAAAATTTATTTAATTATAAAGTGTAATTAAATATAAAATTTATATGAACCCATATGCTTTTTAAAAATTCCTCCTGTAATAAAAGTTAATAACAAACAAATAAAATACAAAATTCCATGTGTTTACTTCAAAAAAAATTTCACTCCAATTTTATTAATGTAATAAAATTTCACTCATATTCATTTTATTACTCGAATGGCGCAAATATTGCAACACAATACAAAAATTGATTTTTAAATAAATAAAAGCGATTAAATGTTTAAAATTTATGTGAATTTCTTTTCTAAAAACCAAAAGTAAAGGTGTGCCAATTCCCATAATTTTTTTAAAGACTTAAAAACATCTTTATTAGTATATTATATACATAAATACAAAATATTACATAAAAATGATATGGGCATATAAAAATTAAGGACATGCAAAAATAACATAAAACTCACAGTTATAAATATTGTTATTTTGTATAATATTAGAATTTATATATGTATATGTAAAACACAGAGCGCATATTTAACTGACGTCTACTAAAAATGATTATACCATCTTATTTATTTTTCGGGACTTTTATGGAATATTTTATGTATATATATAAAAAAAATATATATATATATATATAAAAAAGGGAACAAGAAAGATAAGGGTTATGTTTTTTATGTCAAAACATTAAATAGAAGGCAATTTTGTTTTTTTTTTTATTTTAATTATTATTGGAACAAGTCGTTCGTGATGTAATTTTCAAGAAATGCATACTTTTAGGCTAATTAAAATATTTTATTATTAGGGTCATTTTTTAAGAGCAGGATAATGTTTTGTATCTTGTATTTTAGTTTTCTTTGGTTCCTTTTTTTGTGTTTAATAAAAAAATTTTAATTCAAAAAGGAAATTAAAAAAATATTGCAGATAAATTTAACATTATTAAAATTATAAAAAAGAAATAATGAAATAAATTTTATTTTCAACTGTATTAAATAAACAAGATATCATAACTAAGTCTTTAAATGATATCATATAATATAAATCTGAAAAATTCTAAAGTTCTATCGAAAATAGTAATATAGATATGTTTTATTTTAATACTCATTTTAACCCACGAAACTTAATATGGTAAAGGTTTGCATGCACCAGCTCTGCCGCTCTAAATAATATTCTATGTTTGGATCTATTTTAAATGTATTCAGGCTTATTAAACCTTTTTCAGTATAGAAGATAATTATTTTGGGACTAGAACATAAAATAAATTTAAAAACTTTCATTATTCTAATTAAAATTTTAAATTTGATTTGCGTTTCCTTTCATTAAATTTTACTTAAAAAAATTTTGATTTACTGCATTTATTAAAGTTAAAGGTTAAACTGTTAAAGAATCCCCATTAACCTCAAATGGGCTCTTCTTAAATTAAAATTTATTTGCACATAGGCTCTGCTACTCTTTTATTAATTTTTTTCATTAGATTTTAATTAAGTTATTAACACACTATCTAATTACTTTAAGGCCTTGGTCACGCAGAAATCTGGCGCGAGATTTTTTGAGGGTAATTTTTTAAAAATAATTCGCGGCCTCAAAATTATATGTGAACTTACTACTAAAAAAATCGTTCACCAGCGGTGCCTGTCTGTGCCAATTTCTGCGGTGCCAATTCGTTAGAGTATCTAATTGGGCAATGCAGAGTTTACATTAATTTGCATGCTACTTCTTTCACATGAATTCGGAAATTTGTCTAAAATTCTCATATAATATATACATTTTATTCCCAGATTGGCTAATTGTGTCCTTTCATGCACTCGAGAATCGCTTTCAACATACCAATTATTCTTTTTTAAAATGGTCCCGAATTTAAAAATAAATAAAAACATATTCATTAGTTTACTCCTATTGTCCATTTGTGTAAAGTACAGAATAAATTTTTTCAGAAGTTCAAAAATTAGATCAATATTTAGGACAAAGACTATCGTACATTTCTTACTCCTTAATGAAAGTACTAGTTAATATTCAAGGAAAATTTAATGCAAAAGCATTTATTAAGCTTGAATGAATAAATTTATGAATGAAATAATTTTCTATATTTTAACTTGAATTTTGAATACCTAAGATTTTCTACATTTTTATCACAAATTCATTTTTATCAACTCCATACAAAACTGGAGCAGATTTTTTATGTGCTCTAATATCCAATTTAACCTGATTTTTTTCAGCTTTCATTCAAATACAAATAAGTAAAATAAATATCAAATCATTGAAATTGAAATCTTTCATTTTTTTTTTTTTAAGAAAATATTTTTCTACTTTTTAAATTCCATTTTTTGCAATTTTCCTTATGTGATTTGAAATCTGATCATAAATCAAATAATAAAATCAGAACAGAATTTTTTCATTTGTCGTTTCATCTTATGTTAACATTTCCCAGAATATTTTTCATTGAAAACATGAAATACCAAAAAATTCCAATGAAATGACAGGAAACATAAAAGAGCGTTATCGTTGAATAAATAATGTCATTTTACATGGGTATTAAATTAATATATACTATATATGAACATAAAATACGTATTATCTAATACATGTTATATATTATAATGTTTATATAATGTAAGTCAAAATATACGTTACTTGTTGAAAATTCTTTTGTTATGGACAGAATGTCAAAGCAACAATCACGATTTTAATCCTTTTTTGTGATTTCTTTTAAAGTTGAAATGGTATAAATACAGTGTGTCATAAAATTTTATTTACTGCAGCTTCTGTTTATGTATTTATTTATAATTTGCACCAGAAAAATCGTAAATATTGCCTAATATTACCATAATAATTTGCTTTTTGGCATTTAGTCTTTTTAAATTAATTACTTTCTATCTACTACAATATTATTTATTTTATTAATATTACATTTTTGTATAGTTATATTATATTTGATCACCATGGCGATTTGTAAAGAAAAATTATTTTTTAATAATTTCATGACCCGTACGGAAATCGAACGTGCAGCTGCTCGGTTGGTAACCAAAATCCTTGACCACTAACGCAGTGAAGCTCCCAGATTCTATTTTAAACAAAATTTAAGTTAATTAATCAATATAAAATTTTATCTTAGATATTATCTTAGTTCAATATTATATTTTAAATCCTTTTTTTTAAATTCTAACTGTTTAACTGTTAGACTAATAAGCTTGTCTATACTAAAGGTACATGTTGGAACGTCTACCCATTTATATTATATTCTTGCTATTAGAATTTATCTCAACGAATTCCACATACAATTTAAAAGACAGTAATTTAGTATATGGTATATTCTGTATCTCTATCTGTGAGTTATATTATTCAATTAAATTATTAGTTTATATTTGTTATAATTATTGATTATGCTATTAATTTGAATCCGATGGCGAATAATAGCTGGGTCGAGCCGAAAACCAGATAAAATTTTTTTTCATATTTACGGAGACTCGAACCCGGGTCTCTCGCATGAAAGGTCGGCATTCTAACCACTGTGCCACTCAGCCGTAATTGTTATTGAATACGAATATATCAAAGTAGCTTTTAACAAATCAACCATAGGGATCGTATGGCTTAATGATTACTATTGCGATTATTATATGGTTACAGATTAAAGTCTTTGGATTCAGTTTTTGAGAAATATTAGGGAAGTATATTGTTACTTGTCGAAACTTACAAAATCTTTAGCATCTTTTATTTTACATTCGTAAGTTTTTGTTAAAAGTACAAATAATATAATAAATATGCGGCTTGTCGTCTGTTATTTCAAAGCTTACTCTTAGATGAATAACAGCTTGGAAGATTTCGTTCACGAAAGTGTTTGATTTGTTCTGTAATCAATAATTTCTACTGAATTCCTAAAGCAAATACCTTTCATGGCCATTTCCTATAAATGAATAAGGTATAATATGCCAATGGAATGAAAAAGAGATAATTGAAATCGTTTCATAATTTTGTACCACATTGTAAATATACAAGTAAATTATAAAAAATACATATAGCATGATAAGAAAGTACATAAGAAAAATTTAAAGTAAATTTTCCATAAGATAAGTATTTCAAACAACTGAAGAGTTTCTTCAAGAAGAATAACTGTAAAAGAAAGCACATGCACTCAAACAATTTTTTTTTTTTCGAGTTAAAATCCTTAAATTGATTACGACTCTCCTTTTCTGGAATTTCACAAAATAAAAAAAAAAGTCAAGGATAATAGCAGAACACAGTTGTTAGAATGTTTAAAGAAGTAGGAAAATAGATTTACAAGTAAAACAAAAATATTTGTAATATTAATGTGTTAACATTGAATTGACATTTTTTTTTGAATTTACTAAATAAAATTCAAATATTTTATAAAATATTTTAAAAAAGAATTTTTAAATCAAATTTTTGTTTTAAATTTTAAAGTTGAGGAAAAAAATTATCAATAGAAATTTATTTATCTAATTGTGAAGCCCCCAAATAGTGATGGATAATCTTGAAAAAGTGCACATTAGCCTATTTATCTTATAAATGATCGCAGTATTACCTCAACCCTCACTCCACTTAGCCATCGGCGAATCGTTTGATCACCACACCAACCTTGTTTTACAGATGCCTTATAAGGATGAAGACCTGTTCCAAAGAAATCAAACAAATAATGCCTTCCCTCAAAGTTTTCCAACGTGAAATTAGGAGTGCGACAGAGGCTCATTCCTACATTATGGAAATTTGTTTGTTATGCATACGTCAGGATTTTGGAATCAACTACCCTGTAATGTGTCATGACTTCCCTTTAAATTATATCCCTTATTGAACTTAATCCCAATTTCTAAATCCTATCGCGAATTTCCTTTTCCAATTACGATCCTAAGAGCCAAACGATACATATGTATTTAAGGTTCATTACAAGTTTAGTTTAAAAAAAAGATACAGTGATTGTTGGCAGCTTTCGATTCTATCCACCAACCTTCCTTAAAAAATCCCTTCTTATGTTGTGAAGATTGACAAGACTGAAATAAAATGATAATTAAATGAGAAAAAATATTTTTCAAGCTGGAGTATTCAATATTATATTTGAATACTCCCCAACTACATACAATCTACTTGGGTAGCAGAAATCAATCCGTCACTTTTAATAATTTTTTATTCTACCCAATAAATTATATCTTAAAAATATATTTTGTGAAAATCTTAATTAATATCTGAATGTACTCGGACCTTGAACCTTGGACCGGACACTGTAATTAATTATTTTACCCAATAATTTATATTTTGAAATATATTTTGCCTAGGTCTTAATTAATATTTGACATACACTTCGCTGACATTTCTATGAAGACAGGTCTTGAAGACTGAAAAGTAATTAAAACTCTTAATATTTGAGATGCAATGTTGCTGAAATTAAATTAATCCAAATATCTTAATATTTATATATCTTTCTAGAATTTTATCAACATGAATTTTAAATTTTAATTTTAAATATTTTAAACCTTAATATACCTACTAATCAAAATTCATTAAAAAATTTTAAACTTTTATAGCTAATTTCTTTTCCAAAAAAATTTCATACCGCTGTCAATTTTAATTTTATTTTCAATTGATTGAAAAAGAAATTTGTTGACAGTAACAATTGACGTCAAATTCGTACCTCATTTTATCTTTTTAAAATATTAACATTTGATTTTTGTGATTGATTTAAGGTAAAATTATGTATAAAGTACAGATCTCTAAGAATTAGGGAACATTTCCTCCTGTTATAAACAGCCATATTTACAATATTGCCTCTTTTACTGTGTTTTTTAATACTAACGTACATTTTGGCAGTTCTTTAATTCGTTTCATTTATACTGTTACACATGAATTATTTTCTACTTTAAATTTGTCATACTCTCCATGGAGGAAATTAAACTGGTGGAAAAACGGTAAAAACAAAATGATTTAAATAACTGTACTTCTTTTTAATATGGTGTGGTATATCCTTATGTTGATTTATTTTCATGTTTAATGATGCCATCATGATGTCATCACATCAAAATCAAAATCAACATTATATATATATATATATATATATATATATATATATATATTATGATGATTAAAATTGACAAAAAAATTTATATATATATATATATATATTAATATTTTGTATAGATATACAATTGTGTATAGATACAAAAAATATTATTAATAAATTATCCTGTATATTACTGATTTTAATAAATGAAGGTGAAGTGATTGACATTTTGTGTCAAATTTCTTTTTAATGCAAATATATTTGAATTAAATTGATTGAGAAAAATTTTTCAGAAAAATTAGCATTATATTTTTTTTTTTTTTTATTTTTTAAAAGAAATTTAATATGAGACAGTTGTTTGTATAATAGTATATATCACCAAAAAAATGTTTAAACGTTCAATCATTTACTTTTTTAGAACATTTTCAAAAAATTTGAATAAAATGTGCCTATATAGTTTCACTCTGGCAGTCCGTATTTCGATCCAAAATACAGAAGAGGGTTTTTATTTAATATATTTTAACAAGAGTTCTATAAGATACATTTTCAATCTGGAAACACTAAGTGACAGCTGCTTTTATAAGCTCTTTTAAATATAAATAGAGTTGCCATACCTACTGTACTTTAGTTTACTGTTATGAACAACTCAATTTTTGGCAAAAGTTTTGAACCCTCATAACCCCCTTAATAAGTAGTATCACTCATTTCAGAACATTTTTTTGTGACAGTCACCGTTTAGGAGCTGTCAGCGCTCAAAAATTAAAATTTTTCTATTTTCAAACAACTGTTTTTGTAGGTAAATAAATTTGAACACTTTTTTTAATGCAAAAAATATTAATAAAATAAATCAAAGCAATTTTTAATTTTCGAATTTTGGTAAATAAATAAAAAGAAAACATAAATAAACATTTCGTAAATTGCAAATCTTAACGATGAATTGATAAATAAAATAGGTATGAGTATTGTCATCATTATTTAGTGTATAAAGTATTTATAATAATTGGAAATGTGAAATAAATATTTTACATGTTGGCAAGGTCTAGGTCTAGCCAACTCTATATAACATGACCTTTGTATATTATATAATATGTGATTAATGAAATAAATAAATCTGAATATTATCAATTTATTTTTGTATATTTTCTACCCAAATAAAGTAGGAAACATTCCGTTATTTTGGAAATGTGCTTCTTTAAAAATCCTTAATTTTTTTATCACTTGTTTTTGTTTAGGAATGATAGGGACAAAAAATTTGTCTATGTTTAACGATCAATATATGCATAAACCTTATTGATTTTCATACAAATTCAGTGCTTCATTAGTAAGACCTTCGTATAAGAAGTACAGGTTTTGTATAGAAGACGCATTATTGTAAATTTTACTCAGAAGTGTATTTTAATATTGAGTATGGCAATTAATTTACGAATTAATCCGGAAATTATTGAATTAAAGATTAGTTTTTTACCTCTACTGTCCAGCAAACATTTGACTAGCAAATTTTCGTGTTTCATATATATAATTAACAGACTAATTTGTAAAAATCAATTGATTCTTTATTTAAAATATTTTATTAGAGAGTATAGTATTAATTTTTTTTAATAAACACTTTCATTCAGGTTTATATTAAGATTACAAATATATGATTTAATTACTATATTTTATTGATTAACAATAAATAGTATTGTATATAACTATATACTAAGAAAAATTAATAAAAAATTCTTCAAAATATACATTTAATGCCTGCCTTGACATTTCTGTATTTAGATATTAACATTATCATAAAAATGTGACCTTCATTTTTATACTGTTTCGTAAAAAGACACCTACGAATTTTTCTTCTTGTCATTTTCAACTTATTTTCGAGAAATTTCCAAGGGCTGATTAAAGATTTTAATTTGATGACGAACATAATTTTAGTTTATGGTTATGAAGTTAAAAAAATAGGAACTATAGGCAAATAAATTTATTTACTTAAAATAATATTAATCATGATAAAAAAGTGAGTGTTACTATCTTTAGTTACAAAAAATATATACTACAAAAGTAGTAAAAAAACATTTTAGCATATTGTATAGTGCAAAGTTCAAGGTCAAGGTTTATAATATAAACAATAAAAGTATTTTTGTAATTTCGTATTCGTTTTTGTCACGATTTGGAGCCATATTTTAAGATTGAAGAGTTTATAGGATATACCTTATTATTATTCATATAATTTGACTAAATATACATACTACTTTCTTGAACACTTTAGCATTACTATCATACCTTAAACAGAAGGAATTCAACTTGATTGAAATACAATTAAAGTAACATTTAGAATATTTATTGTAAATTAATAAAAGAACAACAAATATAGGTATACGAGAATATATATATATATATATATATATATATATTTTTATGTGCTATTCTTCTTTTAAATGAAATTTTCTGAAATATTATGACAAACATTTTTATCAAAGTCTTACTCATTTAACATTTCGTGATAGTTTTTCTTTCATTAAATACGTTTATATTAATTTATAAAAGAATTAATTAAAGTATTATATACATAATATTCAATATTTTTATTTATATTGTATTTCATGTCATATTTTAGTTATAAGGTAATTTGAAATCTTTTTTTTGTCATATAGTCTACTAAATCTAACCTTGCAAATAATAAATGATTCTTGATTTTTCCCACAATTTTGTCTTAAAATAAAATAATACAGGGTTTTTTTTAAATTGGGATTTCCCCAACCATGTGTTGCATTTAAACAAAAATAAATTATAAATGGATAATTATTTAAATCAGCGAAAATATTTTGATATTTTCAAAACGTAAAAGTATTAAATTCAAAATTTTTTTATTAAGGAGACGAAAGGTTCTGACATTTTATTATGTGTATTTTATGTGCCAAATTAAGTGATATTTTAGTTAAATTGACCTAATTACAATAAAATATATCGACGTCAATACCTCGAATTTTAAATAATCTAGGTAAGATAGAAAATGCATTTAAATAATTATTTTTCCTAGGTTCATTAAAAAAAATATTTCTAAATTGAAATTGGGTGTTATAAAGAACTTTGCTACAAATACTGAACAATTTAATATATAAATTAATTGAGCTAGGCTGATTTTCATTGAGACTCAAGTTATATAGAATTTAAAATAAAATATAAATAATAACTAATATAAATATTACTTTCGGAAATATAACTTTATAACGATAAGAAAGCTAATTGCGTGATTACATATACAGGCTAATCTATTTATAACCTAAAAATAAACTGATTGAATCAAGTTTGATTAAAATTTGCAATATTTCATAATTGATTCTATATAAAATTATAATAATAAGCTAAAAGAAGTGCATTTCAATTTATTAATTAGTAAATTAAATTTAGATCTATACTTAATATGAATTTTTACACACAGGCACATCTTTTACTTTTATTATAAAAATTCTTTAAAATGTTGCCGAAGTATTTTGTTTCGCAACATTTGTTTTGAAGTCAATTCCAAATATTTATAGTCACATATTCTTTAAAGGATTTAACACAAACAATAAATCTTATTCAAACAATAAATCTTAAATTTTATTGAAAAAATGTTTATGAATAAAGTTTTATATTTTAAAAATATTTTTATTTTTAAAGTATCCTTAATTTTAAAAAAAACTTATAATATTAATATACACTAGTAACGCCCTGTGCTCGAAATTCGAGCTCTTTGTGCTTTTAAATTTACATAAAAAATCTGTTTGTATAATTTATATTAGACTAATATTATACAAAACTTATTTTTTTTTTCCTATGCATACTAAAATTGATGGCAACAGTTCTTTCGTTTGAAATTTCCTTATTAAAAAAAATTTATAATTTTTTCAATTATAAAAACGTTTTTAAGTATTTTTGAATTTTATTCCTGTAGCTTAACGCGCTTTAAAGAGAGTATATTTTTGCACAGATTACACAAAAAAAGCGATTTACATTCTAAATATAAATAGTGTTCTAAAATATATAATGTTCTGAAAATTTGATGATGATGTACTCTGTATCGTAATTAAAAAGCTTATTCATAGAGCATAATATGTACAACAAAATTTAACATACCTATCATAATTCATAAGTAAATAAGTTAAGTACTTAGTATTATATTATATTGAAGCTGCCAAAATACAAAATAATAGTTAAGTTGACAGAATTCGAGATTTTTTTTAAAATCACAATTTTAAGATTTATAACATATCTATATTGATGATTTTTTCCTCCCCTTATTCCATTTTTAAATTTAGTAGCTACATAGGCAAATAAGCACTACATTTCAATAATAAAATCTGAAATTTTTACTCCAAATGTATGTACATATACAAAAAATGGTTCTGAATTCTTTACTTTACTTTATATTATACCTATTTGTATAGGAGTGAACTACTCTTTTTACAGCTACACCACACCGCCACAATTTTAAGATTTATAACATATCTATATTGATGATTTTTTCCTCCCCTTATTCCATTTTTAAATTTAGTAGCTACATAGGCAAATAAGCACTGCATTTCAATAATAAAATCTGAAATTTTTACTCCAAATGTATGTACATATACAAAAAATGGTTCTGAATTCTTTCCTTTACTTTATATTATACCTATTTGTATAGGAGTGAACTACTCTTTTTACAGCTACACCACACCGCCACAATTTTAAGATTTATAACATCTATATTGATGATTTTTTCCTCCCCTTATTCCATTTTTAAATTTAGTAGCTACATAGGCAAATAGGCACTGCATTTCAATAATAAAATCTGAAATTTTTACTCCAAATGTATGTACTATGTACATATACAAAAAATGGTTCTGAATTCTTTACTTTACCTACTTTATATTATACCTATTTGTATAGGAGTGAACTACTCTTTTTACAGCTACACCACACCGCCTCTTAAAGAATAGTAGATGAAAGAAGTAGATAATTAAATATTTATTTTATCTAAATTAAAGCATACGACGTACAATTTTTATACGGCAGTACGTCAATATGTCTATCTATATATCCGTAAATTGATACGCGCGTACACAGAAAAATATTTATTTGAATGTTTTAATTTAGAACAATTTTATTAATTTCATATAATAGGTATATTTTGAATTTTTTTCAATTTAAGATATTTTTTAAAACATAATCTTAGAAATATAAGAAAAACCAAAAACCATTTGTCAATTTGTAAATTTTAAAAATCCGATTACAGTACATCGCGTTACGCGTATTTTGGTTGCTCTCATGAAAATTCATGTACTTATTTATTTGTAAATTTTTTGACAGAAATTATACGTCAACTTTTATTTAAGTTTAAGATTATTTTTTAGTTTTTTTTGCGAACATATTATAGGTATTTTCAATTATTTTGAATGTATGTTTATTTAAAAAAAAAAATATTATTTTAATATATTTTATTTTGAAATCTAAATCGTAGCAACATCAGAAAAAACAATTACAATATTATTATACGTTTTGTCAAATTTTAAAATTTTAAATTCCGAAGTACAGTACACAACATACCTACTTATTTCAAATTTTTTTGACAGAAACTGCATGCCGCACGAGTTTATTCTGGTTGATCTGTAAAGAACACATAATTTTTCTTAAGAAATGTTATTTTTTTGTTTCTGCAAACATACTATAGGTATTTCAATTATTTTGAATATATGTAAAGTATTTTTTAAAAAAAATATAGGTATTTTTAAAAACAATATTATTTTAAAATATTTTATTTTTAGAACAATAACAACATAAGAAAAAACAATAACTTTTTTATATGCTTTGTCAATGTTTAAATTTTAAAAATTCGAGGTACAGTAAGTTATTCTCATGTAATATCATGTACTTAACTACTAATTTAAAACACCATAAGCGTTGATTTTGGTTAGGCCCAAAGGAACAAATCATTTAAATTGCAAATTATTTTTTTAAGAAAGATTTTTCGTTTTTAATTTTTTGCAAACATATTTCAATTATTTTGAATATATGTATACATACGTATGTTTTAAAAAAAATTATTTTAAAAAAATATCATTTTAAAATATTTTATTTTTAAAATTTAATCGTAGCAACATAAGAAAAAACAATTTACAATATTTTTATACGCTTTGTCAATTTTTAAATTTTAAAACTCCGAGGTACAGTCGTCGCGTATGCTTTCATGTAAATTTCTTTACATAACAACTTATTTCAAAATTTTTTGACAGAAACTGAACGCCGTACACGCTGAATTTGGTTGATCCATAAGTAACAAATCATTTTTCTTAAGAAATATTATTTATCAGAAGTCGGTTTCTTATTTTACAAAAAACTTAACAAAAACCAACAACAATATACGATTTAAGAAAAAAAAAATTTTAAGCAAACGAAAACAAAGTACAGTACTTTTCGGTTATAACGACCATGATGGGACGAAAAATATTCGTCGTAATAAACGAATGTCGTTTTAAAAGAATGCTGTGAATTTTGAAAAATTAGTATAAAACTTGAACATTGTAGAATGTGCTGATTCTAGAATGGACACTTCGAACTCATTTGCTAAAATTTTATTTGATGTGTCAGCCTCAAGCCTATGTATAGTGCTTTTTCTTCTAATGAAATTTTTTTTGTATTTTTAATACGTTATTAGGATTTTTTTTATATTCAAAACTAAATAAAAAAGACTTAATTAATTGCCAAGCAACATAATTAGATATAATAAGTTTAAATAAAAGAAATATCAATGTAATAAAAAACTTACATTTTTAGGTAAAATTTAATCTTTGGCAAAAAGTGTAAAGTTTAGTATAATTAAAATTGCACCGAGTTCGTTATAAATGAAAACTACTGTATAAACCAAATGTATTGCTTTTATTTTGAATCGAAGAGAACTCATTTTTTTCGTTCACTTTTTAAGATAAAGAAAAAACAAAAACAAAAAACAAATTTTAAAAAAATTTAAATCTCCTTGTTCATTGAATAAAAAAGAGAGATATACATAAGTCGGCGCCTATAATATATAGTTTGATTGAGCTGCGAATACAACCGAAAATGCATTACTTTTACCCAGAAAGTCGGCGCATAATATTAGAGTCATAAGCCTTAACTTTTAACAGCGTGACCGTTAAATTCAAATTTACGTTAATTTAAAGACGGGTTTTCACCTGAAAAAACGCAATATTCTAAAAAAAAAAATATCATTGTCCTATGAAAACAAAACAAACCTTTCTTTTGGTTGTTGTTTCATTAAAATTGGTCAAATAGTTTGTCGTAAAAAAGGATGTTTATATTTGTATGGGAAAAAATAAGCCGATTAAATATTATGATATATATTCAAATTATAGTTGTAATTATTCGGGATATTTCTGAAGGAAAAAAAAAATTCCTATTAAATCCGAATCCAGTAATTACACATCTATTATAATTTAGAAAAAATTCAAGAAAGAAGTCAACTTATACGTTTTGGGTTTCCCATTCAACCCTTGATAGGCATTTATGTCTCATCGATCCTTTTCAGCTATTATATGTCCCAGGAAGGTTTGATGCTTATCCCATTATTTGGAAAGTAGGTTTTTTTAATGAGTAAAAATGTTACACTACCCGGGGTTTAGCATTTCAGATGCCTTTAGTTTTTTCCTTCCTGAGGGAAAAAAATCATCTGCACCCTAGTAATTTGTAATCACATTACGTATTTAATTTAACGACTGACAGAAAAGGATACGAGGCAAGTTAATATAAAAGTATACTAGTACATGCCTGCATCTCGAAATTCGAGGCAGAATGAATAATCCGTATTCATTATATGTTTTCTGAATATGAAGATTGAAAATTTATGAATTAAAATTGGAAAATTTTGGAAAAGTGCTTCATAAAAAATAATCGGTTGGTAATTTGAATTTCAGATTAATAAAAGTATATAAAAAATTTAAATACAGTTTTTACTGTTCGAAACTATTTATTTCATTTTTCAGGTCATTAAAATTCATAAAAAATAAATTATAATTTTTCTAATACACAAAGTAATTTAAAACAATTGCATATTGCAGCTCATTAAAATTATGAAAATATCACTTTTAAAATTAAAACCAAAATATAAGAAAAAAAAAAATTTATAAATAAAAATAAATAATTCTCGCATGACATAATATTTTATTAGTATTTTTGTGTCAACAACAGATTCAATTAAATAAAATCAGATCACTTTAATGTGTTTTTTTTTTTTATATGTGACAAAAGTACAAATCAATAATGAATGAATAAAAAAAAAACCGTTATATTTACAAAAGAAATAACAAGTGAAGAAAAACTTTTTTTTTTTAATATCTATACAAATATTTAAAAATTTTTTCAATATTTTAATATATGTATATTCAAATGTATATAAATATTGTATAAATATGTAATGAAAATTTTTTCAATATTTTTTTAACTCACCTTTTACTTTATCGCTTTTTGTTTTTTTTTTTTTTAATCCAATTTAAAATAAAAGTGTTTCGTTCTAGTGGATAATTTTCTTATGAAATTTTTTTTTTATTCCAAATAATTATTTATTTATTTTTTTTTTCATATATACATCTTAGATATAATGTAATAGTAATATACGGATAAAAAGAGTTATATACTATTTAGTATGAATTATATAATATCTATTTACAAACACTAAAAGACGTACAGTTTGAATTTTTTTAAAACTAGAAATTTTAATAATACAACATTCTAAAAATTGTATTATATAATTAAATATTTAAATTTATTTTATTTAACTTTTAATTATTTTATTATATTAATTAAAAAAAATATTATATTATTAATAATTATAGAAAAAAAAACATTGCTTATTAATTAACTTTTCAATAATAAATGCACTTCATTCTTTTTCACTATATTCTAATTTTTTTTTTTTAAATAATTAATTAATTAAATTTTTAAATAATAACATTTTCATGTATTTTGTTATATATGTACAAATCAAATTATAATTTAATTATTTATATTTATGTTTTTTTTTAATAAATTTTAATTTTATTTTTTATTTAATTATATTTATTAGTAATTATTTAATATCAAATTTAAATCTTCATAGTAATTTATATAGTGACATATTTTGAAAATTTTCAAAAAATACACACGCTTTCACATTCATATAATATACAAAACTATATCGTTATTAAATAAGCCACTATTAAATTATTGTAAATATATATATATATATATATATGTATGTATTTTATTTTAAATAAATTTAATTATTTTTAATTTTAGTTTTATTTTCTACGATATTAGAAAATTGAATTTCAATTGTGTGTGTTTATATGTTTTATTTATTAAATCCTAATAAATCTGAAATAAATTAAATTAATTAAATTTTTTTTAAAGTAATTAAGTTTATATTATTGTATAATAAATTTCCATTAGGTAGTCGATTAAAATTCAAGAAATGTAATTAAATTTTTGGCACATTTGTTTTTTTTAAAAATTTTTAGAGTTCGCTAATTTGATAATTGTTTAAATATTAGACTTATATGAATGTTCACATTCTGCATGGGGGTACCGCAGTACCGCGTATAGAATACTCTTAAAATAGAATTGATCTTAATGAGCTTTAAGTACAATTCAACGTGAATTACAACTATGACTTTTCACGAGTAGAACGTTTTTATTTGCAATACAGGCACAACTTGTTTTTAAGTTACAACAATAATAAATGAAATATAAATTTCATTAATAAGCGAATGCATTCAGACATGATTTATATGCCAATAACAGCATTCTATATTTTTTTGAATTAGAAAAACTTTCAAAAAAGAAAGTCAAATTAGAGTGTTTCGTCCATCCAACACTATTAGACTCCTCAGTGGGTTATATTAGTGTTGGATAACCCAGACAACTCCAAATAAATTTTGATCTTACAGATGTCTTTATTTAAAAAATTATTAAGATCATCTGTGAGTTGTAACAATAGATCAAAATTTTGTTCAATATTTTATTTGGATTACCTGTTATTGCAAAAATAATTTATTTTATTTTTGTTTTTATTATTTGTTTATGATTTATATTAGTCAATTAATTTATTTGCTTATATTTTTTATTTGTTCTAACAAATGAAGACTGAATAAAGTTAAAAACAAGATAAAAGTTTGTCACTTTAACTGGGATTGAAAATCGAGCTCTTGAATGAAAGGTTGCTTACCTCTGCAGATTGTTACATACTAAGATTATGTAACAATTTATAAAAAGGACGAGTGTTTGGTTTAATCTATGCCCTAGAAATGATTTACTTCTGAGGAAGTCTATAACTGTGTGTAACGGAATCTAAGAAATATTTTACTTATCAATAAATTTTAGTAGTAAGTTGGTAATTGAATACAAACTACTCTTAAAACTAAAACAAACTGCTACTCTTGCTGTTGCAAAAGAGAAGTGTTTAATTTTTTTTTTAATTCTCTGAAGAAATAATTAACATTTTTAATTAAATTATTAACGAAAGTTTGTAATTTAATCTAAGCTAAATTTGAAAGTTTCAGCTGTTAATATACCATTTTATTATTAATTATATTTCATTATATTTCTTAAAAATAGACTCAGTTATCATTTTGAAAAAATAAATATAAAGTTTGTCCCGTTTGTCATAAGCTCTTATTATTAATTATTAAGGTGTTCTTATAAAATAAAATCGAAAGAATACCATTCCAAAAACTATTTTTAATTTTTTTTTATTCCGTTCTCTCATTCTTTTCTTCTTTTTCATAAATAATTAAAAACCAATCAAATGCACACATTTTAATCGTTGTCAGTTATGATTTTAACATTTTAAGTAAAACAAAAAATGGAAAAAGCCTTCATTAATATTGATGTTTTTGTCTTGGGACATTTTATTTTTAAAACAAACAAGCAGATGACTAAAATTATGAAAACTTTGATAAGAAAAAAAAACAACCATTAACAACAAAATATAAAAAATAAAAAATACAACAACCTATTTAACATTTGCAAAGAAACTTTATTTTAGACATGGAAATTCCTTTCTTTTGTTTTTTTTGCAAAAATCTGAATTTTCTTTTCATTTCTTTTATTTCTAAAGACTTTAGGCGTCAAGAAACTTATGAGACGCTGTCATGTCATAAATTCTGCAATTTATTTTAAAATCATTCGCTTGCATTGACATCTAGTTTTTTGAAATCTTATAATTTGAATACCATTTTTTTATTTCCCGTTTACACTACTAGTAGTTTAAGGATGCCTTAATTATTTATTTTCTTCAGGGCTGTAAAATCCTTAAATTTTAAAGCAACCTTAGATTCAGTTTGAACATTTTGTAATTGAATTAATTTTAAGCCGATTTGAGTTGCTTTTAACTCATATGCAACGCATGTTCATTGCTTAGGGTTCACCTGTTCACAACCTCTAAATTTTTGTATTTAATCCAATTAGCTCTAACATAGGCTAAAATTTAAATAAGACTTATTTCATTATTAGTTTCCAAATTCTAATAAACGAATGAATTAAAATTGATCCTACGTTTATAATGCATCGAATTAAATATTATAGATATGGACTCAAGTTTATGGATCAGATCTTTGAATCGATTAAGTTATTTGAGTACATTCCTAGTTCTGTCTGCCAGCAAGATAACTCAGCAACAAAATGTTCTTGAGTTTTCAATTGCATCCAAAATAATTTTGAAATAGTTTGTCGGGTCCTAACTGTTGTTTTTCCAAATCGAACTAAAGTTCAGCCTAGGCGCTATACCAATTTTTAAAAACTTTTTGCATAATTATAATTATATTATTTAAGTTAGAACACAAAGAGTGGTTCACTGGAAAACCAGGAAAGTTGTATAATTGTCCCTATCACACCTACCATATCCCTATCGCTGTAACCAAACTTTATATTTGTATCACATGTTCCTTCCTAAAGTTTCGTTCAAAAAGGGTGTGGTTTTGGTTTGTTAAAGTTGGCAACTACCCAAAGAACCACCTTACAGTTCCAATGAGTGGCTTTCGAGCTCTCCATTCCCATGTTAAAAGAAAAATAGATTGTTCTTTCCATATTATATCAGAAACCACTTAATAAATGCGCTAACCTAAAAAAATTATTTAATCAAAATTCTTCTTCTCAATTTTTGAATCTATTCAAATTATACAATAATTTCTTTTATTAAAGTTGTCAGATAAAATTACCAAAATGATGAAGGAGAAATCAAAAAAACTTTATTTTTCACAACTTCTCTTAAATATCCATCAAGTGGAATTTTAAGTTCCTGAAATTTATTGAAGTTTTCTATTATATATTTCACCATCAAAAGGTAAAACTCAATTAAGGTTAACTTTCAATTTATTCTTTAATTTATTTTTGGCTTTTGATATTTAAATCAACCTTAAAAGGAAGATGTGGAAAAAAGTTGAAGAAGACCGTTGTCAGTCAAGGCTTTCTTTAAATTTAAAAGAAAATTTTTTTTTTAGTTTTTCCAAAAATGGACGAAGATGGAATAAGAATGAAGAATATTATGAAATAGGGAAAAAGATGGATGTAAAAATAAAAACAATTTTTTTTACACTTATTTTACTGAGTGAAGGACCGAAAGATCAGACACAAGAGAGAAACACAATAAAAAAAACGGGTCAGAGTCAGAATAAAATTAGGAAAAAGAAAAATTGAAATAATCAAATCTGAATATTATGGCAATTTTAATTAGTGTTTATTTTCATTAATTAAAAGTTTTCATACTAATTATTAAGATCTCAGCTAAAATAATACAGAATAAATGAGAATTTTTTTGTAAGTACCAAAATAAGTCGAAATAATTAGTTAAAAAGTTGTTTTATTATCTGAGTCCACACTTAAAGCAGTACCTACTTAATTATAATTAAGTGTCTTCAATTATTGAAATATTTAAATTGATCACGAGAAGAATAAAATTTTTATTAACTCAAAGTGTATTGTGAATATATTGTGAATATTGTGAATCAAATTTATCAGATCTAATTCTCTGTATCACATAAAATAAATCAAGTAAATCTGAAAATCATTGTTAAGTGATACCTTAATAAGATATTCTAGATTATATTTGATATTTTTTCTATATTTAAAAAAATTGTTTTTAAAAATTGAAATTAATTAATTGCACTTTGGAAGAAAAGAAAAATATATTTGACAGCAAGATAAATATTGTGAATTGACATTCTATCACCTTTCTTCATTGTGAAAAGTAAAAACATTGAATGACATTGGAAAAAAAGGAAGTTTTATTTTTGTACTATTGTTAATTACTGCAAAACTACATAGTCAATATTAATAGAGAAGGTTATGGATTTATGTTGGAAATTATATGAAAATAATGAATCTAAGCGATATTTTGAAATGATGAAAATGCTAATTTGATAACAGGCAGTTATCTAAAATGATATTTTAATATGACAAGCTTTAGCCAATAAATTAAAATGTTTGTGATACCTATTCTCATCACCTTTTTGACATTTTGGATTCCTCATAGCTTTACTGTATGTTTCGCAGTCCTTTTCTATTGAACACTGTTTCGGATTATTGCATTATTTTTTTCATTCTTTAGTTTTAGGTCTAATTGCTCCTCCGTATTTCTTAAAATATATTTTTCTAAGCCAGATCTTTTGAAGTATTCTATATGATCAACTTTTAATATTAAGGTCTCTTGAAATTATACTCCAAAAAAAACTTGAAATATTTGTTGTCAATTCGGTGTTGAATCTGAAATTTAGGTTGGGTAAATACCGCTTTCAGAAAATCAGGGTTTAAGAAAATCTCGTTTTTAAAAATATCTTTTTCTGGAAAATCTCATTTTGAAGATTTATTTTCTGTTATATTCTTTAAAAAGCTGATAATTTTGATTTTGTTTTTAAAAACCTAAAACGAGATTTTAAAAAAATGAAATTTTCTAAACGAGTCTTTCCAAAACGAGATTTTATAAAAATTAGTTTTTCTGAAAACGGGATCAAATCTGAGATTTTAGACTCAACCACAAATTGAAGGCAATTATTTAAATTTCTTTGAAAATACTGGAGTACTTATACTTGAGTGTTACACTTTAGTCTTACGCATGTGATTGGCCTGAATTAAATTACCGTTCTTCTGCATAAAGCACAGGTTTCCCGTATGCTACTACTTATAGCTTTCAACACAAAAACCTAATACATATATTCCAAATTGAAAAAGAGTATGTTATATAGCCTTTAAAAATTAACTTGATTCATTTACCAATTTTTTTATAAATAGAGGAACAAGTAGACCGCGACTATAAAAGGTTAAGATTTTTTCAATTATCTGCCCAGCGAAGTTAAAAACATTACAAGCACATAAAATTAATTATTATTTATAAGAAATGCTTATAATTATTAAAATTAATAACGAGAGCTTCACATCTTTTATAATTAGACGGGGAGCTTCATAACTCTTTGTGGGTTTTTAACAAGAAGACTTTCAACTCCCAGATCAATTTTTCTAATTTTTTTCTAAAAAGGTTTTTGTGAATTGAGAGAAGTTTTGGAAGTTTTCTGGATTAAATGTTCAGTCTGACACCACTGAGGAGTCCTACATACTGAACATAGAACGAAACAACTTCTGCTTTGTTTAAATGTTCAGTCTGCTCCTATTAAGGAGCACAAAGAAAACTTCAATAAAAAAATTTTATTAGGTTAAAATTATATACAATTTAAAAATTAATGTAATTTTTCTAATATTCTAAAAAGAAAAACCAAAAATAATGGAAAACCATAAGAAAGCAAAAATTAATGAAAACGAGGAAGATTATAGTTGCCCTTGTCAACTTTTAGATACCCGTGCATACCCACTATGGTGTATAAAATAAACCGTAATTTACTTCTCTTATACATTTAACTCATTACCCCATAATTTTGACGTAAAAAAAAAAAAAAAAATTAACAAAAAAAAAAAAAAAGTCACAAAACAAAAAACAAAATTTTCATTCATTGTCCCATAACTTAAGCTTAAAAAAAAAAAAAAAAAAATAAAAAAAAAAAAAACAACAAAGAAAAAAAAAACAAAAAAAAAAATTGGCCCACCCTAAAAGTCCGATGGTCCGAGTGATGTCCAACTTTGCCAAGTAACTTGCCCTATTAATTTACCTGCCCAATTTTAATTTTAACCTTGTAGCTTTATTAGATTCACAGTTATTGAATCGAAAACTTTGTATGGCAGCCCTCCGAAAATGGGGCCCTAACATTTTGAAACTTCATATAAGTGCTCGATTCATTATATAACTAACCGTGTGTAGTTTTCAGCCTCGTAGTATAATTAGTTTTGAAGAAATTCATATTGGTGCAAAGAAGTTGTATGGCAGCCCCCCATAAATGGGGCCCTAACATTTTGAAACTTCATATAAGTGCTCGATTCATTATATAACTAACCGTGTGTAATTTTCATCCGCGTAGTATAATTAGTTTTGAAGAAATTCATATTGGTGCAAGGAAGTTGTATGGCAGCCCCCCGAAAATGGGGCCCTAACATTTTGAAACTTCATATAAGTGCCGGAGTCAATATAAAACTAACCGTGTGTAATTTTCATCCCCGTAGTATAAATAGTTTTGAAGAAATTCATATTGGTGCAAAAAAGTTGTATGGCAGCTCCCCGAAGCCTTGGTCCGATTTTAACCAAAAACAATAGGGAACCTAGAAATTGTCTAAAAATGACTTTGTGTGAATTTCAAGACTCTAGCCCTTTTAGTTTTTGAGTTATCGTGATGACACACGGACGGACGGACGGACGGACAGACACACATAGCTAGATCGACTAATTTTTCGATTCTGAGCCGATACGTACCCTTGACACTATATCTAGCTCGTCTAGATCGATGCGTTACAAACGGAGGAGCAAATCTAATATACCCGATGTTCATATATATATGCACGGGTATAAACAAACAAATTAGCTGGGAAAAATTATTATAAAAAAAAAACTTGCTTAGAATTAAAAATTACAACATATAGTAATAAAAAAAACAATCAATAAATTTATTAGAATTTTTAGTATATTTATTTTCTTTACATGTAATGTTTCACAAACTTAATTTTTTTTTTTTATTCACATGACCGTTTTGTATTATGAAGACCCCCTTACACTAACACTTCAATACCTTTAGTGGAAAAAAAGTACAAATAAAGCAAAAAAACAATTTCGTACTTAATTTGTAAAAATCGATTTTTTCTTTACGTTCCATTTTCAAAAAAAAAGTTACCAGAACATTAAAATACTGTTGTACTACAAATCACGTGAAAAAGTTATGTCTTCAATTATTTTATTTTATATTGTCCACTTTAACTGTACACTATGGGTAAAATTAAATGGAACGCAATTTTCTGAAGGCAGAGTATTTTTTTAAAAATTTATTTCAAAAAATATTATACTAAGTTTACTAGTAACTGTAATTTTAGAAAGTGTTGCCAATGCTAACTAATATATTTGCTAATGTGCAAATTCCAATTATAGCAACGTATTAGGAAAGAATTTAGATACTGATACTGTTCTAATTTACTATACCAATACCGTTCTAGTACAAAGAAAAAGGATTTCAAGACCTGGCCAATTTTGGGACGGATTAAAATGAAAATATCGAAACGTAACAAAAATGATTCATTTAAACGCAACATTTCTGTCATTTAGCCGTCAGATGTCATATTTGGAGTCACCAGCTTTAAGTAAATAATTGAAAGCCGCCCATGGGAACTACGCGTTGTTCCAATAGGTAGTATGCGACTTTTACACACCAAAACCACAATCCATTTTGAAACAAATTTTAGAATGCGACATATGATACAAATGTACTGCTTGGTTCTGAGGATAAGAATTTGAAAGAATGTTTGGGAATTTGGTTTGGGAAATATAAGATTCTGAAATTATGTGCGATGAGGGACATTAGATGGGATAATTAGAAGAAAGATTTTAATGTTCTTCTTAAACTTTTCTTAATCTACACATATGTATTACCAAAGTTGGGGAACACATTTGACGTGATATTTGTTTATGTGTATGTTGATCGCAAGACAAACGAATTTCAATAAGCTTTATTACGTCATATGGATAGTTCAACTGTTTAGGAATGAGCATCTGTTGCCCCCTTTGTTATAAGTTGGAGGAGAGGCATTAGTTGATTTATTTCATTAGAACAGGTGTTGGCCCCTACATGATATCAGTTTATACCATACAGAAACGTATTAACTAACAAAAAATAGCAAAAAATCTTATATAATTAAACAGGAATAGTAGTAACGATTGACATCGAAAACTTCCAATCCAATCTTCCAAAAAACAATCCAATCTTCCAATCGAAAACTTTATTTTGAATGTATCTGTATTCTGATATTGTACAATGTTTGAATACAACCACAAAATGACACCTTTTAACCCACAAAAACAAATTTGAATTCCCAGCGAATTGAAAATAAAACAAAAAACTTCAACATAAAAAAAAAAATTTACGAATTAAAATAAAGCAAAAGAGAATAAAAATACAAATTTTAATTTATTTTTGTTATTTTTTTTGTTTTGCATGCTTTAAAGGGATTTAAAAACTGTCATGAACCGAACAAATTGGTTTTAACAAGCTTCACACGGACATTGTAAAGTATAACAATATAACAATACAGCGTGATATAAAAAAAAACCTTAAGAAAAAAATTGAGTTAAGAATGTCTTCCTCTTGACATTCCCAAAACCGTCTTCGCCTTGACTTTTCTTCTAATTTGTGACTTTTCTTCTAATTCGTTATATTAAATAACTGTAATAGCGCTTCTCTCCCTTATTTTACTTAAAAGCTACCCTTCCAGAATTTTTAACTGGAAGTTCTTATACAAAACAGATACTGTAATAAATTAAAAGGTCATTATGACAGAAGTTTTCTCGAATTATATATATAGTAAACACTTACACACAAACTCACACAACCAAATTATCTGATATTGACTCATTTTACAACAATTTTACAACTCTTTACAACTAATTGTTCGTTATAAAATGCTTTGGCAAACTTTAATACCACATAAAATTTGTTAAATTTTTTTTGTAAATTTTTAAATTGTAAATTTTGTTGAAATAAGATCCAGGTCTTATATCACAAATCTTATAAAACTTAGAGGAATTTTTATTACACCTATTACAATACTTTAAGTCGTAATACAAGAAAGTTTAAAGGGCACAACGTTATAACAGTAAAAAAATTAAAAGTATTGAAATATAGTATAATCTATATATTTCGAAGAATACATTGTCTCACATGTTGATGTGAAAAGCAATTGATTTTTAACATAACTAACTATTATAAATTATATTTTGTTTGTTATATACATTGATTTTGGTAGATATTTGTAGCAAGGAAAATGTAAATTTAAAACTTATTGAATAATTTTTTATTGGTTTTATTTTTAAAATAATTTTATTTTTATGTAAACTTTTGACCCTTTCATATGGTTGCAAAAATCGGAAGGCAAAAAATTGTAAATTGAAAATACTTTTTTTTTTTAAAGACTTTTGGGTTAATTGAAAATATTTGGTTCAACTGGTTTTAATTGAAAGAAGTTTTTCTTAGTTGTTTCTTCTTATTGAAAATTTTTTTAAATATTTGGTTATCTGTTGGATCAAAGCTTGAGCAAAATTGTTTACAAATCCTGACATAGGTTAACGGGATTCCTAGTCTATTGTAACAACCAACTTCACTATAAAAAAAATATAGAAACTTCAAAAACAGTCGGTTAAACCATTTTTATTTGACAGTAAAAAAATCCTTGAATTGTAACGGGAGTTTTTAAAATAAATTTATAGTTTTTCATTTAAGGTAAAGAAGTCCCCTGCGAAATAAAGCATTGACTTCAACAACACTTTCTTAGTAAAATTTGCATATTACAGTTATTTTAACCTAAGAGTCCAAAAACAACAAATATACAAAGTTGAACCAAAAAAGAACGGAATAATTTTTGAAAGTTCGACAACTCTCATGTTCGAATATTTATGTGAACGGTGTTGTTGAACTTTGTTCAAGTCAATAGTTCGAACATTCAGGGAGGAGGATTGTAAAACTAAAAAGAAGAACATTATTGTCTCAAAACAGATTAACAACCCAGGAAAAAAGGTTAGAATTATTTCAAGCTGTTCCCAAACATACATTCCTCTAAAGTAAAGTGTCAATCGGATGTTGACTATAGCCCAGATATTATAGGACTATAGACTATAGCCCAGGTGGTGTTGAACTATAACACACCAAAACAATAACCCTTTTAGAACCAAAGTTAAGCATGGGAGCTGTGATACGTAAATGATACGAGGATAAGTATATGGAAAGATTATTGGGGATTGAGTGTGACATTGATATGGGATTAAGATCATATTACAGATAATCAAAATTATCATTTTAAAATATTTACAAACAGTGAACCACTAGTAAAAGAAGAGCTCGGTAATGGTTATATTAATAAGTCAGAACGATTTACCGTTTACGCTTTTCGACTAATAGTCTGTAATACCGATTCCATACAGTTTTAATTTCTTTATGTACCTTCTAAAATTTCTATTTTCGGTTTTTCAAAATAAGGTGCGGTCTGAATTTTCTGAAAATTAAAAAAATTACAAAAAAACAAAAACTAAAAACTTTTGTTTTTCATTTTCAAAAATTAATATTCTTTGGTGTTTATGGAATTTACAAAGGATCAACAAGGATTTTATAAAGAAAAATAACATTTTATTTTACGTGTAAATTTATACGAAAAAAAAAAAATTTTTAGAAAGGTAAAAAATTTAATTATTTTTTCATTAGTTTACGGATATGAATCAAATGACCTTCATGTTATCCAATTTCCCTTCAAATTTTTTTTTTATTTTAAACCAAACAAAATGTAGATTTCATTCTAAAAGAAAGTTTTGAAATGATTTCAGTATAAAATAAATCTTTGATGTTCATTTTGATATTTAAAATTTCTTTGAAAACAAACTTTTTTTTTATAAAAGAATATTTATACAATAAACCAAAAAGTATTAATTTTCAAAAGAATCAAGGGAAATCATAATAAATTACACTTACAAAACAGTCATGCAACCATTTCATTTTTTAATGTTACAGTATAAAATTTGCATAAATGAATATTGACTAATAAGTACTTAGAGCGGTTATTGTCTATTAATTATTGGAAATGGCTTTATTACTTTTCTTAAAAAATTTTTTATTATTAAAGTGCATGAAAAGTGCATACGCTTGCTACCAGACTTGTAATTTTAAAATGAACATGAAATATATTTTTTAAATTAACTGCAAATTTCTAATTAAGTAGCAATTACCTTAAATTACTCAAGACAGTAAAATAATTTGTAGGTTAAACTATGAAGAATCTCAATCTAATACTATTTTTGAACGTGGGTGGCAATTTAAATTTTATATGTAGTCTGGGACTGATATAAATATTTTAATCTAATACCCAAAATATGTAGGAGAGCAGTAGTTGTAAACAATTTTTAATAGAGGGAGATGGCACTGGATGACAAACCAATAGCATTCGCATTAAAAAAAAGTAGTTAACAACGTGTAAATAATTAAAGTGTTGTTTGAAATTCATGACTTTAAAAATCAAAGGTTGGGTACGAAATCTCATAATCTAGAGCCTCAAATTCTCGCGTATCGAAATCTAATATTGAATCCCGAATATTATAATAAAACGACTATATCCTGATTTTCAAATCAACTCTGGGTGTTTTATATAAAAAAAAAAGTTTCTAAAATTTCAAATAAAATGTTAAAAAATAACTAAAAGTACTGAATTTTGGGTACAACCCCTTGTCGTCTCGAACTCCAGTTAATTTACTAATCGAAGCTAGATTTTGCATCTGAAACTAAACCTAAAAATTTATAAGTGAATTCAACACGTCCATTTCATTCAAAAAAAATCTTGAATTTTATATAAAATGTAAATAAATAACTAAAAGTACAAATTTTACGTTTTTTTGAACTGGTCGTCCCGAACTCCAGCTAATTTATTAATTGAAGCTAGATTTTGCCTCCAAAACTAAAATGTAAATGTGAATGTAATCAAAAGTGAAAAAAAGTAGGAAGTATTTTTGTAATATTTATGATTTGCAAAAATTTAAGAGAGAAATCAACTTGTTTCTCTTACATTCTTCACATATAATCATCAATTATAACAAAATGGCCTTCCTTTTCCTTTACCATCCTCAGACTTTATATATTTATTTCACAATTTTGACTACGGAGGGGAAACGGCTTTTAGTGAGAAAAAATCTCAGACTCCTATAAATATACAGTTTTGAAGGTAAAGTTTTTAGGTTATCATTTTTACATTTGAAGAGTTCATTCTTTTTAACCTCAATAATTTACTTAAGATATCTTATACTTCATATTCAAACACATGTATACTATATTTATAATTATATTCTTATATAACTTAATGAAATTTTAATTTTATTTAAAATTCATAGATTCATATATATATATAATGTACATAATACACAATCAAAATTATTTAAAATTAATGCATATATGTATGAATTAGTAATGTGCGATTAGATATTTCTTTTGAAGTATTAAAAAATTCATAAACTTTAGTTTAACACGAAAGATATCATGTATGCTTTTGATTACCTTTTTACTTTTAAACACTTTCAAACTTTAATTAACAACTTTTTACTAAATCAAAAAAAAAACTTTTAAAAAACTAAACAAAATTTCGAAATGATTATAGTAAGTTCATTTATTTGAAAGTCAATAATTGAAAATCCCAGACTACATTAACTGAAAATCTATAAAAAACACAAAAAAAAAAATAAATTAAACTTTTCTAGTTAAATGAACTTTTTGTCGTTTTGTTTTAATAAAAACGCTTCAAGCGTTATGAGAACCCAAAAACAATAGATTTAATGGAATGGATAATAGAAAATGTACTTACAGGCTATTCAAATATTAAAATAACAAAATTAGGGGGTTGGGGATGTAACAGCAGTTATATTAACAAACAAAAAACAAATAGATTAACTTTTACAAAATACAAAGTTAGTTTTTTATTGCAAATGAAAATTTTGTTTTTTTAAATTCCAAAAAAAAGGGAGGAGGCAATTCCATAAAATAAGGGAGGTATTTTGATTAGGTCATTTTAGGAATGCGATGGTGTTGTTGAAAATTAATTTCATAAAATCTAAACTACAAATCAAAGTATGAAAACTCGTTACAGAAATGTCGAATCAAAAGTAATTACAACAAATGAAGTTTTTAATTTTAAATTTAAATCAATTATGATATGAGATTTTGGGTAAAATGAATTGATAAAGCCTCTCTGTTGATTTTGCCGTTCATCTGAATAAAAATCCAAGTCAGGATGTTAAAAAATTTCAGATTTTTAAAAACAGAGTTATTGTTTCGCTATTAAATTGCATGGTGCTTTAGATCATGCCAATGTGAAATTTGATACTTGATGAAAAATAAGCGGCAACACTCTTCTAAAAATTTAATCATAAACTAACCGAATTTTATTGACTAAAATCTGCATCAAGGCTTCCAAATTCGTATTTAAATATAAATTTAAACATATCAATTAAACACGACTAAGAAGTAAAGCCGGTGCTTAAAAAATATAATTTTAGAAAGTTTAGATGCCAATATTAGAGTTATTCAGTCCCCCATAACCCAGATATCGACATTTCGTTGGGTAAGCAAAGAAATGTTAAAACTTAAATATGTCAGACAAATGCTTTTCCAAATTTTTGTCAGGCAATATCTATAAAATATGGGACAAATTATATAAAAATTTAAGCAAATTTAAAAAACAGCAGCACTTTCCTCCAAATCTCAAAATTTAAAATTTTGAATAATCGGATAAACCTATAAATATAAAAGCAGACTCAAATAAATAACGCAGATTATAAAATACAAGTCAATTATTTATTAATTGTATCGCATATTCTACAGTCTATACACCCTTTAAACATACATCAAAATTTTCAGGCTCATATGAATTTTATATAAATCTTTTTTAATTAATTTTTATTTAGGGCTTAGAAAATCCTTGGGTATCTGATAAATGGCGTAGTATTTAGACACCTACCTTTCAAGTGGAAAGCTTCGGATTCAAACTCCTCTCATATCACAATTAATAGGAAAATATCGTAAAATTAAAAAAAATATATATATAACACTTGTGAAAGATAATAATTCCTGTGAAGTATAGTCTTAATTTTTAATATCAAAATTTTTTAATATTTATATAAAATTTTCAGAATATATTCTGTGGGTTTTATAAAATGGAATGAACTAATTCAAAAAAAATTCAAAAAATTTAAATTCATAAATAAATTTTTATACCCGTATGAATATATAGTCAAAGGGTATAATAAATTTGCCATTACATTTGTGACGCAGAGAAAAAGGGGGGGTAGATATAGACTCAAGTGTATGGATCGGATCAGAATCGAAAAATAAATTGATTTAGCTATGTATGTCCGTCCGTCCGTCCGTCCGTCCGTCCGTCTGCCCGTCCGCACGATAACTCAAAAACTAAAGGAGCTAGAATCTTGAAATTTTCGCAAATTCGTTTTTTTGCTATAGCCGTCATCGCTATTTAAATCCAGCCATTTTGGTCCATGGGTTCGGGTAGCTGCCATACAACTTCTTTTTTTATATGAGTATTACTCTGTACCTATAACAGCTGCGTGTCTGAAATTTTGCCAAAAGTAGTTTAGTTAAATGGCCAAAGTTTCTGCAAAATTTGATTGGTCTACTGCAGTGGGTTCGAGTAGCTGCCATACAACTTTTTATTTTATATGAGCATTACTCTCCACCTAATGAAGCTGGGTGTCTGAAATTTTGCTAAAAGTAGTTTAGTGTAATGGTCAAATTTACGGCAAAATTTGGTTGGTCTACTGTAGAAGGTTCGAGTAGCTGCCATACAACTCCTTCTTTTATATGAGCATTACACTACACCTAATGAAGCTGGGTGTCTGAAATTTTGCCAAAAATAGTTTAGTGTAATGGCCAAACTTACATCTAAATTTGGTTGGTCTACTGCAGAGGATTCGAGTAGCTGCCATACAACTCAATCTTTTTTATGAGTATTCCACTACACCTAATAAAGCTGTATGTTTGAAATTTTGCCAAAAGTAATTAATCGGATGATATAATGTATATGTTACGGTCATACGGGTATCCCAGAGTTGACGCAGTCTACTCTACTACACTTTTCCTCGTTTTTTTATAATGTTCCTGCTTATGATAATTTGTGATATTTTATTTTCTAAATTAAAACACATCCAACAAAACATTAATGTTTTATTTTTTTATAATTGAACACTTCTAACAAAATACATTTAATTGATTGCGTTTATTACACCTCATTTTCTGGACAAATATACAAATAAAAATAATAATAGACAAAAAATGCATTATTTCAATTCCCTAGAAATTTGTAATAAAACTCTTTCACAAATTTCCTGCTAATTTAAACCTCCATACAATAGTTCTTAGAATTATTTTTAAAAAAGGCTTATTATAAATATTCATATGGCACTACATTTGAAAACTCGTTTTAGAATTAGAAACGTATTTATATTTCAATATATTTATTTCCAATTTTACAGCACAACCACTTATTAATTTTTAATAAGATCAAATAAAACACATACAAATACATTCTTTTGTTATCATATTAAAATAAAATTCAAGAACTACGCTAATATGGACTTTTAAATTTGAAGTAATAAAAAAATATCAACAACATTTTATTAACGAACGGAACTAATAACTGTCAAGTTACAAATTTCGTATATATCGTATATAAGATAAACAATTAATCGATTACTGCTCCAATTTTGTATCAAACAAGTCATTTTAATTTCCCAAATGTAATAAAATAAAAACAAAAAAAAAAGTAAAGAAACAAACAACTCAATTACTTTTATTTGCAGTTTCGTATTTGGATACGGGACTTCTAATTTTATATTTTGTTATATATAAAATATAGCATATTTACAGGCGCATATATTTATTAACTATATTGACATTATTATTTTAAGTCAATACTTTGTCATTGTACAAAAATATAATAATCTACTTATATATGTAATAATAAATATGTTGTCTATTTTTAATAAACTCTACCGATGCCATCAATTTTAATTTCCGGTTTATTTTTAAGTTAAGAAATATGGAAATTTTATTTTTTTTTTTAATAAAATAAATAGAAATAAAATTTTTTGCTATCATTTAATTGAATTTATAATTGTATATTATTTATTAAAAAATAGTTTTGAAAACGGTTGGTGTGCATTGGGTAGTAAATGGATTTTTTTGTATTGAGATCGGAAAAACTTTTTTCATTGTATTGTTAAAATGAAATACCTCAATTAAAATGAAATACTAGAGTAGTCTGTCATATGACTTTAACATCTTTTTCTGATCAGCGCACAATAATATTGACAGATAAAAATCGAATGACGTTTTTCATCAAAAGGAATTTTTCATATAAAACCTACGAAATAAATATCTAGAAATGCAGATAAGAAAAAAATTTAAAGAATTTCTTTCAAAGATTTTTTACTCTATTACATAATATGTAATCATTTTTTTCAAAGCAATTAACGTTTAATAATTATGAATATTTTTCAGCATACAGAACATTATCTATGAGCGTTTAGTAATTTAAGATAAAGAAACTCTTTATTGTGTTAATGATTTCCAACAAGATTTTTCAAAGATTCCAATACATACACAGACAACATTTCTTTTATTTTATCAGATTCTTATACATGCAAAGAATGTAAAAATATGTACATATTAAATATTCAACTTGGGAAATATCCAAAAAATTTTTATTTACTTAAATTTTGGGAAAACTAAAGTTCATGGGATCAAAAAATTTCTATGACAAAATTCCAGCTCTTTATTTGTGTAACAACTTTTATTTAAAAAGTTGTTTTGTATATTTTTGGTAATCGCAAAAAACCTAAAAAATTACCTTAGAGAAGTTCCCAGCCATGTGTACAGCCCGACAGACACCCAAACGGACATTATGAAAAAAAACACCTTTTTGGGTTTTCTGTACACCGTTGTAATGAATATATGCAAAAATCTTTGTGATGCGAAAACAATACGTACCGCTTATTACATTTCATATAAGCGGTACTTGGTAAAAATGGTTTTAACATTTAATGCTACTAACTCTAAAATGCTTTAACAATTGTTGTATTTGGAGAAAGTGAAAGGTTAAAAGGTGAACAAATATAGATATCTATTATTTTATCAAATTTATAAAATACAATTAAAATATTTTAATTATATTTCTTCAGTTTGACATTTTATTTGAATTTATCGTTATTGAAATATGAATAATATAATATCTTAATCTGATTTAATTAACCTTTTCTGGCATCATATTTTTCCATTTTAAATCAAATTTTGAAATATAAACTCATATTACCATTTTATTTGAATTAATGGATTTTTTCGTTTAATAATTTAGTATAAAATAAAACGAATTTTTTTATATGTATGTTCTAGTATTTAAATAGGTTTATAATTTGAAATTTGATGATAAAATGTTTTCGTTTTGCCAAAATATACCCATAAAAGATCATGATCAATTTATATAATTTTTTGTGTATTAATAATTCAGTTGTTCTCTGGAATTGGTGACCACCACATTTAATTTTCTGACATATCTTTTGACAGAGTAGTTAGGTATCTACACTGTATGTTCTTAATTACCATTACCATCCAGTTAATTATCATTTATATGACAATGTCTCTGTTTTTTTTTTAAATGACGATTTTAACCCCTAACTTTTTTACACTATTCAATTTGTTTTTTCTGATACCTTTTGCACTCCTTTAAGAAATATAGGGCCGATACTAAGTCTCTTTAGACTAGGCTTCAGTTTAACCGTTTTATTCACTAAGCCGTAGATTACTCGGCTGTATAAGGTTTGTTAGCTATTGTATAAAACACAAATGTTAATTTTGTACGCCATCTATTATCCTACACAAGAATTATTTATGTATTCATATTAAATCTTATCTTATATATTACGATATAATTATACAATTTTACGATATTGTTTTTATTAGATATGATCTGACCGGGGTTTAAACCCGAGGCTTTCCACATGAAAGGCGGCATCTTTTTCACAGCGCCATTATGTAGATTACACATTTATATTAATCGAATTAAATTAAACAGATTGAACCATTATTTTCATCCCACAACGGTTAACTTTCATTTCGCATGTCGTCGCTTTTCACTAAATACACTTTTTTATGATCATTTTTTACTCACCCACTACACAATTTTTTTTTAATGCAAATGTTCGATAAATTTTAACTTTTCTGTTAGAAGAAATCAGTGAAACTTTAACAAAATACAAAATTTAGAGCAAAAATAAACATAATACATCATAAAAACTCATTTTATTGTATCATAAATTTTAGATGTTACTAATTATAGAATTTATAAAAAAAAAAAAAAATTAGTTTTTATAGCTTAAATATTATAAATTTAATAAGATCATTTCTTTTACAACATTATTTTTCATCATTGAAATAAATTTAAAAACAGAATATAAAATTGCAATAATACAGAATTTTAAAGGTTTAAAAGAAGCACATTTCCAAATTTTATTATTTATTTTTGTATCATGTACTTCTTAGGATTTTCTCGAAATATTTTCTTCAACAAAAGCAAACCCCATAAAATACAAGAAGTATTTAACATGTCATTATTTTTGCAACGTTTTAATTTTTCATTAGCTTGTTATTAGCTTTGTCATATGACAAATTATGTATTTTTGAATCTTCATAGCAATTATCAAAGCAAAGATCCCTAGATTTTGATTTACTAGGTTCGTGGTACGAGTTTATGACTAAAATTTTGTTCAAAGCTAGAAAATTTCATAATTTTTAATAGAAAATATTAAAATAAAATTGTAATAGTACATTTAATTCGGATCTAAAGGATTCAAACTTTTTAGTAACGAATCTAGCCATTTGTTTAAAGAACTGCTTATGAATTTGAGTTTCAATATTTCGTTAAAAATTCATCTTTCATAAATGTTTAATAAATCAACTGTAAGAAAAACGGACTAAAATTTTCTTTAGTTCCCTAATTAGATTTTTTTTTAATTTAGCACAAATGTGTTAAAAAACTTCTTTGATGAAGTCAGATGGATTAAGATTTCCAGCTTTTAGAAATTGCTGAAATGGTCACCCTAATTATTCTAAAACATTTGTATTAATGAAATAAAGATACTAATTTAAAAAATACTATTTTAATAGAGAAATTACACAATTGTAATAAATACTTTATGCAGGGTGGTCCAGATCATGCATATCAGATTTTGAACAGGGAAGGATTCGATTTTTTTTTAAATAGCAACAAAAAAATTGTTAACTAAGTTGACAGTGTTTTACCGAAAGATGCTACTTTTAACTTCCGGAAAAGCTTGGAAGTTTGATTTTTGAACCGGAAATTCACCGAAAACCTGATTTGAAATCGAAACGGGCATTGTGCGATACGTATTCAGATTCTCAGTTGAAAAAAAGTAAGCTTTTGTCTGACATTTTTTGTTAGTTTTGGATTTATAAGTAAGTTATAAAAAACGACTCGTCCCTGTTAAAAAAACTGATACACATGGTATGATACACATGGAGCATGTGGATGAGTATAAAAAAAATTCAAATTTTTGAAAATATGCTTAAATCATAATGAGAATTCAAAAATATTTTAAACAATATTTTTATTCATTATAAAATTTTATATTTGCTTAAAATCCATAAAAAATAATTTTAGCAAAATTATTCATCAAATTTTTTGGTTTTTTTGGAAAACAAAATTTAATTATGACATTTTTTTCCCAAAAAAACAAAAAAAGAAATGTTCAAAGTAAAATAATTTCTTTAGCTACTTACTTTACAAAATATTTAAAATAAATTTTTTATTTTCTAAAATAAAAACTCTTCAAAGTAAAAAATAAGTTTTTTTATATATTTATTAATTCTATTTCAAACTTTTTTGTAACTTAAAACTTTATTTTCTATTTTACTTCTTTTTTTTAAATTTTAAATATGAATCAAAAATATCTTCATAAAAAATTTTATTTCAATAATCTTTATGAAAGCTTCTTTGGATACTTATTCTACGGGTACACCGAAATAAGGGGTTTAAATAAAAAGGTTTTTCTAAAATAAAAATAATTTTATTTTATTTTTTGAACTTATATATTATAGATAATATAACAAAAATTTTACAGAAATATTAATTGATAAAAAACTTTCAATATCTATAAAGTATCTTTATCTGACCAATGGCGTGGCATATTTTCAGGTGGAAAGTCTCAGTTTCAAACCCTGGTTAGATCATATCTAATAGCAAAATATCGTAAAATTGTATAATTATATCGTAATAGTTAATATTGTAATATTAGATAAGATTTAATATAAATAACTCTTCTGTAGGAAAATAGATGGCGCACAAAATTAACTTTTGTGTATTCATAGTCTTATACAATAGCTAAAGCCGAGAAATCAACGACTTAGTGAATATAACGATTAAATAAGCTGAAGCCTAATGTAAATAGACTTGGTAAATGCTCTATACTCCTTAAAGGAGGGGAAAAGTAAAAAAAAGAAAAGTATCTAATCAAATAAGTAATAACTTTAAAATATTTTATAAATCAGATTTTAAATGTCTAAGTTTAAATGAAATTTTTTTCAATCGAAGGGTATTGGGTTCAAACCCTGGTCGGATCATATCTAATAAAAAATATAATATAGTGTATAACAGTTTAATAAGTAGACGAAATACCAAATGGGAAAATGGCTATTATAATAACAGGCAAATAGTAAATATTATCCGGTACTACAAAAAAAAACATAAATAAAATTTTGTTAGCTAATTTTAAAATTAGCGGTTAAAATACAGAAAAGTGTTCTATATAATATTAAAAATATAATGTAAGATAAACTACCTGGCAAATTGAAGAAAGTTTTTTACACAGAATTATTTTAATTAAATCACTGTCAGATATTAGATTTTGTATGCATTGTAAACAAATTTAGTTCGAGTTACTATCACAAGCCTAAATATCATTTGCCTTTATTTATTTAGATTTGCCTGCGCATTTGCCTGTATTTTCATTTTCTTGTATTACTGACAAATTATCGAAAATAAGAGGGACGGTCGTTCCCAATTCCTCTCAAACAATACAAATGTAACGGCTGAATGGCAAAGTGGTTAGAGTACCGATCTTTTATATGAAAGGCCCAGTTTCGAGCCCAAGTGAAAGTGAAAACACTTTTATCTGGTGTTCGACTCAACTCAGCTACCATTTGGTAGGATAAAAACAAATAATTTAATTGAATAATATAACTCACAGATATAGAATACCATATAACTCAAATAAAAAATTATTACATTATCAACAAAATAGAATTGTATCTATTAAAAATCTAAGGTATTTTTACTTGTAATAAGGCTTAGTACTATCTCATGTTTAAATTGTATGTGGAAGTCATTTGATCAGTTCTAATAATATGAATATAATATTTCCCTCTGTTGCGACATGCAATATATAGATAAAGTATTTAGCCTATAACAGTGAACAGTTAGCACTCACTCATTTACTTAAATTCATGCAAACCGTTACAAAGACAACTGAAATACACACTTGCAATATTGCAAAAATTTTAGATTATGAAATACAGATGTTTGACAATTGACACGCTCGCCCTCATTTCAGTGAAAAAAATTTATTGTAACGGAAAAGTCACCAAACAAAAAAACAGAGAAGGATAAAGAACTACCAAAGTTGAACTTTTCTGTCAATTTTCCTGACTCTTATAAATATGTATTACATTTTGAAGAACTTTTAGCTCAAATGCAATGATGATATTGTATGACTGCAATTTAATACAAATGTCGAAAGTTCATTTACAAGTGAAAAAATGCTCAAAGCTTTATACAAAATTGGAAACTGTTTGGTTGTAGTTAGGAAACTTTTTCTAGTTCACTTAAATCAGTAGAAGACCAATCATAAAATCCAAAAGTGATTCCTATATTTTCAATTATTGGGAAGTTCCGAAAATAATTTAAATCATTAAAAAGTTTCAATTTTTTTTTCAACAAATAAATATTTTATGGACTTTTTGTTATTGTTTTAATCGACAAAATATAATGGAAACCATCATGTGTATATAATGAACACATTCATATTTTTTTATATGTATATATTTTATAACATATATTATTATGTGTTTATAAATATTTTATTTTATTTTATTAAAATTTTTTCATGCAAAAGCATATTTTTGTTTATTTTAAAAACACTATACCACAATATATATGTAAATATATATATAAACTCATATTATTACATATATATTATATACATATTAAATTCTTTACTTTTCTGTTACTAACGCTAGGGGAAACACAATTTTTCCATAAGCAAATAAATCATTTTAATATTGTATTAGCTTTTGTTTTTTTTTTGGGGAAAATTATTTTCACTTTATGAAAAATATTTTTGTGTTGAAAAATTTTTGAGTTTTTTATTTACTTACACGTTAAATAAAAAATATTTTAAATTATTATTCATTTGGATTTCGAATAGTCAAACGTTTAGAACCAAAATTTTTTTATTTTTTTAATTAAACAAAACTGTTTTAGGTAGAGATTAGATCACATATTCACGTTGTATGATTGATTGATTGAACCTTTTTATCTGATATGAGAAAATAGAATTGAATTGTTTAAATTGAACGATAAAATTGTAGTTCTAAATATTCAATCAAGTATCAGTCAAGGAATATTAGTTATACGTATTCGATCAAGTATTAGTATTAGTTCTACGTAATTGGAGGACTTGTAAAGTACTCTTGAACCGTTTTTGAAATATAAGTATTTATTTTACATTTGTTATTAATTATAACAGAATAATAATGAATAGTAAGGGAAATAAATTGAAAAGCCCACATACTGAAAATAAATTCCATCTTCTTTTAATACAGCATATTTTATTTTTAAGTCTGACGTTATTTTTTCAATTTATTATCGTATTTCGCGATCTTTTTATTACAAAAAAAAAAAAACTGCAGACGCCTTATAAAATTTTATGATATAACTTTTCTAAGTTTAAAACTCTGATTGTAATCCTTAGTTCTAAAGTACTGGTAACATAACGATAAGCCTTAATCATGTAATTGATTAGACCATTAGAAGTAGAAGCTATACAAATTTTCATTCCAAAAAATTTACGATGATGAGTTGGTTGATATAAGAGTCACAGAGTTAAAAGCCCTCCGGAGACTTATGGCTCAAAAAATTAGATAAAAGTACTTGGAAGATTTTAACTTTGATGAGTCAGCCGAAAAGTTCATATTTAAAAATACCTCTTTCCTCATTTTACATTTATTATTTGACTTATATATTATATGATATTATCATATCTAAACTGTTAGGCTAATAAGCCTGTCTATACCATAGGTACATATTGGAACCGGGGGTCATATTATATTAGTGTTATTAGATTTAATCTTCATGAATTCCACATACAATTTAAATTTGAAATGATACTTGTCCTTATAATATGTAGAAATGTCTTAGATTTTCAATGTAATATATAGGCATTTCTGTATCTGTGAGTTATATTATTCAATTAAATTATTTGTTTATATTTTGCATTTGTTTTTCAATTTCGGCTTTATTTCTTTCCAAAATGAAGTTTAAAACTTAATCACATGTTTGAAAATATAGTGGGGTATTGTGGTTTATGTTTTAAGGGACAGTTTTCTCATTGCATTACAATGTACAAGGGGGTTAAATGTAATTCCCAGATTATTTGGCCTGGTTTTTGAGATAGAAGTCTTTAGAGAACTTATTACTCCAAGACTTTTGTCCAAAATGTTTTTAAAACTTAATCGTATTTTTTAAAATAAAATGGGGATTTGGAAGAAACCATTTTTTACAGTAGGTAACAAAAATTTTTATATCATATTAAAGCACCCCATTACATTTTCTTAAAATTTATCTTCATTTCATTTTCAAGCTTTAGCATGTGATTTCAACCTTACTTTAACTTATACAAACTCCAAACAACTTAAGCTTAATATACTTTTTTTTAATAATTCTATCTTAAAGTTTTTAGGAAGCAATTTTAAGCGAATACGAGTATGTCATATTTTCTACATACAGTTTCAAGTACTATTCTCAATTAACTTTAAAAAACAAGTTTTAGAATAAAAATAATTATAAATAAAATTCAATCTACAAATAAGCTTATTTCGTTTCAAAATAACATAATTATTTTTAAACTTAATTTAACAATTCGAATTTACTATCAAAATTTTGAAAATTTAAAATCATATTAATTTATTAATATTTAAAATTATTAATTTATTGGTATGAAAATTTTACAAATAAATTGTGCAATTATACATTATAGTTTAATTTATTATTGAATTCCGTTATATATATCAAAATGATGTATATACATGAAATAAAATCAGTAAATAACAGTGGCGGAGAAACAGTGTTACCATGTTTTTTTTTTTTTTGTAGTTATCAATAATACAATATGGAGCACAGTGAAACAAGTAATACACTTGAATAGAAAATGTTTATAAAACTCTATTTGATAACTGTTTATTTAACTGTTTCGATTATTTTAAGATTTTCTTTATTTAAACAAATTTTACCTTTTAAATTATGTTTAATTACTCCTGTAAATATGCATAAAACTTAATTACATTTCTATGCTCTTATATTATA
Source organism: Dolichopus griseipennis (assembly GCA_963082915.1). Lineage (NCBI taxonomy): Eukaryota > Metazoa > Arthropoda > Insecta > Diptera > Dolichopodidae > Dolichopus > Dolichopus griseipennis. The sequence continues at coordinate 44,821,978 of OY720443.1, read as the reverse complement.
AAATATTTTTAATGTTTATAAATTATTATTCAATTTATTATTTATACAAATGTATTTCTATATATACATTTTTACAAATATATATATATATGTATATATTTTTAAATTGACCACAAATGCTTAATTTTCCCATCAACAATTTAAAAAGAAAAAAAAAAAAAACAAGAACAACAAATGTAACAACTATATTAAAAACAAATAAAGAATTGAAAAAAAAAATTTATTCAATTCAACTTATCGATTTCTATATTATTTTATTCACCTTTTATACACTATAAAATATATATATATATAGTGTATAGTATAACAATTTATTTTTTTTTTATTTTAATTCCATTCTACATGTTTTTTTTCCAATATTTATAATATATTTGCACTTATAATACCATATAATATGTATGACACAAAACTGATAACTTCAAAATAATATTTAACATGTTAATGCTTTTAAATAAATTGTATATTTACTTATTTTATATTGTAATGCCTAAAATTATGCAATAATATTTTTTATTTTGTTTTCATATTCGTTTGAAGCCTTCAAAAATAATCACATAAACAACTTAAACTTAAAACACACAAAACAATCAATTAGAATTAAATTTTTTAAAATCGATACTGTGATAAATTGTAATTTTTTTTTTTTTTGTCGGAATTGCCTTTGTTTAGGAATGAGTGATTACTCACACAATATTAAATTCTATTTTGAAATAGCACATACAAATTATTTAATTTAAAGTTTTAGACTACAAGGTAAAGAAAAATTTGTAAATCATTGAAAAATTATTCAAATTATTAATTTTTTTTTTTTAATTACTTTTTTTTTTTTTTAATTTGTAATTTATTTGGATTATTTTTGAATTTTAGTAAAATTACTTTTAATTGTTAGTCGAACTATTTGTAAAATAAAATTTTAATTATAAAAACTATAACCTTTAGTGTAAAATTTCCTATAATAAAATGAATACCTTTTTTTCCAAATTAATTACTTTATTTTCTCTATTTTTATTTTTTAGTAATTTACCGTTATTTTTAAATTTATTTTTAATTATGTAACTGATCTCTTCCAACACATTTTGTTTAATATCATTTTTCTATTATCAATTTTTAAATTTTAAATATTTCTTAATATTTTATTTTATAATTTATTATTTATTTTACAATTAATATTTTATTTAACACATTTAATAGTCAATAAAATAAATTAAATAATGAAATTTTTTTTCGAAACAACTAATTATAAACACATTTTCAAATAAAATCTAGAATAAGAGAGAAAGAGACAACAACTAGAATTCAAAATACAAAATTTTTTTTACACAATTTTAAATTTAAATTTTTTTTTTAAATTTTACACTTATTTTACGTACATTGCAATATATATACACAATTATATATAAATATATTTAATATACAACAAATTAATATGATATTACAATTTTTTTATATATAAATATATACAGTTATCTACAAAAATTTTTTTTTGAAAAAAATTTCACACAAAAAAAATTTTCAATGCGTCTTCATTGAAAAAAATGTGGGCATTCTTTTAGGCGCCTAAACGATAACTGAACACATCAAGACAAAATTTATATTGAAGCCGGTTGAAAATCTTTTTTTTTTTTGTATGTAAATAGTATATATACCGTTATTTTTTATTTTTATAAATATCAAGCATGTTTTCAATGTGTAGGTGGGGTTTACATTTAATATGTTTCAATGTGTGGGTGGTATTATTATTCAAAAACACAAAAACGTTTTATTTTCAATTGTTGTAAAAATCAGCTGATTTTTAGAAAATAATTTAAAAATAGAACAACAAAGAAGAGAGAGAGAGAGAGAGAAAAGTTCATAAAGGAATTTTTGAACAGATATTTCTCTTAATTGTAATTTTTTGTCTGTTTTATACAGTGTAAGAGAAAATTTCTGCAAAATGAAAACAAAATAAAAAAAAAAACTTTTATAGTAAATTTATACAATGTTTATTATATTTTTCATTGTTAAAAAAATATTTTGTTTTGAAAAAACGAATGGAATGAAAATTTTTAAATTTAAACGTAAACACGTGATAGTGTAAACACATATGTTTGTCAATTGGTACAAGGTGAAAGTTTTGATGGAAATAATTCTTTTGCAGTTGTCTGTATCTGTATACAAAAAATCTGAATCTGTTCTGAAATATTCTTATTAAATATTTTTGCAGTTAAAAAACACGTGTTTATATTTACACGTATTTATAAATATTCTAGATAATTTAATTGAATCAATTTAATCAATTAGAAAGGTCATTATAAATTATTTCGGGGATAATTAATTTATATCAGATTTTAATTTGAAAGCAAAAATTAAGTGTGAAATGAAAATAATAATAAGAAATTGGTTTTAAATGTATCTATATAGATGAAATTTAAATTCAAAGTTGTATATCACATATACAACTGACAACTTTACAGAAAGCGAACTTTTACCGGCTGTCAAGTGTCCCAAAAGTCAAAATTTAAATAAATACAATGAACTTGTATAATTCGATCTTTAAAGATCCGTCTCAAACAAAGCGCTTTAAAGTTTTATAGCATTTTCTTTTAAATACATACATAAAAAACTCTGCTCTGAACTCTGCTATTTATAATATGAATTTCTTTGAAATATTTCAACATGTATTCATATACCTTTATACTATAATTTAAAGGTATAGATACATAATACTATATTGTTATTTAATATGTATAATTACGTAGAAGAAAATTTGAAAGCGCATGTTATATAATAATATTTTTATTTTATTAAAAGAGAGAACTAAAATGAAACAATTTGTTTATAAAATATTCTAAATTATACAAGAAAAAGTAAACAAAAATTACGTAAAACTAAAATGTTAAACAAAATTTTATTTTCTAACTTTAGAATGTATATATAATTGTAAAATTACCCGGAATATGTCAAAGTAGTTTTCTTTCAATATATGACTAAACTTTTGGGAACATTTTTCAAAAAAAGTTGGTACCTCAATTGAATTTATTATGTTTTAATCAGAATTTTAAATTAAATTACCTGTTTTGTTAATCAATTTGTTTTGCAAAATCGGAAGTCAGGATGACGTGATATAAAAAAGTTATTATTATATAAGGTCAAATATATCTGACTTTCATAAGTTTTATAATAAATTCATTTCAATAGGTATGGCAATCATAATACTACAAAGTATTTTTCTTATTAGAAGCCACTGAGTCTTTTTGACCATGGTGGGACAGGGGGAACATATTATATTCTTCTTATTAGAATTGATCTTAATAAATTCCACAGACAATTTGAACATGAAATAGAACTGTAATTATAATATGTAGAAACGTTTTAGGTTTCCAATAGATAAAATTTTATTTGTTCGTAAAAATTTTTTAGTGGTATTCTGTATCTGTGTTATATTATTCAATTAAATGATTTGTTTATATTGTTATATTAATGTATTTTTTATTGGGAATAGAGTTATTTAATATAGAATTAGTTATTAATTTAAACACAATGACGAATGGTCAAATACAAGTCTTATCACTTTTATTTCCAGGATTTAATCCTGGACCCCTCGAATGAAAGGTTGGCACTGTAACCACTGTGTCGATTTATAAATAATTAGATCCAGCCGATAAATAACTAATTAGTATGGAAATGTTTAGTTACATCTATTTTTTACAAAAAACCAATAGAAATTATCCATAGACCCCAAAAAATCTGAGGCTTCTTTTATGGAACATAAAAATATACAAAGAAAAAAAAATATAGAAAGAGGTTGCAGAATCTTTTCAGAAGTCAATTGAAAATTAAAATAATTTTAATCCAATTAAATATTCTTATTATAAATTACGGAATGAATTAATAACAACTTTTAAAAATGCACGTTTCCTTTGTAAAATTTTACTCTAACGGTCATTATCTATTTTCGGTATATAAATATGTGAAATTTTTCCTAAATCGAATAACACAAATTATATCTTCCTTTAATTTCTACCTTTTCTATAAACCTAAGATTTTACGAAATAAACCAAAATTCCATTCAAAAAATGATTTTACGAAAAACCAACTTCCACAAAATTTTTACATGTAATTTTTCGATAAACCAAAATAATTGCTATTATTAAACTTTCATTCTTCTTTTGTAAATTAGATTAAAATTTAACCAAAAAATTTTCTACTTATCCCAATAGATTTCGTACTTTAATTTTATTTAGTTATAATTATTTTTAGAATACACACGTTCCCAAAATGAATCAATGGTTTCTTCCTAGTTTATTAGTAAATTTACAAATTTGTAACACGTAAGAAATTTATGAGAATTCATTGTTAACAAATCATACGTACATATATATGCAATGTATAAAAATTATTAACTAGGGATAGTTACCACTTTTACTCGGAATCTTTTAAGAGTCCTAAAGTTCTTTTATAATTTCATAAATAATAATTAAAGACTTTAGGGTTATTTTGGAGTTCTAATATATACTTAAAATAAAAATGAAGTATACGTTAGACCTTCTGATACCTTATAATAAAAATATTTCGCTGTTATATATTTGCCATAATTAAAGTCCAGTAAATTTCAGAAAAATATTTTTATATTTGGAAATAACAAAGGTCTATTATTTAGTAAAATAGCAATTACTATTTTGTTTTCGTTTTGTAACCATCAAACCTTTAATTTGATTGTGAATGTGTTTGAATTGTAATAAAAATTTTAGTAATAATAAAGGGAAAAGTTATTTTTAAGGAAATAACAGTATTTATCTTTTTCTTCAAAAATAACGGTATTTCCTCGTTGGTAGTAAATAAACATAAACAGGTGCCTTTATATTTATAAATTTTTGAATTATATATTTAGGACTCTATTTTACTAAAATCTTTTTTAATTAATTGAGAATTTTATATTTGTGTACCCATTTTCGTAGTTTTAACAAATAGTTACCCTTTTGATAGTAAGTTTTATTAAACTTGTGTAATTTTGGTTTCAAAATTTTGCATAATTAAAAAAAAAAAAAATTTTAAAAAAACAAGAGTTAGAATGCAATTAGGTCAAACAAATTAAAGAGAAGATCTTTTAGTGAAGTGCAATCTACAGATTTTATGTTAATTATACTCTGTTCACACTCCAGCCCTTCTGCCTATAATATCTCGCCATCATTAATTTGAAATATATTAATAAAGTATTAAGACAAGGTAGATTTCATTATAAAACGAGGAAGATTATAGTTGCCCTTGTCAACTTTTAGATACCCGTGCATACCCACTAACCGTTATTTATTTTCCCTATGCTTTTATAAATATTACAAAAAAAATATAAGAAAGTAAAATAGTTAAAAAAAAATTTAACTTATTAGGTATCCCATAATTTTTGATTAACTTATTATCCCATAAAAAAAAAAAAAAAAAATAGCCCACCCTAAAAGTTGGTCCGAGTGATGTCCAACTTTGCCAACTAACTTGTCCTATTACTTTATCTGCCCAGTTTTGATTTTAACCTCGTAGCTTCATTAGATTCACAGTTATCGAATTGATTACTTTGTATGGCAGCTGCCCGAAAACGGGTCCGTAACATTTTGAAACTTCATATAAGTGATCGATCCATTATATAACTAACAGTGTGTAATTTTCATCCTCGTAGTACCTATAATCAGTTTCTAAGAAATTCATATTGGTGCAAAGAAGTTGTGTGGCAGCTCCCCAAAACCTTGATCTGGTCTTAAACAAAAAGAACCTCAAAAATATCCAAAAAATGTTTTGTGTGATTTTCAAAACTCTTGCTCTAATTTTTCAATTCTATCTCTTATAATTAATTTTTAATTCACCAATATATTAAACTTAAGCAAAATCAACTTCATATAATCATATTCATATAATAATCATCATATTCATAATCTATCAATCTATCAATATCAATAAGCCATTTACTTAAAAAAAATCTTTGTCTTCTTTTTTGCTTATCTTAAATAAACTACGCATCATTTAAATCATATAAAATTCTAACTCCAAATCGTTATCTACTTTTTGTAACAAAAACAAAAAACAAAAAAACAAAAAAACAAAATTCATATAATTTCATGTTAAATACTAATTCATATAATTTCATGTCAAGATTTCAAATTTTTGTATGAAAATGTTGGAGTTGAAAAAGTTAGTTGTTCGAGAGCTACCCAAAGTTATGGTCCGATCTTAACCAAAAAAAATAGGGAACCTAGAAATTGATTGAAAAATATTTTGTGAAAATTTCAAAACTGTAGCTCTTTTAGTTTTTGAGTTATCGTGCTGACACACAGACGGACGGACAGACAGACATAGCTAGATCGACTCATTTTTCGATTCTGAGCCGATACGTACCCTTGACACTATATCTAGCTCGTCTAGATCGATGCGTTACAAACGGAGGAGCAAATCTAATATACCCGATGTCATATATGTATGCACGGGTATAATAACGGCTGTAGAACGACTTTTGCTGTAGTTCCAAATTTTACTCAAAATTGTTTCTAACAAACCACTTAGACAAAGATTTAAATAGTTACCTTTAAACTTCATAAACATATTAGTAGACTTCCGTTAAGGAATAAGAATTGATTACAATATAGTTTTAGATTATTTGAAATAGCGAAACAATTGATAGTAAAGCTACTGAATTCGATAGTAATACAAGCTACTGAAATTTATGCGTCTCAAATTTAGACACATGTTATCGTACTTTACATCATCAAAATTACTTGTTTTTCTGAATTTAAGTTTTGTTTAAAATTAATGAACAAATTGGTGGTTTGACAATAGGTCAAAATGTATACTAAATTTGGGAATAGGTTTGTAACTCAAATAAGGAGGTGTAGATATAGACGCATCAGAATAAAACAGTAAGTCTATCTAGCTATGAATGTCCATCTGACCGTCAGAACGTCCGCACGATAACTCCAAATAGTAAAGGAGCTAGAATTCTGAAATTTTCACAAATTAGTTTTTATGCAATAACCGTCATTGCTATTGAAATCCAGCCAGTTTGCTGAACGGATTCAAGTATCTGCCATACAACTTCTATGAGCATTAATCTATAACAACACAGGAAACGTCTGAATAAAATATAGCCGTTGTACGAGTATTAGAAGAGGTTTGTAGAACTAACTTCAACTTCTATTTTCTTTTGTACATAACTGAAAGTTTAATAAGTTGTGTATTTAAAATTTTGCGAAAAGTAATTTACTGAATATTTAAATGTCTATATTACGGTCATACGGTTATTTCAGAGTTGACACAATCTACTTCTACTACACTCTTCTTCTTATCTTACCATCTTCAAGTAACTTGTAAACTAATAAAATCATACATTATTAATCGACGTTAAATTTCCTAATGAAATACATTAAATAGAAACTAAATATTTTTCAAATTATAAATGAATTAATAAAATCAATTTTGTATTGCTACACAACTTTTTACACGTTTTGATTTTGTTTACTAAATAGGTCATGAACTTCCTGTCATTTTCGATGTTTAAAGATGCTTAAGTAATTTTGTATCGAGATGGAAGAATAACATAAATCAAAAATTTTATTTTATTTCTTTTATTAAGAAAATTATTTTGATATTTTCAATTTTCTTATCATTCAAAATTTTCCAACTACACGTGTTTTAAATCAAATTAAGAGCACATGTTCCAAAGAAATTTGTATTTATTCGAGATAATTTTGAGAATTACATGCATAGAATTTTTACTTTAAAAATACAGAAAGATGAAAGTTGTTGTTGTAAAGGTAATTGAGTTCAAGAACCTAAGTATTTATACCAAGTAAGATTAAAAAATTTAATTGACTTGAAAATAAAATTAAATTAAATAAAATTTGAAAAAGTTTAGGTGAATTTAATTGTGTTAAAATGAAAATTGAACTTTAATTTGTTCAAAAAAGTGTTTTAAAGTTGAATTTCCAATTTTTTTTGAAAACGAGAAATGGAGTAGAGGAGAGTGTGTCTCTAACAGTTTTCTGACAACTACATTTTCTATACAAACCTAACATCATAGACTATTTAACCAAATTCACCAGAATTCAAGGTCGTAAAACTTGTTCAGAATATGTAGATAGAGTATAAAAATAAAAATGTTTTGAAATAAAAAAAGTAGGTACTGTACGCACACTGCTGTCAACCGAAATTGGTAAGTGTAATATGTTAATAATTAAACTTAACTATAATAATTAACACTTCAGAAAAACAAAACCTAAGTGTTTTTTAAATAATTTTAGAATCATTTTTATTTTCCAAATTGCGTACCCAACGTAATTAGACCTTGTGTTCTAAATAAAAAAGATTTTGTATTGCAATTATTCGAACCTCTTACTTATTTAGTGCAATAATTTATTTTTATGCGTCCAAGAGTTTGTAAAATTTCAATACCTTTAACAAAATTTCACACACCCAGCTATTTTCTCGTTCAATTTTAGTGTAAAGAGGAAGCATATAAACGGATTCGTGGTAAGTTTAGAATTACGACTATTTAGTTATCGTACGATTACACGAAAAAATAGACAAGGGGACAGATGGACTATATATTCTAGCCAAATAGACTCACTTTACGTTTCTGATAAACTCACTTGATTCGATACTGTAATCAAATCTAACTTTATACTATAAGTTTAATTGAAAAAATTTCAACAAGTGTCCTTTTGCACCAACCACTTATCACTAATCAAATAATAAGTTTTTGATAAGTGAGTGTATTTTACTTATCAAACTTCAAGGTTTGTTGTCAAATAAAGCCTTAGCGCAACAAAAATTTATCGAAAAAGTATTACATACATTTACATTTTTTAATAAGTGATAAATTGTTAGTGCAATAGGGCGTAGATAATATTTCAAAGATGTAAAACATAAATTTAATAAATATTTAGTATAATTTTATGGAAAACGAGGAAGAGTGTAGTAGAGTAGACTGTGTCAACTCTGGGATACCCGTATGACCGTTATATAAATATTATATCATTATTATTATAAACATTAATTACTTTTGGCAAAATTTCAAACATACCAGTTTTATTAGGTGAAAATATAATGCTTTGCAGTAGACCAAATTTTGCAGTACTTTGGCCATTGCACTTAACTATTTTTGGCAAAATTTCAGACACCCAGCTTTAATAGGTATAGAGTAATGCTCATATAAAATAAGAAGTTGTATGGCAGCTACTCGAACTCACTACAACAGACCTATAACGGACGGATAACGGTCATACGGGTATCCCAGAGTTGACACAGTCTACTCTACTAGACTCTTCCTCGTTACATTATGAAATGGTCAATTTAGATTCTCTTTTCCAAAAAATAGTGAAATGTTTTTTTTTATTAATAAATTAAATATTTACCTTTTTGTACATAATTTATTATCATTTTATAATGAAATCAAAGCAAGTCAAATGCAAACAAATCAAGCACTTGAAAATTTTGACGTTTACTTTTCATTATCATATACAACAACCCATACTACCGAACATTAAAAATGCCTATTAGAAGAGCGTCTATGTATTTCTGTAAAATTTATTTGCAAAACCTTTTTCAACAGTCAAAATTCAAATTTTTGCTTCATTAATTGAAAAAAGTAAACAATTTTATGAAAAAAAAAATATTTTCATGTAAAATTGGAAATTTATTGAATTTCTGAACAGTTTTACAACCAAAAAATTGAAAAGTTGATGTAAACTTTGTTGTAATGTAAACAAAATGAAAACTGTATGTAATAAAAGGTTCAGAAAATTTTCAATGAACCAACAATTGGTTAATAATGCACTACCTATAATTTTATGCATTAATAATAACAAAGTTTGTACTCTTAATAAAATTTGGCGGAAAAAAGTCGCAATATTTATTATAAAGTTTTATTTTTTATAAAATTTCTAAAGTTAAAGCAAACAGTTGACATTTTTTGTTTATATTCTACGAAATTATAGTTTTTTACAGAATTTACAAGTATAACTAATTTACTTGTCAAAAAAATTTATATTTTCAAGATAATCTAGTTCAAAATTCTGTAAATGTCTGCAATTGTTCCGCTAAATTTGATTATTATGAACAAAGTAATTTTGATGCAGGGAAAGGCCTGTTAATTCTAAAGGAACTAGATTTTTCCTGTACAAATTATTCGGAACTCAACTCAACCTTTAACAGAAACTCAAGTCCGGAACTCTTCAAGAAAAGTAGACACAACATGCCTTTAAATATTCTAATACCTACAAAATGATTGTACAAAAATTCATTTGACAGTCCAAATTAACGCAGAGCTGTGATTTTTTATTAAAACTGAATGGTATGACCTCTGTATTATATTTCTTTTTGTATAATTAAACAGTGGTTTTTCAAAGAGTTATTTATGAATGAGGCATGGAGGTCCTAGTTTTTTCAATGGCTGTATTACCAGCATAAATAGTACTGCACACTTTCTAAGCGCTGTCGGTTGTTTAGGTTTTAACAGAGTTTTAAATTTTAATTTAATTTAAATGACATTTAGATACTTTGCACTGACAGCCAACGTCAAAGTCATTCTATTATGTGCTGATATGTCTCCTGTCATCCTTCAATTAAAATATTAAACCAACCAATAGCTCTTGTGGTGATCTTTCCTTGTTTATGAAACCTATACTTAAAAAGTTAGACACGAAACCTGTGGTTTATTAACAGAGCATAAGTCTAATTGTTAAAAGCTTATTATATTCAATAAATTGTTAAAATCTATGTGTCAAATTTCATGTAAACTGAACTTCATATTGAACCAAATGCAATTCAGATATTAAAAGACAAACAAATTATATTACAAATTGCAGATCACATTACAGAAATTTGTAATCTACAAATTGTTGGATTTTTTCCATTTTTTTTTTTTAATATAAAATAATTTTAATGCGAAAACTCTTATAATTCCAGGAGAACTTATATAATTATTTATTTATGTTTGCAAAAGGATCCATTTAAATTTCAGGTAAAATTTTAATTTTATAAGTAATGGGACCACTGATGGTTAGAACATGAAACAAAACAATTAATTATAGTATCAAAATACAAAATAATATGATTGCAAAATCTTTCTTTTTATTTCTTTTTTTAAAAGGTTATATTAAAAAGGAATATGTATTTTGTATAAGTTTTAATTTAATACAATTTATGAACATAATCTGAGACTCAGCTTCTCGTTTGAATATAGTATTAAATTATTTTTAAACATTACAATTATGAATAAATATAGAGAATTAGAAATACTATGTTTTGATCCTACAAAACTTTGAACAATGTTCTAAATAAAATTATGTTATCTATTTGGAACTTAACTTCAAAACCTGTCGTTTCTATACTTTTAAAATATCGGCTCCACACCGAGCAATCAGAACATAGATTCAAAAATATGGCGAAGTACAATAACTGTTGGTAATAAACATATATCGGTTTTCTTTGTGGCATGCCGCCATTGGCAAGCAAATACCACCCAGTTGTTTTTTTTTTCGAAGAAAAAACCTTCAAAAGGTACCTGAAATACTAAATCCCACGGTATTGTGAGATTTGACTTACAACAAATATTTCCTACTGCTTCTTAAGAATCTCAAGCATTTCGCGGTATCATTTACGACCGAAAATATATAGTTGTTCCGCTAAAGTTTCGCTTTACTTTCTTGCCTAAGATTTTTAAGGATACGAAGTTTTGAATACCCATATTCTCAATAGAAATTGTAGGTACAGAATCGCTTCACTCGGTTGGTAACAGACAACTTTGGTATTTTTGAAGCATTAAAACTTACCCTTTCCACATTTCCCTACTCTTAAAGTCATAATCAATAAAATTGTGATTGTTTTATAACATTTCTTCAAGCAGCAATTCCATTTTTCAGTGAAAAGATCAAAAGGTCACTCGTTTTTATATTTTATTTTAATAAATTTCAACAAAATTTATTAAAATAAAATTTTAATAAATGTTTTAATTGCAAATTGATTAAAATTTAAATAAAGTTCTGATTAACTTTGAATTAAATAAATAATGTCAGAAAATTGTGCATAAAAAATGTAGATTAAATTTGAATATGGAATAATAATTCCAACGGATGTTGATTAGTTAAAGATAATAAAAATTTAGAATATAAAATTGTTAACAATGTTCTTATATACTTTGTAACATACCGACAAATTTGTTATATTCAAATTTATCCAAACTTAATTTTTTGGAATTGTTTTTTTGAATGATTTTTCAAAAAATGAACTTTTCACCTTTACGTCGGTATATTGAAAAATATACACATGTTAAAATGTTAAAATACCACCCAAAAATAACATTTGTTTGTTTTGGTTTAAATTTTACATTGACGTAAATACGAATGATTACTTTTGTTTAAATTTAAAAGATGTAAAATAAAATATTCTGCTTTTAAAGCGAAAGATACAAAATTTCCTTATAAAAACAAAAACAAAACTAAAACACTCGTGTTTAAAACTTTAATTTCTTAAACACACACATAATAAAAATTACACATAATAAATCATTGACCAGAGTTGAACCTTAATGTAACTTAAGGTTAATATGAATAATCACAATCAAATTCGAATTTGATTCAATTCTAAATCAGCCTCACTAATAACGTAATTTTCATAATTGCGAAATTAGATAAGCTTGTGTAACACGATATACAGGATGGAATAGAAATTAACCTGAAGAAAACCAAATATTATTAGAAAAGAACCTACCTGAAAAGTACATTAATAACCAATGGAAATTTCTAACTTTTTGAAAACTCAACACTTTGAAAGCAGTTCAACTCTGCTTGAATTAAAGACGAAAAATTAAAATTGTTTTTATACCCGGACTATATAGTCAAGTCCAAGGGTATAATAAATTTGCCATTACGTTTGTGACGCAGAGAAGGAGGGGGGGTAGATATAGACTCAAGTGTATGGATCGGATCAGAATCGAAAAATAAATCGATTTAGCTATGTATGTCCGTCCGTCCGTCCGTCCGTCATCACGATAACTCAAAAAGTAAAGGAGCTAGGATTATGAAATTTTCACAAATTCGTTTTTATGCAAAAAACGGAATCGAGTTTTAAATTCACCCATTTTGGTCCACGGGTTCGAGTACCTGCCATACAACTTCTAATTTTATATGAGCATTACTCTATACCTATGGAAGCTGCGTGTCTGAAATTTTGCCAAAAGTAGTTTAGTATAATGGCCAAAGTTACTGCAAAATTTGGTTGGTCTACTGCTGAGGGTTCAAGTAGCTGCCATACAACTCCTTCTTTTATATGAGGATTACACTACACCAAATGAAGCTGGTTGTCTGAAATTTTGCCAATAATAGTTTAGTGTAATGGCCAAGGTTACTGCAAAATTTGGTTGGTCTACTGCAAAGGGTTTGAGTAGCTGCCATACAACTCCTTCTTTTATATGAGCATTACTCTACACCTAATAAAGCTGAATGTTTGAAATTTTGCCAAAAGTAATTAACCGGATGATATAATGTATATGTTACGGTCATACGGGTATCCCAGAGTTGACACAGTCTACTCTACTGCACTCTTCCTCGTTTTTTTTTAATTTTTATTTACATACAAAACGAATTGTATATTAAAAAAGTTTACATCAAGAATTTTGATGTTAGCTTTTAATAACTCAACATTAAAGAATTTTTTTTTCTAAATATTTATGTTTATGTTTTTCTTTAAATTTTCCTTTTGCTTTAAATACAAATTTTAACAACAAAGAGACAGAATATAAAATTATTATGAAATCAAATAATAAATGATATATGTACAAAAATTTAAATTTTTTATTTTTAAATTAACAGATAATTCAACGTTACATGGTTATATTTAAAACTTAATTTATATGCTTTTATCTTAAATTTTTCAAAAATTTAGGTTGAAAGTTTTCTTTGAAATCCTATAACAACACGAGTTTTTCTTAAAAGGTTAGTACTTGTGGTCTTGTGGTTATGTTATAGATCATCCATTGAATTAAAAAAAACCGTAATTAAAAAAAAATTTTAAATCTTACGATTAAGGCAAAGATACCCTAGTTAGGTACCAATACACTAACGAAGAGCCCTTGAAAAATAAGTTTTGAAATTTTTAATTACAATCTGATGAGTATTAATTATCTTGGTTTCTTATATCTCGGTTCAATATGCAATCAATTTTACTATAATTTACCAATGAACTAGAAAATAGAAATTTGAAGGATAGGACAGGTAGATGATAGAGAAATATTATATCTCTTTCTTGTTTCTTGAAGAACTTACTTGAGCTTTTGCATAAATTTAGGATGACGCCTTTGAAAATGTTATATTGAATTTAAAATGTTTGCATACTTTCAGGATGATTTCCTTACTATGAGTATTAGTATTATTCTGACATTTCAAAAACTCCTCTGACACCAGTTCTATTTTTACAAAATGGTTTGTAAAAAAAAATTATTCATTTAAATAATTTTGAAAACTTCTAATTACTTCTTTTTAAAATATTTTATTCTATAAAGGGGAGAATTAAGTTTCTATTATACAAAACAATATAAAGCGCTTTCAGTTTTTTTTAATTGTTTCACAGGATGACAGTTTCATAATTTGTCCAGTAACAATTCAAATTACAACATTAATAACTATAACCCCTGAATCATTCTCCTACAGCTATTTGAAAACTTTGCGTATACTTTTCATTTATTTTTCAATCCATCAACAATTTTCATTTTTTTGTATACATTTCCCCTATTTAAAACACTGCGTACTTAACACAAAAATTTTTCATTGGAAGGAAAATTTAAATTTAAAGTTTTTATTATTTAAATATTTTAAAATTTTGTATAATGTTGCGTAAATAATTTTTTTAAAAAAACTTGTAACAATACTTATATAAGAATCTGACCAAAACTTTTATAAAGATTTATCTATTTATTTATCGTACTTATCTACTATTTTGGCTAACTGGTAAATACATTTATACGTGTATGTAACCTTTGAAAAAGCTTATGCTAACTTGTAAATACGTTTAAGACTCTAATTCATAAATTATGGAATCATATAATAATTCTCATTAAATCTATATTTAAATCTAAATTCATTAAATTTTACTTTAAATAAAACAAGTTGACAAAAAGAAAATTAAGTCTATGATTGTAGGGGCTTTTTCTCACTAAACAGTTTTATGAAATCTTCCCCTAGATGGTCTGTTGAAAGTAGCTTCTTTGTAATTCGTATTCCTCTACCATTATTTCGTAAAACTTGTGGAACATTGAACACATGGAAAATTTCATATGAATACAATAATTTACTATCACTTCTCAATCATATCGCAATGCTCTGGTTAATTTCATACTGTCTTACATCATATTGCATACTTTTAGGATCACATATACAAAAAACAATTTAAGGATGTGTTACGGTTAAGCGAGAAATGGTTTTTATCACAGGGTTGTTTTAAGAATTAGTAGTAAATAAAAGTTAAAAATCCTAAGGTAAAGATTAAATAAAATTTAATAATTAAATTATAAACAAACTAAGTTTCAAGAACTACTATCACTTCTGGGTTTTTCTGTGAAAATCATTTTATTTCAAGTGTATTGAATTTTGCAGTTTGTTTTAAATTATTTAGCCACACAAATACATATTACTTTAATATTTTTTAAATTAGTATTTTATTTTTAATCTTTTTAGGGAAGACAAATGGATTATAAATGGTCCTCAAGGGTATTTTAATGTTCTTTATAACAAATTTATATTGTGAAAAATGTTCTTACTGTGGTTCTATTGGTGTGGTAAATTTCAATTTTGTAATCAATAAAGATCTTTGTTCGAAATTTGTAATATAATATTGAAAAACTTTATATATATAGGTTTTCTTTATCCAGAAGAGGAAATGAAACTGGATTTTTCGAATTATCAGATTTGAAAATAAGTTTTATTATTAAAATATCATTTACCAAGCATTTATCTCTTTGCCATTAAGTGAAAATTTTTCAATTTGAAAAGATATTAAATTAACACGATTTTTCTTTCTTTAAAACTGTTCTATTTAGTTTTCAATTGAAAATTGAGTTGAAGAAAATTCGAAACAATGTATGATTAAAGACCGCAGTATTGTGATAATGATTTCGGAAATTGAAATTTATCATAAAACTAATGACACAATAAAATTAAATGTGATGAGAAATTTATTGTGACATTTAAAAGAAGAGTAATATTTCAAAATATAAATTTAAATATGAAATTTTATTTTAATGTTAATGATTAATTCATAAAGGAAAACAAATTATTTAAATATTCTTGCAATAATTGTAAATTGTTGATAATATTTATTACATTGCTATGATTATAAATTTTCTCTAATTTTTATTAATCTTTTATTATTTTAATTTTTATTATTTTTATTTATTATTTTAAAATATATATTTAGTCACCATGGAGATTTGTATAATTATTTTTGAAATTTTTGTTTTCAATTAAATATTTCATGATCTTTACGGAAATCGAATCCGCAATCTCTTGGTTAATAACACAAATACTTGCACCGAATCCCTCAGTTTCAAATATTTTTTTTAACTTTTTCATTTTATTGTGAAATATGTTAAGAGTGGACTACTCTACGAATCTTTTCTATTATTTGTCGAACTGTAACATATTCATTGTTTTTAAAAAAGGGAAATTATTAAACTGTTAACCTATAACAAGCCCGTCTGTTCCATAAATGCGTATGTATTTCAACAATAAAAAAGGTACTGATTATTTCCAGATTTAATAAATAAATAATGAAAAATGTTTTGTTTTTATTTCAGCATCTGTGAGTTATAAGAATTAATTAAATAATTTGTTATAATATAATAATAATATACCTCCAACTTATTTTTTGACTATACTTTATTATTTGTAAAAGGGTATTGTAACTTGGTTTATCCATTTTATTTGAACTTAAATAATATTTGAATCAGATCGAACTGGCCTGGCTTTACTAAACTGATCTCGATAATGAGATGGGACCGTAGGTCAATAAATAACTTATTTTTACTTCAAATTGTTTTAAATAAAAAGAATTTCACATCACTTTTTTAAATAAAATTTCGTATATTAAATTTATTATTTTTTAACACTGTAGTAATTTCTGATTTTTAGAGTTACCAGATCAACTTCAGTACCACCCAGTTAATATTTAAATTAATTTATAAAAATTTTTCTTTTTATTTATAATCGGCGTAATTCTCATTTTTAAATCAAAAGTCACTTTTTATAATCAGCATTTGTAGTCACCTACTACAATAAAAATTGCGCTCGGTTCTTCAAGCTCTCGTGTGGTAACGTGTCTACAGACCCAGACAAAAATCACAACAAAATCTTTTTATTTAAATTTCTACGCAATTTTCACATTACAACAACTAACATCGCCATTCCTTTTACAACTGTTTGGGGTTTGTTGGGGGTTTTAGTCTTTTCTAAATTTTATTTTTAAACAAAAATGATATAACTGGAATGAACAACAAATTGTTTAAAAAGTTATTAAAGCAACTATAAAGACTTTTTAAACCAAAAAATCCCTGCACAATAAAAACTAAATTCTCCACTAATTTTTTTTTGTAAAAAGAAAAACTTTAAACTTTTCAAGGACACTTTTTTTACCCTTCTTTATTTTCATAAACCTGTTTTATTTGCATCAACCTTATTAAAATTTCAAAGAAAATCTAAAGAGATTAAAAATAATATTTCTTTAAATAGAAGATCAAATATGTATAGACAAGGGTTACTTTGATAACACAATAAAGAAAATTGGGTAAATAAAAGAAAATCTTTTTATAATGAACGTAACTCTTCCCACAACTAAAATTTCTTACCAATTTAATTTTTAATTTATACATTTCTAAAAGAGTTACTACTACATTTTCAGTTTATTTTAAATGAATATTTAATACTATTACAACTTAACAATGGCATTAGTCAATTTCTGTGGCAAATTATATTTGGGATTTGTGGGATCATGAAATCATTTTCTAAAATAATATAGAATAAACAATAATCAGATACAAAAAACTTGTATTTTAATTGATTCATTTTATACATTATTTAAGTTAAGTCTAAGTTATAAGAGTGTACTTTGAGGATAAAAAGAATGAAGTTACTTAGCTTAGACAGTTCAAAAGAAAGTATAAGCAAATAGAGGAGGAGGGCAACCTTCAAAACAACTAAATTTCTAGAAAATCATCGAAAAATTGTTACTTTAACAGCGTTTTAACGACAAGAAAGCTTTACAAAAGATACAAATACGAGTTTATTTAGCTTTAAATCTCATAGTTATGACGACGTTTAAAATTTAAAATATCTAATTTAGAAATTAGCTTAAACTTCATTTCGAAACTTATAACGAACAGACAGACGAAAAATATACAAAGGACATTAATCAATTCATTAGCTTTAGTTTTGATGATTATTATTTTTACTCGGTATTATTGTGTAATATTGTGCGCCATCTATTATTTAAACACTAAAGCTATATATATTATTATATGGTAAGGTGATAACTCCCAGGGTCATAATTCCCTTAAGGACTTAGGACTCAGCTAGTGGGACATAATTCAGTCCCTTAAGTTCAAGAAAAGCTGTATATATTTGTCCTCGTTACTGACATTATAATAGTAAATAATAGTAATTTTTGTTTTAATATTACTAATAACACCTTAGCTGAGGACTAAATAAGGTAGTTATAATTCACCCCTCTGAGTCAAAACTGTCAGGGTCATAAGTCCTCTAGGAAGTTATGGCTCATTGCTATGAGTCTTAAATTCCTTCTTAAGTCTTAAGTAACTTCTTATCTACAATATTTTTTCTTGAACCAACGTGATTCAAAATTCATAAACATAGAGCCATAACTAATAGTTTTTTTCAAAAGACTTTCAGAAATTATTTCAAAATGAAGTCGACCCAAATATATTAGTATATGTATACAATTTAAGTTATATTATATAACAAAATTTAGTAAAGGGAGTTATAACTCATTTAATGAGTTATAATTTCCAAAAGTAATTTATGACCCACTTATCAAGAGACTTATGTCCCACGTAAATATTTTAAAGTGAGCCAAGGATCCCTTAGAGACTTATGTCCCACTAAATGATTCCCTAAAGGACTTTTGACCCTGCACCTTTGTATATAGTTCTTATATTATATTGAAATATTAATTATGACGATTTATACAATTTGCGATATTTTTTCGATTCGATGTAATGTGAATATGATCTGACCAACTGAAGTTGGGGGGTCTTAACTACTACGTCATTGGTATATTATTTAATGTTATTATATAATGTTAAAAAAATAAAATTTAAAAACTAATTTTTTATTTCATAACAATTTTTTTTTTTGGAAATGGTAAAAAAGGTAAAAAAGGTGAAATCACATATTATGATATCCATCTATCCAAAGTTCCATCTTTTCTATTTCTATATTTTATATATTCTCTTATATTATTATTTAAAATTAGCATCCAGGTTAAGTTTTCTCGCTCATTCTAATTTTACAACATTTACGGTTAAATTGTTATATATTTGCATTTCATTCTGAATTATACAGTTAAAGTCATTCGTGTCATAATTTTAAAATTCATTAGCTGTATAAATAACATAAAAAATAGAATATTAAATAACAGTGCCCTAAATTTTCCACTAAAAACCGAAAATGAATTTTGATTCGAGCAAATTTCTACGAGGAAGATTATAGTTATCCTTGTCAACTCTTGATTTAAAATACAATTGAAGATGGAATCTTATTAATAAAAAACTTTACCCTAGCAAATTACTAACTCAGTTCGATGTTCAATCATGCAAATTTGATGTTCAAGAAATTTGTAAGGCTTGTGCCTAAAGTCGTAGACCAATCCAAATTGAAAACAATATATATTCTACAAATTATTCAAAATTACTTTGGTTAAAAATATTAACTCTAGCTCTTTTAGTTTTTTATTTTTTTACATGCTAACTGTTCACCGCTATAGGCTAAACAGCCTTACTATATATGTGCATATCGGAGCCGGGGTAAGTACGATATTCATATTATTAGAGCTGATCAAATTATTTCCACATACAATTTACATGAGATAGTACTACGACTTATAACATGTAGAAATGTCTTAGATTTTCAAAAGATACAATTCTATTTTGTTTATATTGTAATAATTTTGTATTTGATTCTATTTGTTAATTATATTATTAAATTAAATTATTTGTTTATATAAATATATGAATGTATTTTTTATTAAAGATATATATATATAATTATTGATTAAGCCATTAATTTGAACTCAATGGCGAATGGTAGCTGAGTTAAGTCGAAAACAAGATAAAAGTTTTTTCACTTTCATTGGGGTTCGAACCTGGGCCTTTCGCATGAAAGGTCAACATTCTAACCATTGTGTCATCCAGCCGATAGACTGGAAACAGACTGACTAAAAGACAGGAAGTCGAATCCACAGTGTTACATCGATTTACTTTTGGAAATTGATCAAATTCATACACTCATATCTATCATTCTCATCTTGATTTGTTACAAACGAAGGAACAATTTTTAAATACCGCAAACTTTTATTCACACAGGTATAAAAACTTTGTGATACCTTAAAATTAAAATCTATATAACATCTTAATTAGCATCATATGTACAGTGTTCATTTATTTAAACATTATTTCAAAACTCTGATGGTATATAGTAAAAATAGAATTTTCATGTGATAAATAAAAGTGCAAAGAGAACGAGGTAATAATTGCTAAACTATTGCAAGAAAGAGATAGAAATACAGTATGAATTTTGTATAATTAATCAATATCTGGAAAAAAACAACATAAGAAAGTTCATTTGCAAAGTGCAAAACAAGTTAAATTTTCTGTGAATAATTACCATGTAAATATTTTAAGTACAGTACGTTAAAGGTAATTAGATTTGGTAATGTTTACTTTATAACTTTTAAATTTTCAATTATTTTTCTTTTAATTTTTCGCGAATTTTATTTTTATAAAAGAGAATTGATCACATAATTGCTATATATTGAAAATAAATATATTTTTATTAAAATAGCTGCTTTAAATAGCAAAATAGAGACATATATACTTTCGTACTTAATAAATTAATTAAAGTGTCATATTTTACCTTGCGATTTATATTTAAACACATCACGAAAGCTTGGGTGAAAGAGAGACTACCACAATCCTGGAAAAAAGTCCTGATTGTAAAGCTTCCCAAAAACAAGAAAAAAAGCAGGCTTAAAAGACTACAATAATTGGAAGGGTATAACTCTGCTGAACACCATACATAAAATCATCGCAGTCCCATTGAATCGAAGAATACAGCCCAGAATTGAACAAAATAGAAGGAATGAGCAAGCAGGCTTTCGTCCAGAAAGAAGTTGTATAAACCACACCAACAGGCACAAACAGATCAAAGAACAATCTGTAGCATGGCACTTATCGACTCCTACTCACCACTACTGCTTTGGCTTGTAATAGATGAGATCATGCAAAAAGCTGGCTCTACCGGAAATTGAATAAGATAGGATCTTTCACGGAAACTGGAGGACCTCTGCGGATAACATATAAACGATCGGTTGTTATCCGCAGAGATCGTCCAATGAAAGAGGCAAATGGATACCCTATTCTGTGTTAAGAAGAATTTAAATAATGGAAAAATTAAAATTCGTATAAGAGCTAAAACTTATTTTTAAAAAAATAGTTATAATATACGTCTAAAATCATTTCATTTAAAAATTCAACATAAAATTAGAAAGCTCATATCTTTATTCTCAAATATTGTAGTAATACAAATGTAAATTGTCTCTCCTATTCCAACATGTACCAAGGCTAACACAGGCTTATTAGCCTAAAAGTTGAGAAGTTAGCAAACAATGAAATTCAATATCACAACCAAAATAACACTATATAAAAACCCTCAAACCTAATATAATGATTTAAATAAATCATCTCATCCAACCGATAGCTCATTCGCTATAGTTTGTTAATCGAAAAGTTTCAGGTTCAACCCTGATCAGATAATATCTCATTAAAAAAATATAGTGTATATTATAATAATTTAATAAGAAGTCCAAATACCAAATTTGCAAAAGCCTATTACAATATCAGGCAGTATTTACTATTGTCTGGTAGAACAAGTAAATAAATAAATCATTCTTTGTGTCTATTCTTCTTACATTCTTAATTCTTCCTTGTGACTTCTTATAGTAATTCTTTATTACCTAATATAAAATACTTATAATTGAATATGACAAGTATTCGTTTATTAATCAAATAATGATTAATAAATCTAATCAAATCATTATTTATACCACATTATTCAATTTAAATTGTTATGTTATGTTTTTATTTTTCTTAATGTTAATTTGAATTGTAGTTTGCCGCGCAAAATTTTTTTTATTCTAAATTCTTTGTGAATCAATATTCAATAATTTTTCAAGTGTTTCTTTGGTTCGTTAATTGTTATTTCTCTTATTGTAACGGCAATATGGTGTTTTAAAAATGAAAAAGTGTGGAGTATGGACTGTATAGATAATTCTAATTCTACCTTATAAACGGAAAAAAACTTTTATCACTTTTTAATTTATACGAGTAAAACGTTTTGATTTTTCGATTCTGAAAATTTTTGAAATTATTTGATTATTCTGTTTCGAATTGAAAATATTATTTTCATTAAATACCAACCTACAGCCAAATCGATTCTCCAATATTTCAGTATATAATTGTTAAAAATTACCAAAATTCATTAAACCTAAAATATTTCTTTAAAAAATTTCGAAATCAATTAGTGAAAAAAAAAATGCAATTAATAAAACTTAAATAAATTTTAAATGGAATTAATTATAAAGAAAATCATAATTATAAATTTAAATAGAATTTTATATTCAATTTTAAATATACAGTAATAAAAACCCTCCATTTAATAATTCTTAAAAATTTCACAACTCATTTTTATTTTGTATTCAAATTTTGTATAAAATTTGTATTAAAAATAAAAGATGATTAATTTGAAACAATTATTTTTCGAAAATTACTTTTTCAAATCTTCTTGTACTCAATGTTTTATAATCCCTCCTATATTAAAATATCATTGTGTTGAAATTAAAAAATAAATTTGAAAATGAAAACAACCTTATAAACATTCAAAAATCTTATTTTTTAAGAGTGTTTTGTTTTATTTGTTGTTGTAATATACATATTGTTTATAGTTATACAAGAATGATTTCCATTTATAAATGAGTACAATACAATGATTACATTTCGTTACTGTTGTTGCAAAAAGAATTCCCCTTCTCATCTCATTATGCATGCCTTTATGAATATCAGTGTAATTATTTTTAAAATATATACAATTAAAAATAATAATAAAGTGGAATTTAACATATACATGTTATGGCGGGATTTTATTTTTAGAAAAATATTCAAAAATATTCCTTGACTTTATAAGAATTTCTGAGGAAAAGAATTACAAGAAAAAATTAAAACGCAACAGTTATTTTTTTTTTTAACTTTTATAAGATACTTTAAATATTTAAAAATTCGAATAAATCTTAAAATTATTCTGAAATTATAAAAGAATACAAAATGTTTAAAATTAAATTCAAACTCAAGTTGTATTATGTGTTTAGTAGTATTTCGAAATGGTCTGGATTTATAAAGGCTAAATATTATCTTACTTATTTAAGATTTTCTTAAATTTTAAATTTCTAACTAACAACTAAGATATGTGGTTGAAAAATAACGGTACTTTAAAGTATTGTATGGCAATTCTATACATTTGCATTACTGTTACATACATTTATAAAACTTAAGAACCGCTATCGTTAGGCGTTTTCAGAAGTGTAGGTCAGAACTCCCAGGGTCATAAGTCCCTTAGGGACCCTTTTTCCAGAGTATTTATGAATTCATGTATGCGAGACTTTGGTTGCATAATCAGGATTAACCTTTTTGCAAAATAGCCTTTCAAAATGTAGTTTAATTGTAAAATTGTGATTGTTTTCTTAATTTTGGAAAAAGTGAATACTCTGATTTCGAATTAAACCCTAAAATGTGTACCCCTCACTGATATTATATAATTAAAATTAGTATTTTTTTTAATATAACTAATAATTTTTAAGCTGAGAACTGTATAAGGGAGCTATGACCCACCACGCTGAATCAAAACTCTCAGGGTCATAAGTCCCTTAGGGAGTTATGGCTCACTGTTATGAGTCATATGTACCTTAGGGACTTATGTCCCTGGGAGTTCTGACCCTGCACTATTTTCAGATTTTAAAATATACTTATAGAATTTTGGTTATAAAAAATTAAATTTAAAACTTTTTCGCAATTTGGAGGTCTACAGCTCTGTGTCGGATGGTACTACAGAAAAAAGTCCTTCACTTGGTTTTGAAAAAAAAGATAAAATATTAAAACTTTATGATATAAGTTAAATAAATAATCATATGAAAAGTGGGGTTATTTTTTAAGTCTCAATTGAGTCCCAATTAAACTAGTAAGCTTCCTAGCAAAATAAATTCATAAATAAAATCCTACCTACCAAATAATAGAAAGAAATGAAGCATAAAAAAGATAGGTGTTAAGTACTTCTACTCTCAAATATTCTTACAGAAGTCCATATGCTACCTCCACAATTTTTTGAGTAATATCATAATTTAAAAACCTGATATCATATGATTATCATATGATAACATTGGAAGAATATCTTATTACGAAATGATTTTAGTGAATATTTTATTAATAATTTCTTTGGAACTTTATTCACATATACTTTTACAAAAGCCACCTAGGGGTACACAGTATAAAGTACCACTACAAACAAACTAAAAAAAAAATTAAAACAAAATTTTTATCCAAAATCAAAGTAAATTTGATTAGTTTCCTTTAATACTTTATAAGACTTCTTCTGTAATTTTAAAAACTTTTTAATTAAAAAACTTCAATTATCGGAAACTCAAAAATTTTTGTTTGTAAAAAATTATAAATTTTAAAAATAATTGATTCTATTAAAATTAATTTTTATTTTAAAGCTTTTTATTTTAAAAGTTCTTTTTGGCGCCAGAAAATAACAATAACAAAAACAATTAATTGAACATTTTAATATTTATTGGGTAAACAGTAGGTACTTAAAAATTTTAAAAATTAAATAATTTTAAATTTGAAGAAAAAAACCAAATGCCTTTCATATATTTAAGAAACTGACACTTACAAATAAAGTAAATATCCGCCGTAAAATATGCAAAAACTTAATATATTTAATCCTCTAAAATGGTCATGGTTGACTATAGTTTAAGAGAGTCTACTAGGAAAGCTGGTTTAGTATAATTATATTTTATCACAGTTCTGATGTTTTTAAATTCTTTGAATATGAAAAAATCACCACCAAGTTCAAATAAAGCACACCTAATATTTAATAAACGTCATACATACCCCCACTAAACAAAGTGTTGAAATCCTGATTTTGTATTCAACTCTAAAATCTCTCCTGGTATAGAATCTGACATACACAAATATATAAATATTCTGAAAAAAAGGAAAATGCATTTTGAGGCATATGGATTTCATTAGTTGGGTTTTTGATATATTTGAAAATTTGGATTAAAAAGAACAGGATTTGGATAAAATACGATTATTATAAACCAACTTTCGATACGATCCCTAATCGAAATACAATACTAATATATAATCGTCGTATAGTGTAACATATAGTAATTTATAAGTAATACTAATTTATTAAAATTCAATATGATTATAAAAATTAATTTTAATAAAATAACCAAATTAAACTTTTAAAGAAAGCTGTTAAACAAAATTGAATAATTAGATTTTGTAATTAACTTATTAATTTTTAAAACATTTTTGATTTTTAATTTCTTGAAATTACATTTGATTTCTTAAAATAATAATTTTTTTTATTAATAATCATTTCAAATTAATTTCAAATTTTTTATAATTATAATTGAATAATTTATTAGTCATCATTTAACCAAAACATCATTATGTCAATCAATATAGATAAATTGATATCGATAATTTATTGACAATTACTATGGTTTTAATTACAAGAAAATATTTAAAATATGATGACATAATTTTGTAATAAAATTCAAAAAAATATGAATATTACAAAATAAAGAAGACAGTAGATTAGATTTAGAAGTACAATAAACATTATTTGATCTGGTTAACGGCTGGGTGGCACAGTGGTTAGAATCCCAGTGAAAGTGAAACACTTTTCTGGTTTTAAACTTGACTCAGCTACCATTTGCCACTGGGTTCAAATTAATTGCTTAATCAATAATTAATAATTATATATTAATAAAAAATACATAAATATAACAATATAAATAAATACAAAATGCAAACAAATAATTCAGTTAAATAATATAACTCACAGATGTAGAATACCATATAATTCAAATACAAAATTATTACAATATAAACAAAATAGAACTGTATCTATTGAAAATCTAAGACATTTCTACAAGTTATAAGGCGTAGTACTGTCTCATATTACAATTGTATGTGGAATTCACTTGATCAGTTTTAAAATATGAATATATTTTCCCCTGTTCCGACATTCACATATATAGTCAGGCTCTTTAGCCTATAAAAGTGAGCAGTTAGCATGTAGAGGAGCAGTAAAAAAAAAAGTTCGACTCGATATGGCAGCTATTCGAATTTTTTGCGCTAGGCTATATTTTGTGCAGATGCTGGCCATTAAACTTAACTACTTTTTTTAAAATTTAAGATGCACAACTAACCCAATTCTAACCCAATTCATAAATTTAAGTTTATTTAATTTAGTTGTAGCAAACGGTAGATATAAGATTTAGTTAACAGACCTACAGCGAGACGGGTGGATGAATAGAAAAAATTTATAATAATTTTTAGTAGATTTATGAATTCCTTATTTCATATCCCAATCATTAAAATTCATTAAAAATTCAGTTAAAATTTCATTTTCATTAAAATTTATTATTTCAAATATTTTTAAGTCTTTAAATAATAATATCATTTTCCTTATGATTTAAGATTATCGATTAAGATTTTTATAAACTTTTTAATTCACAACTTTTTTTTTTGTTGCTTAAATAAACAGATGATCCTAAGGAAAAGAAAAAAACGTGCCTTTAGGATAAATTAATCTTCCACCAAATTAATTCTTATAAATATATCTTTAAGTTTAAGTAGGAGACAAATATTGATTGATTGAATATTTTCAGTACAATATCTCTTAGTAGATAAAATTTATATAAGGCAAGCAATCTATTATATAAAAAGGAATGTTTTTAATAGAATGCCTTCACGGGAATGTTTATCGAGGTCCAGAATAATTGATTGCCACAGCTTAAAAACTCGAGCTATTGATTTGAAATTTTGGACATTTGTAGCTTTAGCAAAAATAATTCATGATAATTACAAAGGTGTTCGATATATTAAGCTGCTGCGACAAAAAGCTTTAAAAAGGTTTCTGAATACTCATCCTCAATTTATAACGGTTTAACCTTGTACCTTAAAATTTCATATATTTTTAGCCGCTTACAGTGGAATTTGCTGTAATAATAAGCTTGAAACTCTTTTGACACAATTTAAGACTGGTTTGAATCCATAGCAAAGTCTAAAAAATTATCTTTGCCGATTTCTGTTAACCCATTGCTCCGCAACAGTTTGTTTTAGGATATTTTCGTTTTATTATCTTGATTGATTACATTTTATTGGGAAACCATTGTTAGTTGGGAAACAAAGTAAACTTCTTCTATCAACATTGCTTTTAACTCCCTTGCAAAAATTTATTCTAACATTTGTGTAAAAGTCATCTAATCTTTGATATTTCTAATCTTTATTTATTTTTTTTTTTTTTGGTTTTTTAAATTGTCAAAATTATTTAATTATTATTTTTAATTTATTTTTTGTGTATTTTTTTTGTATACCGTAATTATTTTAGAAATGTTTGAAGAAAGCTATCTGTTTGATGGAAGTAAAAAGTTGGCATTTCTTGCCGATAGAACCGGATTAACAATCGACATATTAAATTTCTTAGCTTGTCAAATATCAGGATTGTTACTAGCATCATTATATCGGACAACATTTCATCAATCAAAAGTTTCAGCAACAGTTAGACATTTTTTTGGTCTAATTATTGGTTTGTGTTTTGGATACTTTTGTTTTGGATGTCGAATGTTGCATATTCTAGGGCTGCCATTTTTATGTTACATAATTATCAGAACACAAAATGCAAAATATGTTCATAAAATTGTATTTGGTGTTGCATTTTCGTATTTGTTGTTGATGCATTTACAAAATATAGTTTTTGATTATGGTGCATATGCATTGGATGTTACAGGACCACTAATGATAATTACAGAAAAAGTTATTAGTGTAGCATTTAGTATTCATGATGGACATACAAAAGATTACAAAACAATGACAGAAGCCCAACAAAATCATGCCTTAAGGAAAATTCCATCTTTACTAGAATATATGTCCTATATAATTCATTTTCAAGGATTACTGGCTGGTCCATTAGTCTTTTACAAAGATTATATTGAATTTATTGAGAGTCAAAAAATATACGGAAAATTGGAATTTGATGAAAATTCATATGAATCAAGAAATAATTTAAATATGGAGGAACCATCGCCAAAACTTGCAGTATCTAATAAAGTAATAGGAAGCATCGTATGCGCTTGGTTATTTCAACATTTCCAATATAGATATTCAATAGAAAAACTTAAAGAAATCGATTTTTTAAATAATACATCTATATTTTATAAATTATGGTATTGTACAATATCAACAACTGTAATTCGTTTTAAATATCATCATGTTTGGTTTTTGGCCGATGCAATTTATAATAATTCTGGTTTGGGTTTTACTGGCTATGATCAAAATGGATCACCCAAATGGGATCTGGTAACAAATAATAATTTTATTCCATTTGAATTTTCAACAAATTTACGTGGAGCTATAAAAAATTGGAACATGGGAACTCATTATTGGTTAAGATATATTGTTTATGAAAGAGTTTCACCAAAACTAGCTGTAATGTTAACATTTGAAATAAGTGCATTATGGCATGGATTTTATCCGGGTTATTTTCTAACATTTGGAAGTTTTGCTTTATTTGTTGTAGCGGCTAGAAAAGCTAGAAAATTATTTAGGCATCGATTTCAGGAGAATTTGTATACTAGCAAGTTTTATGATATTTTGACATGTTTAATAACACGTATTGTTATAGGATATGCAGTTTTTCCATTTGTAATTTTGGAATTTACAGCAGCCTTCAATTTGTATATGAGAATGTTTGCATGTTTACATGTAGCTGCGATTTTAACAATATTTGTTTTGCCGAAATTTGTTCGAGCTGCAAATTAAATACATTGTGATTATTGAAAACAAAAGCTTTTAATTAGTAATTGGAAATAAGTTGGGTTAACTAAAAAGGCCAATATGATAACAAAGAAAAATTAACTTTTTAATTGCAAATATCTAAACATTAGCAAACAGTTTCAAATTTAATGAAATCAAGTAATTTGTTTTTAATTAAAAATTCTTTGTTTTATATTTCAAAAATTAATTTATTTCTGTTCTTAATTCATATGTAATATTTAATTTAATAAACGGAGAACTAATTTTATCTTTTATTGTATAATTTTACGAGTTTATCGATAATTTATGGAATGAAATTTTTTGGAAAGTAGTTATGATTTGGATCTTGTTCATCATTTTCTAATTACGAAAGAAAAGCACCCAGAACAGTTCATTAATAGGTAAACGACGTAAATATATTCCATGAACCATTCAAATTAATATCCTTTAATTCTTTAGCATTAGAAATTGGTTATCTACGGGAAAATTTGAGAGAACTTGAAAAAGAATGAACTCATATGACGATACAGATGTCTAAGTAGTTGTTGTAATTAGTTTTAATTTTTAGGTAAATTGTAGGGGTTTAAACCAGGGGTATATTTAAAATATCACAGTTGAAGTTTGGAAATATTTGTTATGCTAGTTTTAAACACTATTAGAGGAAAGCATATAGGATTTTAAGAGAAGTTATTAAAAACTACTGACATGTAAAATGTGGCGCAAAAGTAACGTTATGATCTTTTTAATGAATACCTTTTTACCTTCTGAATTTATTTAACGTTCGAGTTTTATTAAAATATAGATTACAGTTTGCCAATATGTTCACATTATGTTTTGAAGATAAAATTTTTTCAACTGGTACACCATTGGTTGCTTCGACCTGATGTGATCTTTTCAGAAAATTTTTAAATTTTCTTAGAATTTTTGGTGCTATCCCAACGCTTTCTTCCTGGATATTGACCATAAACTGTTGAATGGTTCTTCATTTATTGGCATATAGCTTACCTTTTAGGTTTATTAAAAAAATTCTTTGCAAAAACCGCCTAGATATCACAACCTGCAAGAAACGTCGCCTGGTGGAAGTTTCATGGTTTTCCTAAATACTTGTATGTACCCGAGCTATATTCACATCGCATGGAACTGCACGAGGTATTCGAGCATGCGAAAGATCTCAAACAGCGAATTGTTGCTGAACAAAACGGTAAATGGTTGGAGCGCTAGTGAATTTTGACATGAAGAAATAATTTGTTGAAATAATCGAATTCTGACTTTCAAAATAAAATTAAACCACTTCTGTTCTTTGTTCTGTGCTGTCTTTCCAATATAGATTTATATATATAGAATTCTGAAAAATATGCGTAAGCAACAAAAATTTATTTGCTAATTAAATCATAACGTTACTTACACGCGACCCTATATTATACAGAATACTTTTTACTATTTAACAAAAGAAATTTTTAAATTTTTAGTATTTCATTCACATAATGCTTTTTATTAAAAAATCTTCACTTTTGTCTCTTTATGTCCCTTTCTTTTAAATATATTCATTCATACATTTCTTTAAATATTAATTTAAGACTCCAACTCCAACATATCCAGTACTAAATTTAGTCTCATAATATATTCCATATAAGAATAGTTCACGAACATACGTTGTAGCAGGAAGTTATTTACATCCTACTGGATTCTCTTCTAACAACAAAAATTTTTAAGATCATATAACTTACCTGTATTTCCCCCAATTTTATTTAAATTTAATCAAAAAACCTAAAAATAAATTTAACTTTCAAATTAATAGAATCATACCGTATTTTTTTGTTTATTAAAAATAGCCCTGAATTTCCTTTTCATCTTAAAAAAAAAATAAAGGAAAAACTTCATGATACTTTTTTGTGTGTATGTAGGTTTAAATTTAATTTTAAGTTTTCAATTTACCTTTGCTGTAAATAATAAGTTGTTAACATTTAGTAGAAATACATATTTAAGAAAGGGAACTAGATTAAAAAATTCCTTCTGTTCATATGGAACTTAAGGAACTCTGTGAATTCTATTCTCTCATTGAAAAATAAATAATAATGTAGGAAAAACAAAAGAAAATGGAAAATATAAATTAAGATTATCAGGATATTTATAATTTTGTTTTCTATCGTTTTCAATTTATTGTATAAACATACTCATTTATGTATGTATAATAAATATGTGGAAAAATGTGACAATCCTCTTGTCAAATTACAAATTGTTTCCTAGAAAAAAAATTAAGTAAATACGAAATGAAATTTAAATAAAAGACGAGGAAGTGTGTTGTAGAGTAAACTATGTCAACTCTGGGATACCCGTATGACCGTATTATCAACATTATATCATCCGGTGAATTACTTTTGACAAAATTTTAAATGTATAACTTATTAGACATTCAGTTATGTATAAAAAAACTTTAAGTTGAAATGCAGCTCTTCGAACCTTTTCCACTACACAAATTATATTTTATTCAGTCGTTGGTCATTAAAGTTTAAATAAAATTTTAAACATCCACCTTTATTAGGTACAGAGTAATGCTCATATAAAAGAAGAAGTTGTATGACAACTACTCAAACCCAGTGCCGTTAGCCAACCAAATTTTGTACACACTTTGGCCATATAACTAAACTATTTTTGGCAAAATTTGTATGGCAGGTACGCGAACCTGTAGAGCAAACTCGCTGGATTTCAATGGCGATGCTGGCTATTCCATAAAGTCGAACTTTTGAAAATTTCATTATCCTAGCTGCATTATTTTTCAAGTTATCGGGCCGACAGATGGACATACATAGCTAGATCGATTTACTTTTCGATTCTGTTCCGATCCATGCCTTTGAGTCCATATATACCTCACTCCCTCTCTGGGTCCCAAATTTGCATTTTATTATATCCTATAGTCATACGGGTATAAAAAGTATAAAATAAACAATTTTTGAAAATAAAACAATATACAAAAAAAATGTATATTTAATTTGTTTTAAATTAAACATAAAATAAAATGGAAAAATATGAATATCAAACTTTCGTATTTGAAATTCAATTATATTTAAAAGCTAATAAACTATTTCTTTTTTTTTGTATATGAATTATATTTATTTTATAATAATTTTTAAAATTTTCAATACAAATTTTGGTGTAAATTTATTTATTTAACACTTTTTTTAATTTTCAACCTTCGGATTCAATGTTTTACACGTCCATAATCAAAAGATGGCAAATTGTCATAATTGGTTAGTGTTGGAAGAATTTTCTTGCAAAAACGAAATATTCATTACATCGCCATGCACTTAGGGTTGAACTATGTATGTTCCTCTAGTTTCAAACCACTAAAACTACAACTCAGTTTTAAGATCAAATAATAACTTTGATAATTAATACACACTTCAATGCCTTCTATAATATGATTGCCAATGGTTTGACATGTATACCTCTTATTATAGCCAATAACGAAAGTCGTAACAATCCTGTAAAATATCAAAAATTAATAAAATCATTAATTAAAGTACATAAAATGGGTATAGAATTTTTTTTTTAAACTAACTTTTCAACAGTAATAAGCCTTTCTACACCATAGGTACATGTTGTAAAAGGTGGAATATATTGGGCGTTTTTCGTTTTATAATCAAATCTATGCTCAGAACAAATGTCAAACGTCAATGTCGAAAGTTTTATTTGAATTCTGATCGCTCTGAGTTGAAAAAAAACGCTAAGGGATGGAATTGCCAATTATCATAATGTATTTTATCACACATATTTTTATACCCGTATGACTATATAGTCAAAGGGTATAATAAATTTGCCATTACGTTTGTGACGCAGAGAAGGAGGGGGGGTAGATATAGACTCAAGTGTATGGATCGGATCAGTATCGAAAAATAAATCGATTTAGCTATGTATGTCCGTCCGTCCGCACGATAACTCAAAAACTAAAAGAGCTAGGATCTTAAATTTTCGCAAATTCGTTTTTTTGCAATAGCCGTCATCGCTATTTCAATTCAGCCATTTTGGTCCATGGGTTCGGGTAGCTGCCATACAACTTCTTTTTTTATATGAGCATTACTCTGTACCTACTGAAGCTGGGTGTCTGAAATTTTGCTAAAAATAGTTTAGTGAAATGGCCAAAGTTACTGCAAAATTTGGTTGGTCTACTGCAGAGGGTTCGAGTAGCTACCATACAACTTCTTCTTTTATATGAGCATTACACTACACCTAATAAAGCTGTATGTTTGAAATTTTGCCAAAAGTAATTAACCGGATGATATAATGTATATGTTACGGTCATACGGGTATCCCAGAGTTGACACAGTCTACTCTACTACACTCTCCCTCGTTTTATTATCAAATGTCAATTTATTAGTAATGTCATATCAAGAGAACGATTTTAATATTAAAGATTAACCATATTTGCAAAAAAGAAAACTTACTAATACAAAGAAAAAAAAATATTATCTTTCTCTGAGTTGAAAAAGACCAACAAAACGATCTCAGATTACAAAAAGAAAAACGCCCATTACATTCAAATTATTAGAATTTATATTAATGAATTCCACAAACATTTTATAACACGTTCAATCTTAGTTTTTAAACAGATACAATTCTATTTGTAATATATTGTAATAATTTCATATTGGATTATATGTTATTTTTGTATCTGTGAGTTATATTATTAAATTTAATTATTTGTTTATACTTTTATATAGTTATTGGTTATACCATTAATTTGAACTCAGTGGCGAACCAAATAAAAGTGTTTTAAACTTTTACTGGGAATCGAACACTGGCCTTTCGAATGAAAGGTCAGCACTGCGCCACCCAGCAGCATGGCAATAAATTAACTACAAAAGTAATAAATTTACTAAATTTCCTTTTTACATCTAACATTATTTAAAATGACTCTAATCAATCCTCAAATCTCATTAGAGACAAATATATTGGAGGCAATAGATTATTGTAACAATAGAATATTCATGAAATGTATATATGCAATATAATTAAAAGTTCAAAACTTTATTTTTGTATTATCTTTTTTTCCATTTTTACATTATCCTTCTCTAATTAAAATTATATTAAAGGATTTGATGCAGTTTTTTTTATGAATAGTGGGATGTTACCTAATTAAAAAAATTTTGATTAACCTATTAATAGCCGAATTAATGATGGAATTTTAATTTTATTTGGTTCTGACACGTTCTTTTCACTTTCACAATTTAATGACTTTTGTCTTTTTGACGCAAATTGCAAATTTTGCATAATAGAAATGATATTAGAAAATGTTTATTTTCATTCGAAGGTACATTAATTAGAATTAGTGTGGGAGTTACCTAAAAAACTATAAAAAAAAAAGTTTATTAAGAGTTTTATATCTCAAAATTTAATAATAAGTTCATAAGATACTGTCATAGAATCTTCTTTATTAACTTCCTGCTATATTGAAGCCTTAAGGATTTTGAAGCATT
This sequence comes from Dolichopus griseipennis, assembly GCA_963082915.1. Lineage (NCBI taxonomy): Eukaryota > Metazoa > Arthropoda > Insecta > Diptera > Dolichopodidae > Dolichopus > Dolichopus griseipennis. The sequence goes on along the minus strand of OY720443.1, from coordinate 44,787,100 downwards.
TAGCTGCAGGCAACTTGTAAAAGACTACCTGCAAATTAATCTAAAGTAAACTATAGTCAATTTAATTACGAAAACATAAATTTTAAAATTATTACCAAAAAGTAGTCAGTTTTATATATTTTAGAAAAAATCAAGATTAATATCAGATGATTGGATTTTTACACATTTATTCCAGATATCTGTTCAATCTACAGTTATCCTTAGTTCACTTGGTATACTAATTTTACTCTATGTTTGAAACTCTGTTAAGAAGAGAGGATAAACATATACTCAAGCGAATGAATAGGCTTGAATTAAATACAAAGGATTAGTTAGCGTTTTCTCCACATTCGTTTATATATTTTTAATATATTATTAAATAATACAATATAAATATTTGAATTTAAATATAAATTTTTATGAACTCTATATGATCCCAAAACTCTTTTATAGAAAAGAATAAATAAATTCCGTTAGACTGTAGACTTCATAATGAGTGGAAATCATTTTCTTATATAATGCACAATCAAATTGCAAAATGTTGGGATAGTTACCCTAACTATTAAATTTTAATTGATATTTTAGTTCATAATAAAAGAATAAATGACTACTCCCTCTCACATATGTGAAAAATGAAATAATAAAAATAAAAAAAAATAAAAATATCTTCGGAAAATAATAAAAATTTAATTTTTATTACAGAAAATATTATTTACTTAATATTCACTAAATAACAAAACACTTTTAAAGCTGTTATAAATTTAGAATTTGTCTTCCAAAATATTATTGAAGATTAAAATAAAACTAAAATTAGAACTTTAAAACAATTATAGTCACGCGATAATTCAATTCATAACTATGCAATATTATTAATTTTATTTTCGTTATTTTAAAGGCCATAAAATTTTTTTAATTGGAAGAAATTTCAATTCAAGAATATTTTAAATTAAAAATTTATTAGAAATTATAAAATTGCACGAAAACTCATAGTTTTTAATTTTTGAATTTACGTTGTGTGAAAATTTTCAACATACCAATTAGAATCTTCGTAACCAAATCAAGTATAATTAAGTATACTCTTGCCCTAATGCTAATCATGCGATTATTTCCTTAAATTTTTTTAACTCTCTCTTGTTCCAGCAGGTTACAAACCTTGATTGAAATGATTTTAATAAATTGAGTGCAAGAAAGTTGCAGAATCTTTACTTTGTAATACTGCAAATAAAAGTTTTACAGAGCCTCGCCTAAAGCTTAAAAGTCTAAAATCTAGCTTAGTGTCTAAAATCTTTCAGATTAGATCTACGATGTTCCTCTGAGTAGTTTCAATGTTGGTAAATTTAATTAACAGCACTCTTATTCAGAGATGAGATCTAAGATACAAATATTAAGTTTCATTTTAAGGATGAAGATTAGAAAAGGAAGCTTGGGTGATAAGGATACAACATTTCGCAGTTAGTAGGGGAATACATTTAGATAAATATTTATATTTAGAAGTACTAAACGATATCGTAATACATATACCAATTACAAACGTAAGGAACCACATGCAATTAAGTATTGCATTGGGTTTCAATATCAAGATAACCGCGCAACATATTTTTTAATGTCGGCAATCCGTGAGTAGATTACGATATTTTAACTACTTAGAACCATTTGATCACACTTGTTTTTTGTAAAAGTGCTTCCTAGTACTTTATGGAGTGCTAATATAAATGGTCTAATAACAAATGAACCAATAATTTATATAGGATCAGAGGTTTTGATGGTGTAGTACAGATGCTCCAGGCTTATCAAACCTGGGAGTACGAGTTCGCATCCAAAAATCTCTAATATATTTTTATCTTCAAACTAAGATCCTACTCAGATCCTACTCAGATTATTCTACTCCCAACGCCATTTCGCTGATCTCTACACCACACAATTCTTAGATTATATGATCTTCAAGCTAATATTGAACTCAGATCATTTTACACCAGAAGCTACTTCGCTGATCTCTACATCATACAATTCTTATAAATATATGATCAGATTTCGAATATTACGAATTCACAGGATGACAGATAGAAGAATACAGGAAAGTTAATGTACAAGTATATAATAAAAAATAAATTAAATTTACAAATTAACAAAAACTTGATTAAAAATCTATTACTTATTAATTAATAAAAGGAATTGCAATGAGAATACTAAATAATTTCCAAGCTCATTTGAAAGAATAGACCCCTTATCCCCATGAAAAATCAAAATTACAATAATAAGTGAACATCTAATATGGAAACAATTAACATGGCAATAATAACTGTACATCCTTTCAGAAATTATTAATACTTAGGAGTGTCAGTTATAAGTGCCTAGTAACAACCCTTTAATAGAAAATTTTTCATAATTTGCACATTTTGTTCCCATTAAAAATATATAACACTTATTTTCAAAATAATACAACTATAATTAAATTATTTTAAACTACCAGATTGTATCTCACAATAAGAAAAACAATATACAATTTTCTTTTTCATTTTAATTTTCTACAATTACACGTACACAAAAATTTTCACCTGAATTAAGTTCAAAACTTCATTTGTAAAAAATGTTCAAATAATTCATATTTAATTTTCACAATAATAAAGTAAAGGAAAACTTTTTTATTCCATGTTCTCTATTACCTATGTTTGCTTTTATTTTTATTTATTTTCTTTTAAATTGCACGTCTCTAATAATCCAACAGTGTCTATAGCCCGGAATCATGATATAAAATGCATTTATTGTATAATAAACCAAAAAATATAAAAAAAAACTACTTTTTAACTTCTACAGAATAACTTTTTACAAGTAATTTTTTTTTACAATACAATATGAACACAAAATAAAAGAGTTTTATACTTTGTTCCATTTTCAATCCTTTTTAGAACTTCTTCCAAAAGAAAATGTAGTAGAAAGAGACCGAACTCTTAAAATAAAACGTGTATAAGTAAATAGAAAAACTTTTGATGTTCCTAACATAAATTCAAATATAAAAAAGTTTTCCTTCTGGAAATATGTATATATTACAAAGTCTTAAACTTCCTTCTATTAAACCAAATTGAGGATTAAATTATAAAAATTTTTAAGAAATATTGAGCACAAAATTGCATGGTTGAAAATTTTGAAAATTCAAACGGAAAAGTCTTTTTATATTATTTTCTGTCTAATTTGACAGAAAATTTATTATTATAAAATGGAAATTTTTAAAAGTTTTTAAATTATTTAAAATGTTTAACAGATAAGTTTTATATGTTTTATGGCTAATCGAATGATATATGAATTTGAAATCATGCTCAATTATGATGAGCAAGTACGTGCTACAATTTAGGTTAAACAATGTTTTAGGATCTTAAATTATACTAAATGGCCTTTAAATAACATTCATACACTCTAGATCTTAAGAAATTGGGAAGATTTCGAAAATTTATACATTTTTCAAAAATAAATTTATCTGTCTATAAAATTCAGCTCACTACTGAATATTCTGAAAATCATCTCAGAATCACGTCTTTGATCCTTGAATTTTCGATTTTTGTATTGATTATTTAAAATAGTATAAATAAATTTTATTTTTCATTATAAAAATGTCAAATCCTTATGTACTTGTGAACACTTGACATTTCAATTGATTTTGTACTAGGTAATCAACAAAATTTTGAAGTTTATGATTTTACTATTACCAATAACATTTTTTTTAAAATTCACTTTATTAGAAGCTAGTTTTAGCAGTTAACTTTAAATTTAATTGTGACAGTTTATCATGTCGAAAAATAGATTGCGTTGTAAACAATTAATGTGAGCTGACAACAATAAATTAATTTTTTTTATACAAAAAATCATTTTAATTAAAATTTTGAATTGAAAAACTTTTTTAAATTTAAAAACACCAATTAATTCCTATACCTACTTCTGACAAAAATAACGAATGTTCATTTAAATGTCTTTACAAAAAATTTAAGTTACTGCTTAAATAAAATCTCTTTTAACAATATCAATTGTAAGCAATTAAGGTTATCGAAACATTAAGTTGTTAAGAGAGTTTTTAGAGAAAGCTCGTTAGTGTGAACCACTATTTCATTGAGTTTCATGATAAAAAATATTTAAAAGATACTGCAAAATATATAATCGTCATATCACTTATTATAACTTTCATAGTATAAATATTCAAAGTTTTAAGCTAAGTATCCACAATCAAACAGAATTTTCGAAATAAATTAACTCTAGAACCTTACGAATGGGGCAGTTCTACAATTAAATTGAAGAAAATTATTTTTAAAACAATAATTATTCCAAAACTATCCATTTAAGAAATCGAAATTGAATTTCCATAAAATAATCTCGTACCTACACATCTTTAAAAAGTTCGGATTATAGTCCGTGTTCGGAATATTATGTTCATAAAAGTAGAATATCAGCAATCGATTCAACTTTCAATTCTAAGTATCCAATCAAATAGAAATTTCCAAGTAAATAACACAGAGAATCTATTGAAGCCTCAAGTGAAAATGAACAGGTTTTTGGAGAACAAAGGAACTTTAACTCAATACAGCTCAAAATATTCAGTATCAATATCTGTTATATAAAACTATTGTGTACTATTGTGCTTGAAAAATATAGGAATTGGGACAAAAATCTTGAGATATTGATTATATATATTTATTTAAATTATTCGGCAAACTTTCATTTGTCGAATTAGAAACTTGTGGTGACAGTAATACCAAGGACTCAATTTATATTCAAGAATCAAGATTTTGCTTCGAAGTAAAAGGAAGCGTAGTAAGAGCATCACTTTTAGTAATGGAGCAAATGCTTGTGAGAGCTCATACTATCTTTTACCTAAATTTGAAGCATTTGCTTTACTTACTACCTAAATTCCAAACATTTTGATCCTTTTCTACCTGTTAAAGCGTTTTACAATTTTTTTAAATTAATTCTTCAACACATCATTTTTTTAATAATTTTAGCTACTACTGTCTGGTGTATACCTATGTCTTCACCTACAACACTTAACAATCCGGGATCTCCTAAGTATCTCAAAAGAATTATTATTTTTTGGATCTTGCTTAGAGCTCTTCCCTTTCTTTACTTTCACGTAGGAAATTGTCAGCTTGCCTTCTGACATTATTTTGTGTGAACCTATATAACATTTTATAATCTCTGTTCAATGTTTTCTAACGAAATTTATATAGTTTTATACGGAACAAAGATATAAATTCAGCCATTTAAACCAAATGCAAACAAATACTGACAAGAAGTATATTAAGCAGCAAACTTCAAATTGTTAAAGGTTTTGCTTTTAGTTTAAAGTATTACCTTAATTTTATTCAAGTGAAATTAAGCTTGCGCTGCGATCTTTAAAGGAAAAGTTTCAAGCTCACATGATATGAGGAACCTACTTCAAGGTAAGAAGCAAATACTCCTTTTACTCAAAAATTTCTCAGGCATTTGTTAGTAAAAGTATTTAATTTATTTTATTCATATTACTCAATGTAACATAGTCAAATTTGAGCAACTTAGAATGACTTATGAATGCCCAATTTTCCGCTATGAATTTACGGTATAACCATAAATTTTAATTAAACATATAGTCAACAAGTGATTTTATTCCTTGAACAGTGTTAACGATTCCGTTTAGCAAATCGATTAATACTGATTTTTTAAAAAACCAAATTCAATTTTCCAGCGTACTTGAATCATCTTAAGAACGCATAAATTGTGTTGAGGTTCGTTATGTTGTCTCTTTCAAGGTTAAAAAAAATTCTTGTAATATACACAATTTTCAAATGTGAAAAGCTTAAAAACCTTATACAAACGCCAAATACAAAACTTGAAAAACAATTATTCACTTGTGTTTTGAACTGCCAAATATCAAGTCAAAAGTTCACTAAACACAACATATACCAAAATCATGTTACTGTGTTTACATTAAGCTCTCAAATTTTTCTTGTAATAAAATCCAGACAAGATGTAAAGAACTTCATCAAAGATTAAAAAGTAGAAAAAGTTTTCGTTAACGGTAAAAAATAATAAAATTTAAATTTATTTTTAGTACTTATGAAAAACTTTTGTCGGAAGTCATACGGATGTGATGACTTTTTAAAAATAAAAAAAAACAGAAAACTTGAGTAAATCTAAATGTCTCTCATGGATCTCTTACATATTTAACAAAATGTTACGTAAAATAAAATACAAATATGTATTTACGAAGTAAGAATATAAAATTTATAAAAGGATTAAACTAACTTATCAGTTACTTAGGTTTTTATTTTATTCTTTAGATTTCTACAGTAGAATTTTCAATGGATTTACAAATCAATACATTACATATGTACCTACGTTATATAATCAAATTTATAAAAAGAATCACATATTGAATAAAATATTATTGATTTAATAATATTACTAATATCATGTATTTCCGACTGGAAAATAAGAAAATAAAAAAACAGATTGTATAATTTATGGGGGTTGTATGTACGTATGATATGTTTGGAATAAAATAAAAACTTTTTTAATTCTTCTTAAAAAAAACTTAATTTTGAAAAATAAAATTTAAGTTCCCATAATCCTTATGAATTATTTTGACAAAAGCAAGTCTGAGTTTATATTTACGTTCATTTTATTTTAAGAAAAATTTAGTTTTTAGTTTAGGTGGTTGGTAAACCAATATAAGTTCTGAATTAAATCTAATGGTTTGCAGGATATTTTCGTTCGAATTTCCAAATGTTGATTGAGTTTTATAAGATATCTTTGAAAGTAAGGCATTGGACCTACAATTTTATAATCCTCTAAAATTTAACCAAATCCCTCAAAAATCACCCACACCCTCAAAAATACTCATTATCCTACAAAATCCTAATCCCCATTTCCCAAACTCCCATTTCTTATATATATCCTCAAAGCTAAACTGTACGCTTATGTTAAGGAGCTTATCCTTAAGTTTGGTTTTAACTAAAGTTTATATTATCTTATTTTCAGATATCATATACATAAAAGCGAATGTTTGTTTGTTTGTATCATAGACTCTTAACTGCTCAACCGATTATCATGAAAATTTGTATACAAAGGTTTTTTAATATGAAGAATATTTCTAATCTAACAGTTTTGCTCAAACGGACCGCCAAGCTGGAAGCTGTGATGCAAGTATTTAAACTTTTTTGATCTAAAATAAAAACGGTTTGACCGATTGAGTTCAAATTTTGTATAAGTGTTGCTTTCGTTAAAATTTCGTCAATTTCCGTTAACCTATTGTAATTTTTGTGTCAATTTCCTTCAATAACATCAACTTCAATTAAAAACCCTTTGAGAGGTGCAACAACGCGCACCCGGCATTTGCTGGTATAACCAATAATATAAAAATTTAGAATAATCCAGTTTTAAAATTTCCTAGGAGAATAACTGTGGAATATTTAAAATATCGAAAAAGAAAATTCTTGATGCATTAAAACTTTTCAAAAGTCAAAAGTTCACATATATAAAAATGTAGTACTGAAAAATACTATTAATCTAATAAATAAATGCTAAAGTTATCAAAATTTCCCATATCCTTTATATTCAAAAGCCAATCTCTGGAGAAATTCAAAATCATCACAAAATAAAAAAATTTCCAATTTAATATGCTCTTAAAACACATTTGCATCGTAATCGAATTCAGAAATGACCAAATATCATAATATTCAATATTAGGTATATGGTAATTTTTTGATTTCATATTTTTATCCAAAAAGACATTATTTTCATCCTTCAAGGATTGAGATCATAAAAATTTTCCATTTGACTTACAAGATGATGACGTATACGTATACTCTAAGTTGTATTAAAAATTTATTGGAAAAAGAAAATTGAAAAAACTTTTATGCAAAAATTAATTTCGAAAAATTTGTAATAATTTTTCCAAAATGCACTTTCTTAAGAACATGTATTAATAATAAAAATATTCAAATTTATCAAAGAAATCACTTTTTTCAAAAAAAAAAGAGTCAATATTTTAAGAATATCAAAATATTAAAATTTAGAAGAAAATTGTTACAAAGGAACATTTCCTCTTTTCAAAAATATACATACACACAAACTTTGTATTTAGAATTTACAAATTTCATGAATTAAAAAATATTCAATAGTCTAATGTTTATTGTATAACACTAGATACAAAAAAAAATTAATATTTTTATCAATTTTTTATTCTGACAGTGTATTTTTTATTTTTCAATAAAAAATATTTTTCAAAGTTCAGTTATTTGACATTTGAATATGTAGAGAAAGCGAAAAAGTTAAACAACTTTTTTAATGACTGCGTATTGGTTGCAACATGGCTGCATATATGAAGACACTTTCATATAATTCAATTATATTCAAACATTTAACTTTGTTTGACAGATAGCTACGTGTAGAGATCAAAACGAGAGCGTTGTAGATAAGCTATAAAATAAAATAAAGAAAAAAAAATATTTTTTTCAATATATACTTTTATTAAAGAAGTACTAGACCTCTAAAATGTAGAAAATAAAAAATTGAAAGTAATTCTTGGGAAATTCCTGGTATAAGAAACAGTTCTTTTAATGTTTGGAAACTTTTAAGCTCAAAATGTTGAAAATTTTCACTATCCGAAAATTGATGGTAGATCTTTTGCATTTAAAAGTATAAAAGTAAATTGCTGAAATGGGAGACAGGTTTTCTTTCAGTTAGTCTTATTCCAGCAATTTACTTTTATTTTAAAACACTTTTAAATGCAAAAGATCTACCATCAATTTTCGGTTCTTTTATTTTTTAAATATTTTTAATTATTTAAAGTGAAATATTTAATTTTTTTTTATCTTTAAATTGAACCTCAACCTTTTAACTGTAGAAAAAAAATTTAAAAATAGAAATTATAAAAAATGTTGGTTAACCAATAAATTTTCATGTTTTACACACCATCTGTTTTAATTATGAGGAAAATTCTCTAACCACAATAACTGAATCACTTGAACTGTCATCATTATTTTTGATTTAGAACAGATTTTTATGAAATGTTTATGACTTAATATTTAAAACCATAACACAAGACCTTGAAAGTGTAAATAAATTTATAATAAATAGTTCTGAACTATTTTGAAGTCTGTTTATTTGATTTGTTTCCTTCTAAAAACCCTACAAGTTAATTATAATTATATAATTAGCAAACATTTTGATTATATAAATTTTGAAATAGCTGCATAGCTTCCTCCTATAGTTCCTCGAGTTATGCTCATTTATTTGTTCTTGAAATTGCATGCATTTTTATATAAAGAATAAAATACTTTTTACTACTCTCAGCTACTCCCAGCTACACCAGCCTTTGAGAAAGGGTAGATAATAGGAGTAGATAAATAAAAAATTTCCGACAGATGGCTTTAATGAAACTTTATAAAAACAGGTGGATTTTCATTTAAATTTATTATTTTAAATCATAATATTTGAAATAAGTTTTGAAATGTCAAATATATGTATGAAAATTAAAACTTTATAACATATTATGTTCTATCTACTCCTGAAACAAAAATTAGCATTCCATTTACTCCCAGATTAACTGTCAGCTACTCTTCAGCATGCATTTTCGAATCCATCCATCTTTTTTTTAAAATGAACGCATGCATCGAAACATAGTGATGTTGAGTTGTACCTGTAAAAAGCCCAATTTTAAATTAAATTTTAAAATAATACTTTAAAAATTTATTATTAAATTTTTTAGATACCCTAATTTTACATATTTCTTTGATGTCATAATAGATTTCAAAATAGTAAAAAATATTTATAACATTTAATAACATAAAACTATTGTAAGCAATTAGAGTCACTTTGGAACAACGTTCAGTGGAATCTCTTAGCATATACATTCTGTTAATAGTAAAATAAGTTTTTAGTGAATAACATTTGTATTTCTTATGTACACTTTTCTGCGTAATATCGTATTTCAAGTGAACACTTTTCTGTCCCTCAGATCAACTTTTATAACGGTTTCAAGGATGTATCATTTTTATATTTTTGCGTTTCAATTTCTTTTGGATTTCACTGAAAAATTCAAAAACTTAAAGACGTGACTAAAAAATTTATTTTCAATGATATTTTCTAAGTTTTTTATTTTACTTATTTTTTGTTTTGTTTTGTCCTTGTCAAAAGGGATAACTGTCAAGGACATTTTTACTTTTGTAACTGATTATATTTTTTTTATATTATCCAAACAATATTTCCATGAAAAGTTGAACATGAGAAAAAAACACTCCTTTCTGAATGATCAAATCGAAAACAAATAAAGATTTAACATGACAAGACGGGGAAACCCTTTTTTTTTATGATTTTAAAGAATTAAAAATTTTTGAATGTCAGCAATAAATCGTATGAACTTAGTGGTAACGTCTGTACCACATTGAAATGAAAACAAAAATTCTGAATGGGATACTAAAGATTGAAAAATTTCTAAATGTTCTTTAAAGCTTTGTAAATGTAGGATGACATATAATTTAAAATAAAAGTTTCTATAAATAGGGGATTTCCCTCCGAACCGATCAAAAATATAAGATATAAAATTGCCATTTCAAACTCCAAGATCAAGCTTCACACACTTTTCAAAATTTAGAATTCCTTTGAAACTTAAAATTTTTCAACACACCAACCAAACTCTAGAATTCTTTTATACATAATTATTAGAGGTTTGAACAAAGAGTAGAGTATTTCAAAGGAAGTTAGATAAGAATTTGTTAGTGAAAATAGAGATGAACCTGAGCAAATTCTTTATGAGTTGCAATTTTGTAAAATGAGACATTTTATCAAAATAATAGACTATTAGATGGCAGCACACATATATGGTTCCATAGTTTAGCGGATTGCACTAAAAATTTATACTTGAGTTCTCGATTCTTAACCAGGTATTTCCACAGTCCTAGTGTTGTGTAAGACTTGTTTAAGATTAGACATTAATGATTTCAGTTCAATTGAACAATGTATTCCTATAGACATCGTATGAGGTTTTACAGAAAAACTTGATTCAATTAGTTTATAATTGATTTTGAAAACCGATTGCAAACTCAATAAACAAAATTTTGTGGATGAATTTCATTCGGGAAATATACTAATTTTAGATAAGTTTCTGATTCATAAAAGCAGGAAAGTTTTAATTTTTAAATCCTAATAGCCCTTAATTTTTACTAAACAGACTTACGATGATTCTCGAGGATCTGCCACCCTCATTTTTTTCAAAATTTTGAAAAATTTGCTTAAAATCGACTTATATTACCCTCAGCAATTGTTTGACAAGTCCTAGCGCCATCCTTGCAAGTTGAAAAGAATATAATATATTTTCCCAATATGACCACAATAAAACTGAGTGAACTCTATTATCCATGACCAAATATTTCTTTTAAACTTCTTAATATTATAATATAACATATAATTCCTAAATATTTTATTAAAAAATAAAAAATAATTTAAATTTAACTTTACAAAATTCCACGAACAGTTTAATGTACTATTATTATATTAAATTTTAAAAATACTTTAAATAACTTGTAACAAACTTTGAATAGATACATTCTATTTAATAACATCTACATAAGTATTATATTCCATATAATATATATAGTATAGTATTTAAACTTATAATAATATTAAAACAAAATAGTACCTTTGAATATTATTATTACATGCGGATAACGTTGAAATTACAGTTTTAATTACACTTAAAAATAAACTTAAAAACTTAAAAATAATACAAAGTAAATAATATAAGCTATTTAATAAAAGTAAGTAGTACCGCCATTTAATTCTTTAACAGACTTTAATTACAAGAGATTAAATAGTCTTAAAATATAAGCCTTTTTAAGAAGGATTCTATTAATATATTCCTTATATACCTTTATTATACACAATACAAGGAAGGTAAGAAATATGATAATTAAAGCTGATGTACTTAGCACTACTTTTATTTAATTTTATTTATAAAAAAAAAAAATTAATTTAATATTTTGAGTTAAATATTTTTTTCAACTTAGATGATAAAAGGTATATTTATAAAATTTTAAATATTACATGAAATTATCGTATTATACAATTATGCATTTTTTAAATGGATTTTATTTAGTATCTCATAAACATTCATGTACCGAGTATTCGAAAGTCAAAATTAACTTAGAAAGATATGATAGGGATTCGAAAGTGATAGTATAAGTATATAAAAATATATTCGTAGAATTATTCGCAATTCTTCGAAATGCGGATTCGCTACACATAAAAAAAAAATTCGAAAAATTTTGAATTAAATATGACTGTTTCAGAATTTGTTCGGAACATTATCCTCTTCTACAGAAGAATTTTTAGGTTGTTCCAAATTATCTTTAGTTTTAAAACTATTTTTAAATTAATTATTATTTTTGACACTTTAAGTATTTGAAATAAAGTTTCTCTTGTTTAAGAGTTTATTCGATATGAATAAAAAATTTCGAACTCGATAATTCGAATTTGTCCAGCACAGTTTATAAAACCGTGGAAAATAACCCTGCGAAATAAAGCCCTCAGGGTGTTATTTCTCAAGAAGTCGAAAATTTAATTGAAAAAGAAATAACACTATGAGGCTAATACTATGACTATGAGGAAGTGGGGTAATTTCACAATCAATGAAAAATAACATCCCGGAGTCTTATTTCCTATAGCTTTGTTAATGAAAGATTTTAATTGTATTCGAAATCAGAGTATTCCTATTTTCGAAAATATTTATAAATGTGTAGGCAAGATTCTCAATGAGGAGAGATTTAAAGGTTGGATTTAAAATTCTGGAAAAAGGAAACATTTACACTGCTTTTGAATCTAGCCCTTCTGGAGCACCTTCTATTTAATAAAATTAACAATCACGGCAAAAAGTCGAAAATTAAATTAAATTTAATCATCATATTTTGGCGTTTTAATAGAACCTTAGAGATTTTTAACGAAGGGCCTTATTTTACGGTTTCATTTAAAATAATTTTATAAGGCTGAATATTTAAATTCAGGCAAGGCTTCTTTAAAATTGCATTTCTTGAACTAGAGTGTTATATATTCTAATTTGAAAAAAATAAACATAAGATATTAAAAAGTTTCTAAATATACGATTAAGGACCTTATTAATTTTAAAAACTATTAGCATAAGTCAATAAAATTTATTTAAAACCCTTTCATAATAAAAATTAATAAAATACAAATGCTCCAATAACAGTATGTTTACCGGGACTTTAAATTGTGAACTTTAAATTCTGAATTCCATTAGAAAATTTAAAAAAAATTTAATATTACATTATATGGCTAAACTAAATTAAATTAGAACGGAAGTAAATTTGAAAATAAATTTCCACAAAACCTTCGCAAAATAAATTTAAGTCTGTTATACATCAAATAAATAATAAATTTTCATTTAAATTTGTACAATAAAGATTTCAAAAGTTCCATTACCAAAAACTTTAGACCTGAATATTTTCCAACAAAAGATTTGAAGTTTTTTCTTTCATTCTTTTCTTTTATTGTGTACAGGTCCCTTTTCCGGTACAATACAACTCAATCTCTTAAATATATTAAAGCAAGACCACAAAAGGTAAAAAAGAATTGTATAAAAAGTGTATGTTGAGAAGAACTTGAATAATACATGAGGAAAAACAAATTTTAATTTAATTTTCCTAAATTTAAACTTTAATTTATTATTTTTATACCAAAATATTTTTTAAATATTTAATTCTATTGTTACTATTCTGGTGTAAGTAAATTATTTTTCATAAAGCCTTCAAAATAACTTAATTTAATAGATGTCTAAGAATAAGTTTATTATCCTATATACGTGTTGTGTATAAAAAAGATATTATTTAAATATTAGCCAACAATCTTACCAGTACTGCAAAATTTTTTTTAGAAAAATCGATAGAAAGTTTTGTTCTTTAGTTAAATATTGAAGATTGTTTTTAAAGTAGAACTGAAGTAATAATTTTTGAAAAAGATATTTTAATAACACACAAAGGGGGCTAGCATAACAGACTGCCCTACAAAAATGTTTTACAAATATAAAACTCATTAAAAAATTTGGTTATAATATTACCGCCAATTTTTCCGATTCAATGACTTGTTCTTGGAACTTAATTTAATGAGAGCTCAAGAGAAGCGGTTCGTCTAGCTAAAGAATGATAATTTGTGATCTTTTGCTGACCTACAAGTCCTGTATTAATCAGTGAAAAGGTTCAAAAAGGTATGAATAACCGACCCAAAAAAGCTGAAACAACTTTTGGTATTTTACAAGCAGAACAACGTACATTTTACATAGAGTTTTTGGTTTTTAGCACTTTTTCAAAAGATTTTTTAAAAATGTGCCTGTGTAGTTTCACTCTTTCCATCCGTCCGTCTTTCCGTATGTTTACAAAAACTTTTACATCGTTTGAAATAGAGAAAAGAAATTTTAACTACGGTATTGGAAAATAAATAATTTCATGGAAGGACATTTTTATGTGTGGCTACTGTTAAGGAACTACAGCCCCCCAAAGTCGGAAAAAGCCCTATATTTAAATTGTTATAACAACAGTTCTGTTACGTATTTTTTCAATCTGAAAGCGGTAAAAGACGACGTGTTTTATAAGCTTTTAAAATTTTCAAAAGACAAGTGTATATGGTTGCCAGTACTAAAATTCACCATTATACAAAACTAAATTTTGTCTTGTAAATGCTTTAAACTAGAGACTTGAAATTTTGGGAGAAGTTAGATCCTTAGAAATTAGTAGGAGTCGGTTAAAAACATTTTTTTGTGAAAAAAATGGGAGGGCGTGAAAAGTGAGGTTAGTTCCTTGAGAAATTTGGCAACCTTTCCCATTGAGCGGCTATTAACACTTAAAATTTAAAAATTTATTGTTTTTATAAGTAAGAAGTAACTTAGCCATTGACGTATATATTTCCTAAATTAAACGTTAACAGTGAAGCTCCAACATATGTTCCGATAAAATACTTAGTATGAAACACTATATAACTTTGAAAATGTGTTTTTTTTTCTTTGCTTGTTTTTTTAATATCTCATTTTAATTTATTTTAATCTCTTTTGTTATTTTTTATATTTTTTTTTTTTGATAGGAAATAGCTTCAGGTTACACAATAATCCCTCCATTTCCCATAAAGAAAATAATCATTTATTATTTATTCTAATATTAAAAAAATTATGAGTTTTCTAATTCTACCTCATAGTATTGCAAAAAATTTATTTTAACTAAAAATCTTTTTTGCAAAAAATGTTGCGGATATGTTTAGGCATCACTTATCCGCGATATTTTTTCGCCCAAAAATTTTTATGTGTGTACAATAGAATTTTATTATCGGTTTTTAAATAGGGTGTATGTGTGGTATAGTTTGCGAAAATCTGGTGGGAAGAGTTTTTGATATTGTCCGTGTCTTGTTTTAGTATTTTATTACATTCTCGGATTTGTCTGTTGTATTCTATTGTGACTATTGTGCGACAGTTATGTTTTTCGAAGATATGCGTTATCTCATACATATTGTTTTTCCTTATTTTACATTAGCTTTTTTTTCTAATAAGCAACTTTATGATCTTGACCCATCTTGAATTCCGTTGTTATCTTTTTATACTTTTGGTAAGACTCGCATTTCAATGATGATATACAAGTATTATAAATTAATTCATACCAAATCAACTGATCAATTCCTTGACAATATGGTAATGGTAACTTTAAGTCCCTTGACAATATGCTTTATTATTAACTATATTGCTCTTTTAAAAATGGTTTCTTCATTGAGAACTCCTATTGAATTGTAGATAAAACTCTTTACATATAAGTCATAACAATGAAACATTTCCTTAGAAAAATCTGCACAGTTTCTTAAGTTACTATAGTTTACATTTTTTAGGCCCCATCGCCCCCATAACTTAATCAAGCAAAAGGGAATATAAAGCCTTTTTCTTTCTTCCTCCAAATATTTAAAATAACTTCAAAATAATGCCCGTTTGTAAGGTAAGCCACACTATTATAAAAGGACGCATAAAAGATTCATAAATCAAATAAGAAAATTTTTCTATTTCTATAACTTTCTTGATGAAAGTTAATTCTAAGTTTGTAAACAAAAGTATAAAACAGTTTAACTTGATTTGTTCTTTCTTTCTCCCTCTTATTCTTTTTTTGCACTAAATTAAATGTTTACTCCTTTTGTTCCTCTATTTCATATTTTAATGAGTTCTTTGTTTTTTTAATTTTTTAATTATAATTAATTTGTATTTTTTTATGTTAAATTTGATTTTCATTTTATTACGCCTTTAAATTCAAAGAAATCCATTATGAAATATTAAAGAGCCAGTTTAATATGAAATTTTTTAATTAATACGCTTTATACACATAATTAAAAAAAATTATAACAACATTTATTATATTAAATTAGATTTTAGTTTATGTACACACAATTTAATGTATTTGTGTAAAATTTTTCAATTATTATGCAAATTTAATTTTATAAAATTTATTAATAATAGTTGCAGCATCAGAAGCAATAAAAATAGTTATTTATCTCATTATAAAATTCAATCCATTATCAATAGTTAAAAAAAAGTAGTTTATGTATAGGATCTAAATTTTTCAATAAAAGGAGTCCCTTAAAACTAAAATCTATAATTATTAATAATTTAAAAGTGAAACTTTTTAAGCATCAGAGATACATTTTTACTTGAATCGCGTTTAGTCAGTCTTTACATTATATCAATTCATTGAATATCTCATTCTATACACTATATCTATTCTAGAAACTTGTACATCATCTTTTTCGTTGTCCTGATACTTCACATGGGAGCATAAGGCTCCCATTTAAAGTCTTTTCTATTTGACGCTCTTTCTTAGATTATGTTCCAGAACCGATCGCATCTCCTTAGTTCTTCTTAGACATTACACTTTCATGACATTTTGGATCTGCTTCTTTTTTTAAAACCTCCTTATATGTTCCAACATTGTAAAATTCTAGTTATGGAACTTTCAACTTTTCTCAATATGTGTCCGAACAACTACGACCTTCAGCTAGTTATTTGTTTTAGAAGGGGTTCTTTCATTGCTAAGTCTCACAGATCTTTGGAGCTGATTCTATTCAGTCAAAAAATTCTGCATATGATTCCCAAGTACGAAAACTTGCAGTTTATTCTTGACGAAGTTCGTTGGTAGCCATTGTTAGTATTGGTATATATGTATTTATAAATATTGAATCGAGTCTCGATTTAATAATTACCAATAGTCTTCTTCTTATCACTTTTATTTAATTTTTAATTTAACTATCTTATTGGTAAAAGAACCGTCATTAAAGAAAGAAAGCAAATTTTCATTACACCTTACTCATTATTCACGGATATTGTTTTATTTGATTTACTTTTAATAATTAATGACGTAGAAGACAACTAGGTAATAAATTTTTTTCCATTTTCAGAAATAACAAGATGTGAGAGAATTTATGTGTTAAAGAAAATAAAAAAAAAAACTAATTATCACATTCAAAATAATTAATTACCTCATCCATATGACTAAAATAAATTAGTAGTATACTTTAAATAATGTTGTTGATGAAGGAAAACTGACGCGTAGGTGTCTGTTGATTCAATTACTATTTGTTAACAGTTACATTAAGAATTGATTTGTTGATTAGTTTTCTAATACAATTCTTTATTCCATATAGATATTTATGTCCTCAATGAAAAGATGAGCTTGATATTCGCTAAGAACCTCGATTTAAATGCCACGAGGAATAACCGTTATAATTTCAATATAAATTAAAATATCTATAAGAAATCGACGTCGATGATTTTTTTAAAAACACTCCTTGTTAAAATTACATATTCATTTTTGCCTAAGCATTACCAAAATTGTTAGCCACATATTATTGAACATTGGAATTATTTATAAATTTATTTGATTTGTAACTCTTTATTCACTAATGCACATCTTATTCTGAAATATCCTTAAAAGGGTAAAGTTTAAGCTTCAAAAATGTTTATTATGTAAATTTATAATCCTGCAGTTACACTCCACGTCGATTATATTCCTCTGCGTCACTTTAAAATGTCAAAAACGTGAATCCAATGCTTTAATATACAATATGAATCTACTTTTCCTCCGTCACAGTCCCACTCATAGTAATTGGTTCTTAGGCTTATTCATTTTGAAACACAATTCGAAAATATTCATAAATTTTTAGAATTCGCCCCTAATTAAGATTGGAGGCCTCGGTGGGTTAGTGGGTTAGCTACAAGCCAAGGTGATGCGAGTTCGATTTCCATAAAGATTCTAAATTGAAAAAAATAATTTTTCTTTACAAATATCCATGGTAACCAAATATAATTTAAAAAATAC
This sequence comes from Dolichopus griseipennis, assembly GCA_963082915.1. Taxonomy (NCBI): domain Eukaryota; kingdom Metazoa; phylum Arthropoda; class Insecta; order Diptera; family Dolichopodidae; genus Dolichopus; species Dolichopus griseipennis. The sequence goes on along the minus strand of OY720443.1, from coordinate 44,768,756 downwards.
AAATATATAATATAAACCAAATTAAATAATACTACTTATAAATTGATAAAAAGTATTTAAAGTGGGTTCACACTAGGCCGCAAAACCTTTATGTCAGGATGGCACATGCTATCCGCCATATCAAAACCACAACAACAACAACCGCCTAAGATTAAATACCATACATAGTTATCTCGATTCAATTCTATACACACATTCTAAAAAGAACAGAAGGATAAAGTAATTATTATTGAACATTTAAACTATGAATGAAATATTTTACCAAATAAAAAAAAAATTACGAATTAAAAAAAAAAAAGAAAAGAAGAAAAATGGTTCTGTGATAAAACGAACCATTTCATTAACATAATGATACTAAAATCACTTTATAATGATGACATTGCAAAAATCAATTTAAAATTTATATTCCTATATAATGATGTTTTAACACTTTTTGTTTTCTAGCACTTCATGTAATAAATGATAACACATTAAATAATTAAACACATTAAATTTATATACTAAATTTATTTATTATATAATATTTAGACAACTCATGCAAAAAATTTATCTTTAATTACATTAATTTATATATTTAAATTTGATTTGCTACTTTTACACAATTAAGTTCCATTTCATTCTAAAATTAATGAATTAAATTTAAGCACCCACCCTTTAATTAGCATGATTATTAATAGAATAGATATGTAATTTTTGCTGATGCCTACAAATGTATAATTAAAGTTGAAAAAATTTTGAAATCATCTCAAAAAAAGAAATGGATTTTAATCAATAAATAACCCAAATCAGATATTTTATTTACTCACCCAAAATATGAATTTTAACCACTTATTTATTCTAAAAGGTAGGAGTTGAAAGTAAGGCAAAAAAAAATTATTAAAATGTTGGGAAAATTCTTACATGTTAAATCATGGGGGACGCTGCTGGAAGACACTGAACCTGAATCCAATTTTGAATAATTATTTTATTTAATTAGGGAGTTATTTCATTTTTAAATTGAGGTTTTATTATGAAATAACTCCACAAAATTCTCAATGAAATAAATACCCAGAAAAATGAAATATCTCCCCAATTTTGTGTTACTTCGATAGTACTCTAATAGCTTCAGTGTTTTTGTTCATTAATAGAAACATAACTGAAATTATCTAAAATATGATGATTTTTAGAATATATCAATGGTTTTGTGAAATTAATGTAAAATGAAATACTTCCCAATATTTAGGGATTTAGTTAATTTTACTTTGGGGACTTATTGCATTGGGGAATTATTTCATGTAACCTGAGACAGTATAGTAAGCCTTCTCTCACAGAATATTTTAGATATACCAATGGATACATTTATCTTTATATTATAACACTTTAAATTTGAATAATAAATTAATTTTGTATCTGTGATTTAAACTTTTTAATTGAAATATTTTTTTTATTTTAATATTTAAAGACTTTAAAGCATATGTATACAATCACAAATTTTTAGAATCGCTGAACCCATTGACACAATATTGGAAATATTAAGTTTTATCTATAAGCAGATTTTAATTTACATTTTCTTCCAATAGATTCTGCTGAGGGCAGGGTGTTCCGTTAAATATTATTAAATGTACGATTAGTCTCATATTTAGAATGCATGTATGCGTAAACCATATACACTTTTTTATATACAAATATTTTTTTGGGATCCGCTAGGTAGCGCTGTAGGTTTTGGTATTTTATTTAATTGTATTTATTGATCCATTTGCTGGATGAGCTTGAATAAATTTTCTTCACTCTACACCACCACTCTTCTCACCTTAACCTTCTAATCATTCTCCTAAAAAAGATATTGCAAGATGAAAAATTTTATACAAAGTCCAATTTCACTTTTCGAGTCGCAATTAGATTTCAGCAACAATACCTCAATATATAATGACAAGGTCTAATTATTTTACTCTTTAACAAAAGTTTCTCCCCAAATTTTCTTTAGGTCGCAATCTAAGTTTGTGTAAAATCAAATTTCATCAAACTAAACGTATTTACAATAAAAAGTTACTTATTTATCAAAGTAAAACAAGTAAATTATCTAGGTAATTAATTTGTTTATAAAAAAAAATAGAAAAAATTCATTTATACATATATATATATATACAATATATAAAACAAAAGAACAGGTATTTAAAAACAAAACCGGCAAATATTCTTTTAACACCTGGTTAATTTAATTTCCCTATTTTTCATTTGTCGAAAACTTCTCGTACTTTTATATTTTGGGTTTTTTTTAATTCCAATTCTTAATAGAATATAACAAACAAAGAAAATCTCTTGGATCTATCTTTAAGATAATTTTTATTCATTACACCTGTAGATTGGATTAACAACAATTTGGAGGCTCCTAAGGTTATAAAATACACATATACACGTCAATAGTACTAACAAAAACACCATAATAACAAAAAAAAAATTCTTTCTATTAACAAAAGAAAAAAAATTTGATTTAAGATTTTATATCCTTTTTCCTTTTTTTCCTAATATCCTTTTTTATTCCTTGGAAAAAAAAAATTTTTTCATTCCTTTTAAAGACTTTTAAAGTATAATATAAGAAATTCAATTTTTGATACTTTAAGATTTAAATAGATGGAGTATGAATGATTTTTTAAGAATATAACTGTAATGAATGACGTCATTGAAAAAATAGGATAAAGAATTTTATCGGTTTTATTTTAGCTCGATTTCGTCATTTAAAGGTGGTTGCAAAGGAATTTTACAAATTTATTGTAGGGGCTCTTATTAAATCACTAAAAAAGAATTTTCAAACTAGGGGATCTGAATATATTTCAGTTTTTAAATGAAAATGAAAATTTTTGACCTTCCATGGAAATTTAGTAAGTACATATATGAAAAACTTTTTTAAAGCACAGTAATAAGAGTTTTAACAATTTTACATAATTAAGTTTAGAAATGATTCTGAGAGGTCATAACCACAGCTAGCAAGCTTAAACAAAAGTTCTAAATTGTACAGGGAGGAAAATAATGTTATTTATATAAAACGTTAACAAAATTACTTTGAAGGCAGTTATTTCGGAAACCGTTAGAAAAAGACCCCAACCCCCTCCAGAACAAATTTTCGTTCATTGTGAACTTCCCTATCATCTTCGCTTTTCGTGACATCTTAGTTCCGAACACTCTGTACTCTGCATTAATTTCATAATTTAGAACATATTAAATTCATAACTGAGTTGCATGGGCAATTTTTTGATTTCTACTTGTATATCTGTGAGATGCATAGATGTACCAATATCCAAATATAAGCTGAGCACAAAACTGAACCCTGTCTTTGCACAAAAATAATTAACAATACTTTACATTTGATAAAAATTAAAAACCAAACAATTCGTTTAAAATAGCAGTTACCAAAAAATTTATTCAAAACCATTTTCAATTTTAAAAATCAATTTATTGTAAATTTGAGCTAAAAGCATTATATTTCACACCAAACATTTAAATTCATCACTTTAAAAATTTTTTATAAATTTTTTTTTAATTAAAAACATAAATTACAAAAATATGAAATTAATGTTCAAAAAAGATTTTTCAATAAAAATTTTTAAATCATTTTTAATTTTTCATTGTTGCTGTAAATTTAAAGAAAATTCTTTAAAAATTTCCTTTATTCACTTACAACATATTTGTTTGTATTTTATGTAAAAACAAATTCGAAGCTTTAAGAAAAATAAACAAAATATCCTTTTAAAATATCCTTATGAAAGTTTAAATATTTTTTCTTAATTTTAAATGTTGCAAGTATGGCATTACGTTTAATCGAACCAAAGCCTACTTTATATGCACATCTAAATAGAATTTAAATTTATTTTAATCCTTATTTTTAAGCAGTGCCCCGAGAATTAAGATAAGGTTTTGCAAAAGTGATGGTGATCAAAAACGGGAAGAAAAGGTAGTACAAATTATTTTGAGTTAATTTTGTTTTTAGTAAAAGTCTTGCAGCACTGAATTGATTTAGATTAAAGTTAGAACATTCTGATTAAAATCAGTGAATTGGCCCAATCCCGGTAAAACTTTATCCTCTTTGTCTGAGTAATTATTTGTTCCAAAATGGCTTATTCTAACACCTATGTTTTATTATATGGAATTATTTATTATTTTTAGATTATATAATTCTTCCATTTTTCCAACGGATTAAAAATTCCAAACCCCAATTCAGATACAAAACAGAACAAAGCAAAGCAGAACGATTTTAAAAGATTTCAGCCTAAAATTATGCAAACAATTTTAATTTTATAAAGAGGAAAATTGCTTTAAAGGAAAAGAATGACCTTTAAAGAAAAAAAAACAATATATTACTCCAAATTTTAAAGTCTTGAACTTATTATTAAACTCTCATATTCTTGTGGATTAACTCCACATCAATTTCAACAAGTCCTTTAAATTTTAAGTTAATCTATACATTGATAGTTATATAAATATAAAATGAAATAAAATATCCTGTTGTTTTTTCCTCTTTTCATTATAATTTTCCTTTGAGTAGTGAAACTTTAAGTGAAATTTTGCTTTTCTCTGCCCTTTAATCAAATATTAGAAAAGGACATCTAAAGTAAATATACATTCATTAGATATTGAAAGGAACAAATAAACAATTTTTTAAGTACCATATTATTTTTGTAATAAAATCAGAGTTCATTTGAACAATAAAATCAGTTAAAAAATATTTCATTACTTTTTCTTTTTCTATTATTAAAAAACTTTCTATTATAAAAAAATTAATAATTCTGTGCTTTCGCTTTAATGGTGCTCCTAATTTAAAGAATTTAAGCAATTTTTGATTTTCTCTCATAAATTATTAAAAATATGAAAGTAAATTTTAACATTTAATTATTTTGGTGATCTTTAACTAATTGGCCTTGACTTTTAGAATTTATATTTTTTAAGGGTCAATTGTAGATATGCAGTAATATGTCCTAATTAAAATTTAATTAATTTCAAAACGAATTGCAAAAATTAAGGTTAAAAGCTCCCAAATTTTCCTTCGCAAGGTTCCCAATTTTATTTTGTTGTACAACTTTATTCGCGTATTTTTTTTATGCTTACGTCAATTTATTTTGGCGCGCCTCATGCTTTGCTTCGTCATTAATTTATTTATTTGTAGGACCAGGTAATAGTAAATATTTCAAGATATTATAATAGATCTTTGCTATTTGGCATTTGGATTTTTTATTAAACTATTATAACATACACTTTATTTTTTTAACCACTGAGCTATCGGTCAGATGTTGTTAATTAGTTAAGTAATTAAAGCGTAATTTAGTATTAACTTAACTTCATAATTTTGAATAACTTTAAAATATCGTTTGGAGAACGTAATAGACATATGCACTTAGTTTTTACTCAAATATTGTATCGCTTGCTACTTAAAGCGTTAAAAATTGCTTCATTTAGTATATAAATAAGGGTTAGAGCATCTTTGCTTTATTCCTTTATTCCTACATAAGGACTAAATATTAAAAATTTGTTGTTGAATAAATTTCCAGCAAAAAATTATTCAAATCCTACTCAATTGATGTCCTTTTCAAAAATAAATTCAATAGTTTTATTTTAAATTAAAGGAGACAAAATTAAAATTTATTTCTCAAGGCCAAAAAGAAGAATATAGACTTATATTTAAATATATTTATATATATATGTACTTAAATGAGTCAAATTTAATGGAGATAACACACAAATAAAATTTTATATAAAAATATGGAACATTAAAAAAAAACTCTATAGATATTTTAGGCTAATTTACTTATTTGTTTGTACTCCGTCACACACAGTTCGATGTACAAAGTCTGCCTTTTATTTTAACTGTTGAATAGGATACGAACATAGCTTCTTAATTAAGAAAATTATTTATACAAATGCATATTTTGCACATGAAAGGCAATCTAGTCAATTGTTGGCAAATAAGTCATATGCTAAACTACCGTATTGTTCATAATAAGATGAAAGTATTATTGAGAAAATTTTCATACTCCATCTATATTTGAACTACATAAACTTTATATCCAATCATCCCTGTACAAAAAGATCCATTAGAAACCAATTAAAAACTTTATTTTAAAGATATGACCAGTCCTAGTTAAAAAATATTATAAAATTCCAACAAATTTTACGATTTTAAGATTATATAAATTTTATGAATCAAAAATCAGTAAATTGAAGACTTTTAAAAAATAATCACATAATAATTTAAAAAATCAATTAAAACAAAAGGATTAAAATTGATAATTGATTTTGCAAACCTTTGCAGTTTATATAATTAAAATTTATAAAACTTTTTTAATTATTTAAAGATACATTTATGCTTGATCATATTAAACGTATATATTGATATAAACGTATATATTATTTAAATGTATATATAACATATTAAATAAAAATATATTGCAAACAAATGTGACTAAATAGTTAGCTAGTTTTATTTTGTAATATTTGGCAACTCTAAAAACGTACAAAATATAAATGTCAAATAGACATTGATTCGTTTGGTAAAACCATATATTAAAAATTTATATATTTATTAAAATAAAAAAAAATTTAATTAGTTTTAAGTACTATTCAAATTATTTTTGAAATTAAAATAAACATATATCACAGAATTTAAAATTCAAAATCGTACATAAGTTCCTTTTTATTAATGAGTATATTATAATAACTAAAGCTAATAGTTATGAAATGTGGATTTTATTTAATAATTAATATTTTTTTTAAAATTTCTACTATTTTAAGTTTATGCATTTAAAAATACTTCCTTTTATATTTAATAAACATAGTAATTTAATAATGAGATTTTGAAAAATTTGAAACAATAAGTTAATTTATATATTAATACTTTAATATTAATGTGAAGGCTAAATTAACAAAATGTTGAGAATATATTTTAATATATTTTGAATATTAACGGTATCTTATAAAACGCTGTCTTGTCAGAGGACTACTCTTTTAACACTTTGAGACAAAAGTCCCATAAAAAACAAGTCAAAAGTCCAACAGAACTTCTGTCTGTTTCTGTTTAAGGAAGATTATTATAAAGGGAAGTTTGTATGCTTATTGTGGAGAAAAAGCGTATAGTCCTGTGATTTTATTATAAAATCTTTCCTAATTCAAAATCTCGCATATACATTTACTATAAATAAATATTCTGTAAAAGTGTATAAAACTCTGATTCTGAATTAAGTTTTAAAATCCCTCCTACTTCATAATTTCGGATATAATATATATATTCTTTTACTGCAACAGAGCGGCGCTCGGCTACACTTAAGTGAAGACTTGACTGCGTGCATTTTTGAAGCGTCCGGCAGTTTTGGATAGACACACGGCGAAAACTTGATCGGAGAACGTTAAAACTCAACCGGAACGCGCACGCCAATTAAATAAAATATAAAATATCTTTGTTAACATTTGTTTTAGTCAATATTTACTTTGAGATTAGTACTAAGAATACTAATTTACAGTATACTAATCTAAAACACCTCATTGCAAAATGTGCCGAAACAGATGACGCAATGGGTCAACTTTATAAAACTAAGTTCCATCTCAAATTTTAGTTTATTGAGTAATAACTTATTTTTATTTTAGCTTTGCTAACAAAATTATTAGTAAAACGAGGAAGAGTGTGGTAGACTAGACTGTGCCAACTCTGGGATACCCGTATGACCGTTATATAAAGCTTAAATCATTATTATAAACATTTGGTAAAATTTGGCAAAATTTCAAACATACCAGCTTTATTAGGTGTAGTGTAATGCTCATATAAAAGAAGGAGTTGTATGGCAGCTACTCGAACCCTTTGCAGTAGACCAACCAAATTCCAGTAGAAATGTTCTTTGCAGTAGATCAACTTTTGCCATTCCACTAAAAATTTGGCAAAATTTCAGACACCCAGCTCTAATAGATACAGTGTAATGCTCATATAACAAAAGAAGTTGTATGTCAGCTAACCGAACCCTTGGACCAAAATGGCTGGATTTAAATAGCGATGACGGCTATTAAAAAAAACGAATTTGTGAAAATTTCAAGATCCTAGCTCCTTTAGTTTTTGAGTTATCGTGCGGACGAACGGATGGACGGACATACATAGCTATATCAATTTTTTTTTCGATTCTGATCCGATCCATACACCTGAGTCTATATCTACCCCCCTAATTCTCTGCATCAAAAACGTAATGGCAAATTCATTATACCCATTGACCTAATAGTCATACATATAAAGAGATTTATGCTTAAAACAATGAGATCCAAGCTAAAGTTCCTTTTTTATGCAACCACCCTTTTATCTTCTACCGTAAGTTGTCTTGCGGCTTGACGTATTTACCTTGTTTTTAAACATTATACTAATTTATTTTCTAATTAAAATTTTACATACGGGGTTTAAAATAATAATATCTAGTTACTGAAATTTCAAATCTTCTATAATTAAAATATAAATGGGTTTTTGTATGGTATAATTAAAATTGTTCAAAAGCAAATAATTTTGCTAATTTTAATATTTTTAAAATAAAGTTGAATTTTTAAAATTTGATTAAATTTTATTACTAATTTAAAATTTGACATTTATATCCATTATATTTATATAGAAAGATCAGTATTTGAATTTAAATTAGAATATAAAAATGTCTGTTTTTATTTAGTTTTAAATTAGATATTACAACTTTTTTAATATACAATCAACAAAATTTATCATAGAAATAATTAATAAATTAAATAATATAAATAACAAAATTATCAAATTAATAGGTGGTTTATTAAATTTACCTGACAATATAATTATTTATATAGTTATTGTTAATGAAAATTCCTTGAAAATATTTGTATTTAGGATAACAAGCCTGTCTGCACCACAGGTACATGTTGGAACAGGGGATTAATAAATATTATATTCTTGTTATTGGAATTGATCTTAATGATTTCCACATACAATTTACACATGAGATAGTACTAATCCTTATAACATGTAGAACGTCTTAGATTTTCAAGGGATTATCTTTTTATCGATTACTATATCTGTGAGTCATATTATTCAATCAAATTATTTCAATCAAATTCAGATACACTCTTGGAATTTGTTGATAGTATTTCGCCTCTTTTAAAAGTTAACCTTCTTTTACTATTTCTTATTAATACCTCATAAAATTTCATTACTGACTATAAATTATTTTTTAGCTGCTAATATCTGTTATGACGTCAAAATAAATTGAATTCAGCACGATTTACGAGGCTGTTAAATTCTTAAAATCATAAAATAAAAAATTAAACAGAAGAATCCAATGAACTTAAAACGAAACGTTATGAAATATTAACACCAAACCCTACAGTTATAAAATTTTGAATTAATCAAAGTCATTTTTTTTAATCTTTTCCCAACCCTCATTTTTAATTTTTTTTCTACCTTAGTAATTTCCTTTTTGTTCCTTTGTTTTTTTTTTGTAATATTTTTTTTCTTATAATTAGGTGCGGTCAATGTGCCAGATATTGTTCAACATCTTTTAATCTTATATACACTTCTGCTATATGAGATTTTCTGGGAAAAAAGAACTTTAACTTTAAGAATTAAAATAATTCTTAAAATTGTGTTACAGAGTAGTTTTGCATCAAAATTTTTTCACTAAAAAAACGGTTACCTATTCCAACTACACCAGCAAGTGATGACATACTGAAAATTACGGACTTGACGACACAATTATTTTTATTTATATTTTACAGGCAATAACCTCGGATAGTAATTATACAGTCCTAATTGGAGACAGAACTTTCACATTTAAATTTAAAGAATACCTACTGTTTATAGGATTAACTAAAAGGATGCGCTTCTAACTTTTTTGTTCTATTAAGTTCATTATTAAAATTTACTATGAATTTATTTCCTTTTTAAAGGAAAAAATCTTAAGGAAATACTTAACCCCCGATAGTGTAAGATTTTTACTCACTAAAAGAACTTCTTCCTTAGCCAAAATAATGGGATAAGCACCCAATCTGCTTGCTACTGAAAAATAAAGATGAAAAACAAATTTCTATCAAGGGCTGAACGAAAAATTCAAAAAGTATAAGTTGACTTCTTTTTTGAAAAGCATTTCAACCCAATAAAAACTTATAAAATTTTTCTAGACGTTACTACTTAAACAAAAAACCATTAATTGTTTTTTGATAGTGCAAAAAATTTCACTTATCATACAAATTCAATTATTAGAGAAAAGGTAGCTTTTTTGATTGAAGATTGTTTTATTTAAAAAATAATTTAAAACATCATTAATGTTATATATAAAGTTATTGAATCCACAATTTAAACAATGAAGATTAAAGCAAATGAATAGACTACTTTGTGGTCACTTAAAAAAAAAACTAATGTCAGACGCACTACTGTTAGATAAATCAAATAATAAAACCACAAAGGGTTATCTTCCAACTGAATTAATTTTCAACTTTTTTAAATAAAACCCATATGTAAAGATAGAGTAAAGATAATAGGAATAGGGACAAATTCATATAAACTTTTTTAGTATGAAATATTTTTGATAAAAATAAACGATGGTCAAGGTTTTGAATGTATTAGTGAACACTTATTCTATTCAGAAACGATTTTGTTTACTTAATAAATAAAAGTATTTATTTACTCTTTTTGTTATAATATTATATATACACTTATTCACATATTTATTTTCTAATAAATAATATTACAAAATATACATACAATGCCCACAGTAACGCACTTGGCAGTTAATAAGAATATGTTATGTGAATTAATATCAAAAGAACTAAAATCTTATGGCTTTATTGCAAATTTTTTTTGGCATTAAGGCCAATTGACCATTTTACAATAGTAATTAAGTCAAATTCAGAAAGGAATAAAAGTCAATTATGTCATCCATTTTTTCTCTTGCTGGTCTTTGAATAACTGTTTCTTTATCGTATGCTTTTTAGTTCACTGCAAATGCATTAAATGATGACCAGAAAAAATGCCTCAGGAAATAATATCGATTCGACTTTATTTCCCTTTCAGAATCCAGCATATACAAAGTTTAAGACCCTGCTTTTGAATCCATATCAAAAATCCCACCTAACTCTGTATCTAGAGAAAAACAGCGTAAAACCCTGCTTTTGAATCAAATTCTAAAATTCCTCCTAATTCAGAATCCCACATATAAACATATATATAAATATTCTTTAAAAGAGGAATACCATAATTTTGAATCAGTCTAAAATCTCTCCTTGACTCCATATTTAAGAAATTAAAGCACATTGATTTAAATTTCTTTGACATTAATTCACGCTACCTTTGTTTACAATAAATTAGTAAAAACGTTAACATCCCGTTTTAACCTTTTTCTTTTGTTATCTTGTTCCCAAAAATATTTTATAGTTATAGATTTTACAGTTATACACCCCACTGTATATAAAAATCTTTAATTTAAAAAATATCAAGTTTCAAGGTTGTATTTATAAAATTTATTATATTTTTATAGCTGACAATGAAGGAATCTGTTTTTTAATAGAATCAAACTGTATTATAATTTTAAAACATGAATTTTGAAGGTCTGGTTGTAACACTTTTTGATAAGAAAAATCTAATTTACTATATTAAACGTAGTATTTTTTGTATTTTAACGAATTTTATGTAAATTTAAAAATTTGAAAATTAAAAATTAAATTAATTACAAAATTAAATTAAAATTAGTCTCAGTGAGTTAGTGGGTAGGCATTTGGATTCCAAAGTTAGGGGTGCAGATTCAATTCCATGAATTCATGAGGGACATGAATTTTTTTAATTAAAAAAATTATTGAAAAATAATTTTCTTTACAAATCTCCATGGTAACCAAATATAATTTAAAATATACAAATATATGATATAAACTAAGTAAATAATATAACTTATAAATTAATAGGAAGTATTGAAAGGGAATGCACAACGGGCTGGAAGACCTACGTAATAGGATGTCATATGTTATTCCCCATATCAAAACAACAAATAATTACAAAAACCCATTTTTTTAATTCAAGGAAGCAATTTCTTAAAATAATTAGTCAAAAATATATTAATAATATTAGTAGATTAATAGATAATAATATCAAATTGTATAACAGGATATTAAATTAAATTGTCTCAAATAAATCATCCTGTTTTTGATAATTCCACAATTAAAACTAATTTATATATGGATTAATATTAAAATTTACTAAAATAACTACAAATACCTCTTCCGTAAAAGGTAAATACCGGAAAATATCCAATGTATTCAAAAAAATTTTCATTAAAGTGACTTATTAAAAATCTCATGTATGAAATTTGATTTCGATATATCCAGTCGATTTCCTTCTTTTAATTATTATAAAATAATAAGTTCATTAATATAAATAACATTTGGTAAAATTAAATACAATTTGAGTACAATAATCGCATTATAAATTGTCGTCAGATAGAAATTAATATCGTTTTCATGATTACGTAAAAACTCAATTAAATAATTTATTTATAAATAAAGTTTTTAATACGATTAAAAAATTTTCTAATTTCCTATTAATGGCACTAAAATAATATTTGTCTGGTTGTGAATTGGATTGGGAAAAAATTTCTAAAAATACGATAATTTCAAATATAACTTAATTAACCTTAATATCAAACAGTTTTTTAAAGGAAATTGACATTATAAGAATGCTAATATGATAAGTTGTTTAAAAAGGTTTGAAATATTATTAATTTATTTTAGAATAGATTAGATATACAATTTTAATATGTAAACATTTTTTGAATATTAATTTGTTCAAATGATTTTTTAATTTATTAAATTTTTTTTTAAACTAAACAACATCAGTAGAAACAAGTAATTAAGAATTTTTCAAAATTTAACAATGTTCCATTGTAGGAACAACTCCTTCAATTTTTAGAAAATTTTCTTTAATTAAATACAAGTGATGAAAAAACAAGGATTTTTAAAAAACCACATTTTCAAAATTATAAATTGTTTCATACTGAGTTTAGGGAAAAAAATATATACAGGGTGTATCCTAATTTTACTACACTGATATATACCACTGCATAGGCACTTATGAGAAGCCACATTTTTTGTATGGGGGCTAAGCTGGGCCTCTTCTATTTTACTTATAACTTTGTTTCTAGACTACTTATGGAAATTCTGTAAAATGTATTCAAAAACTTACGAAATCGTCTTTTAAACAAGCTTTCTTTTACAGTTTCAAGACTACGAGCTTCTACATTTAAAAAATGTTGAAATTTTAACAAATTTTTTTTGACAAAACTACATCTACGCTATGATGTTACATGAAAAAATTTCAAATTTTTATAACACAAAATTTATTTACTCAAAAGTCACCAATGCCACTATAGCAGTGCACTTAATTAGGAACAACCCTGCATACAAATAAAATGAATATATTATAGTTTAGTTATTTCATCAAATCATTACATATTAACTATCAATAAAATGAAATCAATGCTTGAAATATAATCCCAAAGTATTCAAGAAAGCCTGTTAACAAAGTGTCCAAATATAATATTGGAGCTATGATTTTTGTATACTACTTTAAAAAAATATGGAAAAATTTTCAGTTTTTGAGCCCTTACTGCTTCTAAACAAAAAGCCATACTAAAAGCTATTCATAATGTTTTCTTAAAAGACTAATACCTATTTCTTAAGATATAACTCCGTTCTCTAAGATTTCTAAAATTTGCTAAAAACTGAAAGGACGTTTAAAAATCGGGGAATCACCACAAATTAAAAAATCTACAAGCCTATTTGAAAGGAAAGTTTAAACAAAACTTATTACATTTTTATTTTCACCAGCTGACACTCTCCTTGGTTTAACCGCACACCTTACGTACTAATTGTCAAATTTCAAATAAAAATACATATATAAATTTAAAGAGAACAGTAACTTTTAAGGTAACACTGTGTGTTGTACCAAAATTTCTTTAATACCATATTTCATTATTTTTTAAGACAAAAAGATTCCCTATTGTTATAAAACAACATTTTTCCAAAATTTCTCAGAATTTTGAAGAACTTTTCTTTGTTTTAAATTAAAGCTTCCTATAAAATTCAGAAATAAAATACCCAACTGAAATTTTCTTTTGTTCAATTTTTAAAGCCATTGTTGATTGTTTTTTAAATACAACCAACTTTTAAAATAGCAAATTTGTAAGAGGTTTAATTTGCAATAATTTGAAAAAATAATGGAAATTATAATGAGATTGGTACATTAAAATGCAAAAGAAAAATTATGAAAAAATTTAAGGTAGATCAAATGAAATAATTAAATAAATAAAATAAAAACATTAATTAATTATACTATTAAATGCTATTTTAAATAAGTTATATTATGGTAAAATTATTTTAATTCAAATTAAAATTGATTTTATAACCATATTTTTGTACCCCTGAAAGTATGCAATTTACGATATCTGTAATGTTTTTAAAATTTTTTCCGATATTGTTATTTTTATATTGATAATTATTAATTATATTAAATATATTTCTTGTTTATATTATTTTTTATGAGATATGATCTAACCAGAGTTTAAACCCGAGACCTATACACTACACCAAAGGTCGGATAAGAAAAAATTCAATTAATTTTAGAATAATATAATATAGCTACAAATGCACTACCTACTAAATCAAATGATCTTAAAAAAAATTCGAAACTCTTGTAAATGACACTGTGTAAATGTAAATTACCCTACAATCTACTAAATGTAGTTTTGACCCTTAAAATATATTTGACTATATATTAAAATTCATAATATCTTTAAATTAATAAATAAAATATTTTTAAATTTAAATAAAGTAATATTTAATATCTTTGACTAAACTAAATTTAATTCAAGTTAATATAAGATAATAAGCACATAGATGATAACAAAAATAAAACTCAAAACGTGTTTTATACTAATTATTAAAACAGTTCACTGTACGATGTCAATGCATTGGTTATTCACTTAAGCAAACTTTGCGTGCAGATATTGTGTAATTTAATCAAATAAACTAAAATGAGACAATCCTTCTTTAAGGAATCCTGTTTTTTTTTTTAATTAAATTTGAATTTACTACAAAAAAGACATTTAAAATTAAAATTAGTAACTATTTACTTAATTTAATTCTATTTGTATGTTTGTTTCTAAAAACAGTTTTATTCTTTTTAGTATTAAGGCCAACCATACATGACACATTGTCTACCTGCTTTAGCTTGACCACATTATCTTAACGTGTTAATTTTTAATTTAATTAAATTTTTAAGGAAATATTTAATAACTTTTTTCCTATTTAAACTTAATTTACTCTTTATTTAAAATAACTTTTTACGTTTAAATTTACCTTATCTTAAATTATACACATTTGTAGTTTTGTAGTTAAAAAAGTGAAACTAAACTACTTACACTCCCAATAAAAGTACGTCAAATGTAAATATCAAAAAATTTAACAAACAATTTATTAAATAGCGAATATCCGTTTGATGATTTTGTGGGCACACATTAATGCCACCAAACGTTAACTGAAGAAAATTTAATATTTGAATAGCAGTAAATATACATATACATTAGTTAGGTATTTTATTCATATGTATTAATGAATTTCATAATAATTTATTATATTATTTTATAAGATTTGACTGTGTTAGTTTTTTAATCAAAATACAATAAATCAGCTGTTTTATTAAAATACAATTGTAAAAAGTCAATCTGTAATAATTCTCAATTTTACAATTTTTGTTATTCTACCATTATTTGAATTCTTAACAGCTCTTCTTCTCTCTTCTTGTCTCTACTTTGACACATACAGAATGTTTGCAGACTTTTACATATACAAATTTAAATATATTTAATACAATATGAAGCACGTCTTTTGTTATAAACTAACACATAGAAAATTGTATTAGAAATATAACTATTATAAAGATATAAAAACCGTTAGATTTTTTTACTTTATACACAGGTTGTAAATTTTTAAATATCAAATGGCACTTTTTATAGACATAGTGAATGAAATTTGAGAGTTTCTTGATTAGATTTAAAAAATTCTCTTAATGTTATCGTTTAATTCTTTTAGGAGCATGAGCAGATATTTTTTTGGAATTTTACAGAAAGTATGCATACTATTTTTATTTTACTTTATGCTCGCTGTTTTTCTCAGGTGCAATTACAGAGTTGTATTGTAATACAAAAAGAGTAAGGAAATCCAATATCAACTAGTTGAATAAGATAAAAAGAAAATTAAAAAAAAATGTATTCCTTACAAATGAGGTAAGAGGTATTTAGAGAACTTGTAGATACATATTTATTTATATTATTTATATGCTGCCAAAACAAAAGTTGTTCGAGTTCGTAAATTTGCCAAATTGATCCATGGGGTCGGGAGGCTCCAATACAAAAATTTCAAGAAATATCAAGTACTAACGGTCGATATGAGTTCGAATTTCTTACTCTGGGGTCAAAAAACCAACTATTGGTGTGCACCCATGAAGAGTAGCTTCATAAATTGTTTTCAGTATTATGGGGTCTAAAGATTCTAGGAGCTTCGGCAATATCAAGTTTTAATAATTCATTAAAATCTCAACCAATTTTAATGAAATTTGTTATGAATGCTATTTTTTTTTGTAAATAAAGAACAACTTCGCAAATGAGCAAAACTGGACTATGGGGAAGCTCCTATATAAAATAATCAGATTTTACAAGGAATATAGAATGCTTATAAATGTTCCATAGAACCATTGAATATCAATGCAAATAATATACATTCATTCCATTCATTAAAATTTCGCATCAAAGTTATTTCTCACACAATCACTGCCGCACCATCATTGTCTTTGGATATGGAATCTTGTCAAAGCCAAGTAAATTTTATTTACTTTTATTTTATTCAAAAAAAGGCAGAAATTTGCCTAAAAGTATCTTTTTAAGAAAATTAAAAGAACCACCTACTTAAATTCCTCAAATTCTTAAATTTACATCAAAGCAAATTTTTTTTTTGTGAATCAAATGAAATGCATATAAAGATATAAAGTAAATTTGGGTCTTCATGTAATAAATTCAAAGAAAATTATGAAAGTAAATATAATTTTTCAATAAAAATTTTATTGTTGCCCCATAATAACTTTAAGTATTATATTCTAAATACTTAACTTTAGTACATTGAATCTCTATCGGTAAGATAAAAAGAACATTCTTTTTAAATAATGAAAAAAATGTTCATAAATGTTCCACAGAAATCTCAAATGAACATCTAAGAGAACATACTACGTATACCCATATACTTTAACATTATCATTTTTGCTGAGGTCAGAACGAAAGCAGTGAAATTGCTTTATTTATCCCTTGGGATTATTGTATAGGGAAAAGATTTTTAGTTTATTATTTTTTTCATATTGGATACAAAAGCAAAACGAGCTAATAAGTTAAATTATATTGTAAAAATCCACTTGTATTTTATTGGAATATGATATTTGTCATTTGAAATTCATTATTTTATTAAATCATAATAAAAAGTTTGTCCATTTTTTTAAGCACTAATTTAATTGTGAGCCGAATTATGAATATCATTAAAGGAAATATTAAAAATACATGAAAAGCGATATACTGCAGGAGTTTTGCATATTTATAGGAGGCGCTTTTTTGTGCAAGATGTTGGTGATAATTAGTAGAGATAATGAAACAATTTGATTATGGAATTAAAGTAACTAAGTCAAAATATATAAAATAAGACAAGAGTTAGGAAGAGGTCATTGTGTGTATGCTTAATAGATAAAATTCGAGAATCCCTCTGTTAAATAGTATTGAAAAAATATCTTTGACTTTTTATTTATTTATTTTTTCGAATATTATGCATTACAATAACTACGCAATATTGGTTAAGCTCTCGGCTGCCAGGGAAATTTTGGGGGTGCTTTGACTTTTTATCCTTAAAGAATCGAAGGTGGAAAGAACTCATGCTAACGACGGCTTTTGAATTATACAAATCAGACATTATCAGGCCATTGAATTATACAAAACAACGTATTAGAGATATGTTTCTCACCGGTAAAAAGTGAAAAGAGTATATGAGTTCACTGGAAGTTGTCTAATTGGGAAAACATGGACAGATTAACTATTCCATTCAATCCATCATGCCACATATATGATAAACAGCATTAGAAAAAATCTATTATTTAAAACTCGTTAGCAAAGTCTTCTATTATACTCCTCATTCTCTTATAATAACTTCTGATTAATTTTACCATAAAAGTATCAAATCTCATTATTTTTGCTTCCTTATATAATTATTTATTAAAGTAAAAATATTTATCTTTGAACTTTACAGGCTTTAGAATTTTATTGAAATTTTCAATAAACGTTCGACATTCTTCCCATTGAACTTGGCCGAATGTTGTACCTTACAGGAGCCACAGGATGTCCGAAAGTGATACCAAATACCATAGAAACGTTATTTTTTATTATAGTCTTATAGCGCAAAGCATAATACAATGTAATGAGTAAATTGCATAATTTTAGGAGAAATCGATCAAATCCGAAACAACCAAATATATCTACTAATATTAAATTAACGATTGAATTTTTCACTTAATCGTATAAATTTTTTCTTTGTATATGATATTTTGTTACAAAACAATTTTTTTTTATTTTGAGTATTTTATAAGAATGGACTGAAAAGCTTGTACATGAGTGATAACAATTTTGTTTTAAATTACTATTTGATCCTGATTGTGATCTCCTTTCCAATACCATTGAAATTTTTTGCTCTTTGTTTTATTCCCAGTTAGTGAAATTTTCTGATTGAACAACCAATATGATTTTATTTTGTATCCTCAAGGTAAATTATAGTAGGGATCAAAATATAAAATGGTGTACTGCTGTTGTAAGTGTAATAAGAATAATAAATTGAGATTAAAATAATAAATATTATAACCACTCTACATTTTAATATGGTTTTTTTGTATTGCATTTGTTATTTTTTTATTTTATCGAAAATAAACTGAATATGAGTAAAAATAATTGAGCTAAAGATTAAATATACTTTTAAATATATTGAAAATGGTGTAATAATAATATTTTGTTCTTATAGGATATTTAATAATCTTTTCAACAACAGAATTTATTAACTTAAACGATTGAGGTTTTAATAAAAACTTATAATAACAATAAGCAATTTTGTAGATTCCCCGTGTTTCTAGGGAGTGAAATTAACATATATATGTAAGTAATTAGAGAATTAAGTTGACACTATTAATAGTTTTGGAATTTGTTAAGCCATAACAGGCCGACGGTTGGTCAAAAAAAATTTTGGGTCTAATTTTTGTAGTAACATCAACTTAAATTAAACATCCATTGAGAGACGCAGCAACACGCACGGGTATTAGCTAGTAACATATAAAAGCTCTTCTACATAGATACAATTCTATTTGTTTATGCATTGTAATAATTTTTTATTTTTAGGCATAAGATATGTTCCCTGTCTGTGAGTTATATTTTGGATTAAAAAATTTATTCACTTTTTTATTATTCATAAATATAATTATTAATTATGCCATTTATTTGAAACCAATGACGAATGATAGCTGAATGAAATAGGAGATAAAAATTCTACTTCAACTTTAAATAGAAATGAAACCCACTCTCCTCGAATGGAAGTCTGCAATCCAACTCTTTCACACCAATCTTAGGGAACACAGGGCTTCTAAGACATTAAAAATAACTCTATATAGTAAGTAAGTTTAAGGACAACCTGAAGTTTCTGGAAACTTTTAATAAAAACTATTTTTCACAAAACCAATGCAAAATTTTGTTTTTAACTTCGAAAATTCTATTCTAAATATTTTGATCTACGTGTAATAAAAATGTTATTGGTAACAATGTGCTTTTTTTTATTTAATTAACATTTTTAAGGTATGAACCCTAAACTCTATTAATTGATACAGCAGTTTTTTTTCCGTATATCTATTTTTGAATCCAATTTTCCAAAACTCTTTTTTAAAGTACTGTTCCTAAGCTACAGTGTCATACACAAATTTATTAATTTACACATATAATAAAAATTCTCTTAAAATAACAAAATCACATTCAAAACATAATAATATTGATACAGTTTTTAAAATTAAAATTGTGTTAAGTCGCCGTTGTTTCTTAATACTGCCCGAATTCTTTTTAGTATAGAGTCAACAAAATTTTTACACTCAATGAAGTGAATTTATTCTATTATGAATCAAGAACAGAAGTTTTAGAAACTTCCCTGAAATATAACTTATTATTTAAATACAAAGGTACTGTTTGTAAATTTTGTAACTTTATAAATTAAAGTAGAAACTTTTTCAGAGTAATTTGACATTTAAACTTCATGAGAAACTAGACTCCCACCCATCTCTCAAAAGTATAAAAGAATTTTTAGAAATAAATACAAGTTACCTGAAAGAAAATTATTGTAAAATTTTGAATTTGTAAACATCTTAAAAATAAATATCTAAAAAATTTTATATTTTTAAAGGAAAATTAAATAAATTTCCATATAAATTAAATAAAAAATTTCCATAAAATTTTGAAAAAAGTATCTCTTTATTTTTCTGAAAATTTTTTACAAAAGAAATTTAATGAAAAACTTCAACTTTTATGCAAAAAATAAACACAATTATTATAGAATCCTTCTTTTAAAAACTTTTTATTGTATTGTTTCATCCAGAGCCTTTGTAATATATTGGAATACTGCCCTTCAAAAAGAAATTAAAAATTTAAGAAACTTAAAAATTTTCTTTAAAAGGAAAATTTATTTTATAAAAAACAAATATTTTCATCAAAAAAACGTGAAGCACTCAAAAAACTCTTTTGTAGAATCTTTAGGGTATCTTTAATACCCTTCATAAGCAGGTTAATAACATGGTGTGGTAGGATATCGGCATTGGTAACAATTATGTCTTCTCAAGAATATTTAAGAAATATATTTTTTATATATGAGTTCCTTATTCCTATTCCAACAATTTATAACTTTTTATTTTGTTTTTTTGAATAGTCATTAAATATTGTTTTGAATCGATCAAATAACTTAAGATGTTTGGGTGTGTACTCTCATAAGAGTTTCTTTTGATAGGGCTCATATGTGAATACACAATTGTCCAGGCTTAATAAAATGCTAGGCTTTATAAAACGGAATTTGACTGATTTTCGATAGTCATAACTTTGAAAAATTTATATACTTAATCACAAATGACAAGAACGACACTGAATTTTGGCGTGGTTATTTCGAACCCTTGTTACAGTGTTTATACTGAGCGCATTGAAAGCGCTTAAAAGGTTTTATTTGTCCTCATGACGGCTTACTTATGAGGTCAGATGAAAAATATTAGGCCTAGATAGACTGATTTGCAGAAGATTTGTAGTTTACGCATATTTTGACATGGCATATCGATTCTTCTTAATTATTTTAAAATAAATAAATAATCGTTTATCGTTTCCGAATGCCGTTCCCCATTCTCGTGAACTGAAAATGTTAAATCTAACATCATTCATATTTACATTCTTCCAAAATTCGATGTCAACCGGATCTATGGTGTATAATAAAAGAAAATACATACATATGCGTAAAAATTTATATGATAATATAATACATTACAATACAACCAGTTCAATTCCATAAAACTGATCGATCGTAGATAATACAATCTAAAAAATTTAATCAAAATATTACTTAATATACAAAATCAAATTAAATTAAATAAATTTCCCAACGAAAATACAAATTAAAGTTTTAAAAATATAATTAATACCAAAAAATATCCTATCTCATACCGATATATAATGACTCCATTGCTTTAAATACATTTTAAATCAATTTTATTTTAAAAATTCCCTACATATTAAAGTCTGACATACAATTTATATAAAAATATTCAAAAAACAAAAAAAAAGTGAATTTTCTTTATATTCCCTCTGGACAATTGAAACCAGACCTTTTTTACTTGTTAAAAATTTCATACATAAATAATTAATTTCATCATACATTCACATATATCGTTATTAAATCCCAAACTGTTTAAATAAAATATTAAGTGCTCATGTCAGTTTATTTTATTTTTGTTGAACAAAAAGCCAGTTTTTTTTTTCATGCAAAGTTTTAAAGTTTTTTCCACATCCGGCATTTTTTTGAAATTATTTGGAACAATCAAATAAAAATTACCAACTTTTTTTTTTACAATTTATTGCCAAATTTAACATATAGAAAGTACAATTTGACTCATTCACTCAACTTTTATTACAAATATTAAAAACGTCATATTAAAAAAGTTTCTGTCAAAAAAAAATATTTTATTTTGAAATTATTCTGAAAACCACAAAATAATAAAAAAAAAATTATTTTATATATTAAATAAAAGTTATTTAATATTATTAAATAAAGTTTTATGATTCCTTTCAAAAAAATGGAAAAATGGTCACATTGGAAGGAGAGTTTTTGTTTCATTTATCTCAACAGTTCATTTCCGCTTTTGTTACAAAAAAAAATTGTTTGTAGACTTTTATTGGAAATAAATTTTACTAGTATACACTTTTTTCATTTCCGTATAAAAAATTTTAGGAAAAGCCTCTTTGACTTTTGCATTTGAGAAAATCCAGTTTTTAGCAGAGTGTCAACATATATTCAGATATCATTGCATTTTGACAGAAGAATCAAATTTTATTATCATTGCTTGTCATTCTTTTTTTAATAGTTAGAATGACGTCTATTTAATTTCATCAAATGTTCCAATCATTCATTTTATTTGATTCTACTTTTTAAAATATGATTCAAATATCGTAAAAAAAATTGATCTTGTCACAAATATTGATTAATTAAATATTGATTTATTAAAGTAGTACTCCTAGCCCCTTAAAATGTAGAAAATAAAAACTTTAAGGTAGATCTTGGGAGTTTGTTACTGTTTTAATATAAAAGTAAAGTGCTGATATAAGAAACAGTTCTTTTAATGTTTGAAAACTTTTAAGCTTAAAATATTGAAAATATTCATTAACCAAAAATTGATGGTAGATCTTTTGCATTTAAAAGTGTTTTAATATAAAAGTAAATTGCTGAAATGGAAGACAGTTCCTCTTTCAGTTAATCTTAATCCAGCAATTTACTTTTATACTAAATATATATAATTTATTTAATTCAGTTTGATGTATAGTAATATAGTTGAAATAAAGTACATATAGAGCAAGTGAATCCTATAACTCTTTACGGAGATTTAGTTTAAAACTCGATAAATTCCGGTATTTAATATAAATTTCCTATTAAAAAAATAATTAACTTGTTATATAATTTTTCTTCAGCGTTTTTAAAAGTTTTTGAAAAAAAATAAATTACAAATTACTAACCAGGAAAATTTAAAATATGCGGCATCTGAACCCCTTTTCTTTAACATAAACTTGTACACGTCTTCAAATAACCCTAAAATAGTTATTTTTGTACCTTTCGATTAATTTACATAAAAACATAAATAGAAACAAAATTATATAATTAGATAATTAAAAAATTAGGATTACATAATAATATGTATTCTATATTTTATACTTTCACATGACAAAAGTTAACATAAATTATTAGGAAAAACTTTTGAAGTAGAAATATTTGATTTTGGATAAAAACATGGAACTTTTATAATTAACCAAATTAATGTAAAAGATAATTATCTAATAATTTTTAAATATGCTAGGACTAGTAATAAAACATTAGATTGGAAATATAAAAATGTATTCAAAAATTACTTAAATATTTTTGTATCTCATGTTATATTTGGATTTCTCAACTCCAAAACCATTCCATCAATCACATAAAATTATATACCATAATATATACCATATACAACAGGAAACCTAGAAGTTGTCTAAAAATTACTTTGTGTGAATTTTCAAACTCTAGCCCTTTTAGTTTTTGAGTTACCGTGCTGACACACGAACGAATGGACAGACGGACAGACACACATTGCTAAATCGATTTACATTTCGATGCCCACCCATTCAAAATAAGTACTCATTAGTTCTCCGTATTTATACGTAAACATTCATACTACTAAATTAAATTGTTGTAAATCAATTGATTTCTCATAAGAAAGTAGGCGGCATTCTAGTAAGTTCCAACTATCTCAACTTTCACTACGTCAAATAGTTTAACATTATTTAGTATTTTTTAACCTCTGGTTTCCCTACCAATTTTATTTAAAGATATTTGTACATGACTTACAAGATATAATTTACATTAAGCACGTGTACAATATCTATAAAATCTTTAACAATTTTTTGTAAGGTCAATATTCATTAATATTAAAATCGAAAAAATTAGCTTTTTTTTGTTGTTGTTCTTTAACAACTAAATAATAGTTATTATTATTTTACAAAAAAACGTGACAACTTAATAACTATTATTAAAAGACAATTTTTCTGTTTTTTTCCCCCGATTGAAAAAAGAGTAAAAGTAAAACAAAAATTTATAAACTTAATTTATAAGTGCAAAAAAGCCATTTCATTCCTATATAAAAAGTACTAATTACAAGGTTCAATTTTCTATGTTACTTTTATATTACACAGGTATTACATTTGTTCTATTAATATTGGAAATATTGTAATTGATATTGGTATTGAATTTTTATTTTAAAAAATATAAAATATTCTTATTCATATTTTTTAAAATGAATTGATATTTTAGTATCTATAAATTTAAAATTACTTTTAGTATGCTGGTACTTGTTGTTAATTAATTGAAGAAACGCGAACTAATTCATTAATAAGAGGACTTACCCTTAATCTAAGAATGATATTTAATTTAGTCAATAATAAGGACTTACAATGAAAACAGGGAAGAGTAGACTATGTGTCAACTCTGCGATACCTACAGAAATATAATTATTAAAATAAATAATAATTAGAGGGGTTAAATCTCTTTGAGCAGCTCCTTTAATCTGTTTTATCGGATCAAACTACCGAAATTCTTTATTTTAAATTTCTTGTTTCCATAAGAATTGGAAAAGAATTATAGTTGTCTCTGGACCTAGTGAGATCATAAAATTTTTAACACCATATCTATGTACTATCTGTTTAAAAGTTCATGAATTAAAATATTTTTGAAATTTTTTTAAAAAAATTTATGACAAAGCTTTTGAAATTAATTTAAACAAGAAAGAGTGTAGTACAGTAGACTGTGTCAACTCTGAGATACCCGTATGGCCAGAATATAGACATTGTATACTAATTACATTTGCAAAATATCAAATATACAACTTATTAGGCTTTCAGTTATGTCTTCGAACCTTTTGTACTATACCGACTATATTTTATTCAGACTTCTTCTTTTTCTACAGTCAACCCACTTCTGTATTTTAAGCGATCACTTTATACACGTTTTATATTAGGCTTCCGATTAAATTTAAATTTTCTTCTCTGCATCTTGCACTGTAAATCAATTCTCCTATTTTTCTAATACCCGCCCAGTTGCGAATATTTCTCAACCAACTCTGGGTTGAGCACGATAACTCAAAAACTAAAAGAGCTACAGTTTTGGAATTTTTACAAAATATTTTTCAATCAATTTCTAGGTTCCCTATTTTCTTTGTTTAAGATCGGATCAAAACTTCGGGTAGCTCTCGAACAACTAACTTTTTCAACTCCAACATTTTCATACAAAAATTTTAAATTTTGCTATGCATCTTGTATTTAACATGAAATTATATGAATTTTGTTTTTTTGTTTTTTTGTTTTTTGTTTTTTATGTAGATAACGATTTCGAGTTAGAATTTCATATGATTTAAATGATGCGTAGTTTATTTAAGATAAGCAAAAACGAGGAAGAGTGTAGTAGAGTAGACTGTGTCAACTCTGGGATACCCGTATGACCGTAACATATACATTATATCATCCGGTTAATTACTTTAGTTAAAATTTCAAACATACAGCTTTATTAGGTGTAGTGTTATGCTCATATAAAAGAAGGAGTTGTATGGCAGCTACTCGAACCCTTTGCAGTAGACCAACCAAATTTTGCAGTAACTTTGGCCATTACACTAAACTATTTTTGGCAAAATTTTAGACACCCAGCTTCATTTGGTGTAGTGTAATCCTTATATAAAAGAAGAAGTTGTATGGCAGCTACTCGAACCCTCAGCAGTAGACCAACTAAATTTTGCAGTAACTTTGGCCATTACATTAAACTATTTTTTGCAAAATTTCGGACACCCAGCTTCATCAGGTGTAGTGTAAAGCTCATATAAAAGAAGGAGTTGTATGGCAGCTACTCGAACCCTCTGCAGTAGACCAACCTAATTTTGCAGTAATTTTGGCCATTATACTAAACTACTTTTGGCAAAATTTCAGACACGCAGCTTCCATAGGTATAGAGTAATGCTCATATAAAATTAGAAGTTGTATGGCAGGTACTCGAACCCGTGGACCAAAATGGCTGAATTTAAAACTCGATTCCGTTTTTTGAATAAAAACTAATTTGGGAAAATTTCATAATCCTAGCTCCTTTACTTTTTGAGTTATCGTGATGACGGACGGACGGACGGACGGACGGACAGACGGACGGACGGACGGACGGACAGACGGACGGACGGACATACATAGCTAAATCGATTTATTTTTCGATTCTGATCCGATCCATACACTTGAGTCTATATCTACCCCCCCTCCTTCTCTGCGTCACAAACGTAATGGCAAATTTATTATACCCTTGGACTATATAGTCATACGGGTATAAAGAACACAAAGATTTTTTTTAAGTAAATGGCTTATTGATATTGATAGATTGATAGATTATGGATATGATGATTATTATATGAATATGATCATATGAAGTTGATTTTGCTTAAGTTTAATATATTGGTGAATTAAAAATTAATTATAAGAAATAGAATTGAAAAATTAGAGCAAGAGTTTTGAAAATCTCACAAAACATTTTTTGGACATTTTTGAGGTTTCCTATTCTTTTTGTTTAAGACCAGATCAAGGTTATGGGGAGCTGCCACACAACTTCTTTGCACCAATATGAATTTCTTAGAAACTGATTATACTACGAGGATGAAAATTACACACTGTTAGTTATATAATGGATCGAGCACTTATATGAAGTTTCAAAATGTTACGGCCCCATTTTCGGGAGGCTGCTATACAACTTCTTTGCACCAATATGAATTTTTTGGAAACTGATTATACTACGAGGATAAAAATTACACACTGTTAGTTATATAATGAATCGAGCACTTATATGAAGTTTCAAAATGTTACGGACCCGTTTTCGGGCAGCTGCCATACAAAGTAATCAATTCGATAACTGTGAATCTAATGAAGCTACGAGGTTAAAATCAAAACTGGGCAGATAAAGTAATAGGACAAGTTAGTTGGCAAAGTTGGACATCACTCGGACCAACTTTTAGGGTGGGCTATTTTTTTTTTTTTATGGGATAATAAGTTAATCAAAAATTATGGGATACCTAATAAGTTAAATTTTTTTTTAACTATTTTACTTTCTTATATTTTTTTTGTAATATTTATAATAGCATAGGGAAAATAAATAACGGTTAGTGGGTATGCACGGGTATCTAAAAGTTGACAAGGGCAACTACAATCTTCCTCGTTTTTTCATACGTTGGCCATTAAATTTAACAAAATTTCAGGAGTTACTTTCATAAAAAAGAAAGAGCCTATGTTTTATCTTAAAAATTTTTAGACTTTTAGTTGTTTCAAAAATTTATTTAAAGGTAGAAATTTATAAATTAAAATTTTTCTTTTTAAATTCAAAATCAAAGTAGAGTTTCCAGTTCCATAATAAATTAATATAGGGATTTAATTTTTTTTCAGTTATTATTTAAGAGCCTTGATCTTCTCTAATTATTGTACACGCGCCTTTTTTATCTTTATATTTTAAGACTTCCATTTTTCATTATAACCATTTAAACATCGCGATAAGAACTGGGGTGAGCTTCAATTTTAATTTTGGAGAAAATTTTTATTCAATTAGGAAACCTTAAATTCTTTAAAAGAATCATAAAAAAATTGTGGATATTTTTTTCAAGTATTTTTGTAGATGTTTTTTAGAAAAAAAAGTTTTGACATTTAAAAATTAAACAGGAACAACTATATTTTAAAAAACAAAACCAATCAAGGTATATAACCATAGGTACCGAATCTCCTAAAATACATTTTTCGATTTTTTATTACCTTAACATTTTTTTTAACATGTCTAGAGCAATTTGTTCCGGATTCCTGTTTAGTACTTTTTATTATTTTTGTACAGTTACTCAGAAACATGAAACCAATTTAACTGTATTTAACAGAAGAGTTTTTTTTTTAAATTTTACAGTATGTATCTACCAATTTTTTATGAATTTTATTTCTTATTGTTTTTTCCGTTATTTTATACGATCCCGTTATTCAATTTAAGTTTTTAGGTAATATATATTGTTGTCTGTTTTATTTTTTAAAAGTAGATACTGTTGTTTTTTCGAAAGTTATATTTTTTAGTTTAGTTTTAGTACTTTTACGAAATTGCTAATTGAACTTAGGTTATAATAAACAGTGTATATACTTTTTTTTTTTTATTTAAATAGATGTCACCAGAGATATTGTGAACTTTTTTAAAACTTTAAACTTTGTCTTTTTTTTTTTATAAAAAAAACTAATGTACAAACATTAATATATAACTAGTATCGCCCTGTGCTCGAAATTCGAGCTATTTTTTCTTTTAACATATAAAATTCGTTTTGTGTAAATTACATTAGACTATATATAATAAAAATTATACCAACAGTGTTGTCAACAATTCTTGCGCTTAAAATTTGCTTAAAAAAAATTTATAATTTTTCTTAATTATTAAAACGTTGTTAAGTACCGATTTTTGATACCTATGTTGTACGTATTCTGTATCCTAATTAAAAAACTCTATGAATACATAATATGTACAACAAAATTTAACATATCATAATTCATAAGTTTAGTATTTAGTATTATATTATATTGAAGCTGCCAGAAGAATAGTCAAGTTAACCGAAGTCTTTTTTTAAATCTCAATCTTAAGATTTATAGCAAAAAAAAAAAGTTTTTCAATAAATCAAAGAATAAATATTTCCTACCCTTTTTTCATTTTTAAATTTAATAGCTACATAGGTAAATTTTACTACAAATGTATGCCTATTTAAAGTTCTGAAAACATGCGAAAAATGATTCTGAATTCCTTAGTTTACCTTATACCTTTTTGTCTAGTTTATTTATTTAATATTTCCTAAGTTTTTTATTGACAAAAATATATTTCTATACATGGTCATGAGCCATGACTCATAAGTAAATATACAAATAAATATTATTGCTTTTATTCCTTTATGAGAAGTAAACTCTTTTCTACTCTCAACTATTGCCAGCTACTTCAGCCCTTGTAAAAGAGTATATGACAGAGTAGATAAATAATTTCCGGCAGATGGCTTTAATTAAAGTTCTCTTGAATAGGTTATGTTAAATCATATTTTTTATTTGATAACCAATAAGCACTTACCCCCTTCCATTTTAAAAAATATTCTTTATATTTATATCAGCAATAAACCTTAATTTTTTCACTTTATTAATATTTAAATACTATTAAATACAATTAACTTCTCAAATGACAGGTAGTTTTAAAATGTCAAATATATATATGACGATTAATCTGACAATTATGCACTCCTGAAACAAAAATTAGCGTTCAAACTACGCCTATCTAATCTTTATGTACACTTTTTGATATATAAAATTCGTTCGTTTTGTCAAAGTAAAACTAAAAATAGTTTTTTTTATTATAAAAAAACATTATTCGATGTTGAAAGTGTGAAATAAACTTTTCAATTATTAGAATGAAATCAAAACATACGACGTACAATTTTTATACGGCAGTACGTCAATACGTCTGTCTACATATCCATTATCGGTAAATCGATACGCGCGTACAATATTTAATTTATCAAAAATATTTATTTGATTTCATATTATAGGTATTTTAAATATAAGATATTTTTTAATAAAAATTATTGTAAAAAAATATTATTTTTAAAACATAATATTAGAAATATAAGAAAAACCAATAATAATATTTTTATACATTTTGTCAATATTTGTAAATTTTAAAAATCCGAGAAACAGTACATTGTGTTACGCGTATTTTCGCTGCTCTAATGTAAATTTATGTACCTATTTATTTCTCAATTTTTTGACAGAAATTATACGCTGCACGCTTTTATTTAGGTTTGGAAGTAAGGGACAAAAAACTTTTTTTGAGAAAGATAATTTTTTTAGTTTTGCAAACATATTGTACTGTAGATATTTTCAATTTATTTGAATATTTGTATGTTTTAAACTAAATTATTTAAAAAAAAATGTTATTTTAAAATATTTTATTTTTAAAATTTAATCGCAGCAGCATAAGAAAAAACAATTACAATATGTATTTTTATAATATTGTAATTGTTTTTTCTTATGCATATGTTCATGTAAATTTTTTTACATAACTAATTATTTCAAAATTTTTTGACAGAAACTGAATGCCCTACATGCTGATTTTGGCTGATCCATAAGAAACAAATCATTTTTCTTAAGATATTTTTTTTTTTTTTTTTAAGTTTCTGCATATTTCAGAATTCGGTTTTTAATTTTACAAAAAACTTAACAAAAAGCAACAACAATTTACGATTTACAAAAAAAAATTTTTTTAGTACCTACTGCATTATTATGGTTCAAAAAAATGGTTCTGAATTCTTTACTTTACTTTATATTATACCTATTTGTATAGGAGTGAACCCCTCTTTTTACAGCTACACCACACCGCCTCTTGAAGAATAGTAGATGAAAGGAGTAGATAATTAAATATTTATTTTATCTAAATTAAAGCATACGACGTACAATTTTTATACGGCAGTACGTCAATATGTCTATCTATATATCCGTAAATTGATACACGCGTACACACAAAAATATTTATTTGAATGTTTTAATTTACAACAAAAAATTTTATTAATTTCATATAATAGGTATATTTAGAATTTTTTTCAATATAAGATATTTTTTAAAACATAATCTTAGAAATATAAGAAAAACCAAAAACCATTTCTCAATATGTAAATTTTAAAAACTGATTACAGTACATCGCGTTACGCGTATTTTGGTTGCTCTCATGAAAATTCATGTACCTATTTATTTGTAAATTTTTTGACAGAAATTATACGTCAACTTTTTTTAAGTTTAAGATTATTTTTTAGTTTTTTTTTGCGAACATATTATAGGTACTTTCAATTATTTTGAATGTATGTTTTTTTAAAAAAAAAATATTATTTTAAAATATTTTATTTTGAAATCTAAATCGTAGTAACATCAGAAAAAACAATTACAATATTATAATACGCTTTGTCAAATTTAAAAATTTTAAATTCCGAAGTACAGTACACAACATACCTACTTATTTCAACATTTTTTGACAGAAACTGCATGCCGGACGCGTTTATTCTGGTTGATCTGTAAAGAACACATAATTTTTCTTAAGAAATGTTATTTTTTTGTTTCTGCAAACATACTATAGGTATTTCAATTGTTTTGAATATATATAAAGTATTTTTTAAAAAAATATAGGTATTTTTAAAAACAATATTATTTTAAAATATTTTATTTTTAGAACAATAACAACATAAGAAAAAACAATAACTTTTTTATATGCTTTGTCAATGTTTAAATTTTAAAAATTCGAGGTAGGTAAGTAAGTTATTCTCATATAATATCATGTGCTTAACTACTAATTTAAAACACCATAAGCGTTGTTTTTGGTTAGGCCCAAAGGAACAAATCATTTAAATTGCAAATTATTTTTTTAAGAAAGATTTTTCGTTTTTAATTTTTTGCAAACATATTTCAATTATTTTGAATATATGTTTTAAAAAAAATTATTTTAATTTAAAAATATTTTATTTTTAAAATTTAATCGTAGCAACATAAGAAAAAACAATTACAATATTTTTATACGCTTTGTCAATTTTTAAATTTTAAAACTCCGAGTACGTCGCGTGTGCTTTCATGTAAATTTATTTACATAACAACTTATTTCAAAATTTTTTGACAGAAACTGAACGCCGTACACGCTGAATTTGGTTGACCATAAGTAACAAATCATTTTTCTTAAGGAATATTATTTATCAGAAGTTGGTTTCCTATTTTACAAAAAACTTAACAAAAACCAACAACAATATACGATTTAAATAAAAAAATTTTTAAGCAAACGAATTCAAAGTACAGTACTTTTCGGTTATAACGACCACGATGGGACAGAAAATATTCGTCGTAATAAACGAATGTCGTTTTAAAAGAATGCTGTGAATTTTGAAAAATTAGTATAAAACTTGAACATTGTAGAATGTGCAGATTCTAGAATGGACACTTCGAACTCATTTGCTAAAATTTTATTTGATGTGTCAGCCTCAAGCCTATGTATAGTGCTTTTTCTTCTAATGAAATATTTTTTGTATTTTTGATGCGTTATTATGATTCTTTTTATATTCAAAAATAAATAAAAAAATACTAAATTAATCACCAAGCAACGTAATTAGATATAATAATTTTAAATAAAAGAAATATCAATGTAATAAAAAACTTTAATTTTTAGGTAAAATTTAATTCTTTGGCAAAAAGTGTAAAATTTATTATAATTAAAATTGCACCGAGTTCGTTATAAATGAAAACTACTGTATAAACCAAATGTATTGCTTTCATTTCGAAGAGACCTTTTTTTTTCGTTCACTTTTAAGATAAAGAAAAAACAAAAACAAAACAAAAATTTTAAAAAAATTTAAATCTCCTTGTTCATTGAATATTTGAACTATACAAAAAAAAGAAAGATATACATAAGTCGGCGTCTATAATATATAGTTTGATTGAGCTGCAAATACAACCGAAAATGCATTACTTTTACCCAGAAAGTCGGCGCATAATATTAGAGTCATAAGCCTTAACTTTTAACAGCGTGACCGTTAAATTCAAATTTACGTTAATTTAAAGACGGGTTTTCACCTGAAAAAACCTAATATTCTAAAAAAAAAATATCATTGTCCTATGAAAACAATAAAAACCTTTCTTTTGGTTGTTGTTTCATTAAAATTGGTCTTATAGTTTATCCGGAAAAAGGATGTTTATATTTGTATGGGAAAAAATAAGCCGATTAAATATTATGATATATAGTATATATTTTAGAGAATATCTCCAACGTTTCTGAATTTTAGCTTTTTATCTAGCAAATGTAAAAAGTGCAGTTAGAATTTTATATTAATTTGTGAAACTTTTTAAAAAAAATAAAAATATAGCTAATTTATTTTATAGATTATTTTGTTTAATAGCTTAAAAAGCTGAGTTTTGGACTTAAATTCCTTAAACAAAACCTAATTTTGACTTGTAATTTCACCCAAAAAATTTGAAAAAATAGGGTCTGATGTAGGTTCAAACTCTCTTTTATATACATATATGACACTTAATTTAAAAAAATATAACTGATGTAAAAATTCCACATATTAAAAAACTCCAAATTTATCTATTTATTTATTTGTAGTACCAGACAATAGTCAATATTGCCTGATAATATTAATTGTCAAATTGACATTTGGACTTATTATTAAATTACTGTAATATACACTATATGTTTTTATTAGATATGACCCGTCCAGGGTTTGAGCCCGAGACTTTTCGATTGATTAGCCGCCACTTTATCAGATAAAACTCGAACTATGCAAAATAGTATTTGCTAATTTGTATTTATTCCACCCCTCAGATTTCTAAATTAATTAAAAATATTATTTACAAAAGTTGAGAACAGCTCATAAATAATAATTGTTCTAGCTTATTTAATCTTAAGGTTTTAATTAGGGAAATTTGATACAAGTTTATTAAAATTTATTTACACCTGCAAGTAAAGCGGTTCACCTAAAAATAAAACACCTTTCTTTCATTCTTTTTTTTTAATGACAATTTCCGCTTTGGTTTATAATAAAATTATGAAAAAATATTTTATTAGAATATAAGACAAAAGATATTCCTTAACAGCCTTTTTAATATAATAGATGTTAATATAAAACCTCTTTAACAAAATAGATGACTAGTTAATAATAATTGTATTATACGAATTATTAATTTAATACTGGAGCGGATACATTATACATAACCAATTGTTAGGTTTATTTAAAAAAAAAAACTACAAACAATAGAATATTACATTATAATTTTCGACCATATCTGAACTGGAAGTACTGTGATCTGCCAATTTCCGGTGTGAATTATGTCTTAAATGTCATGACTTCTGCTTCCCTTTTTAAATTCTTTCTTTTAATTTTTTATTTAATTTATTAATCTCATATTTCATAATTCCATATCCCATAGAAGAAATAAATTTTTGTCAGAACTGAAAAAACAGTCCATTTGATGAGTTAGGCTTTTTTGAGAGAAATGATCTCTAAACATACAGACATTTGATTATCGTCCTTACTCTTAAAAATTTGAAACATTATACCATTAAGCATTTTCCCAAATTTTACTTTTTTAATATTTTGAATTCTTCTTATTGAACACCATTCAAAAATTATAAAATAAACAAATATTCGTAAGGTCAAAAATTGAACATGTAAGTTATTATTTTTTTTTTTCATTTTACTGTTATATAAACCTGAACATCCTGGAATCAAAAATTCCAATTTTAAAAAAAATTAATAACAAAACAAAGTTATTTTTAAAATATTTTAACAACTTACAAAAAAAAGGTATAACTTGTTTTTTATTGTTATTTGGAAATTTATTTCAGATCAAATATTCTATTTTTTTAAGATACAGAGTTGCATCATGGCATCAAAAAATTTTAAATAATAATAAAAAATTTGTTTGAATCATAAAAAAAAACGTAGAAATAATGTGGTTTGTATTCTAAATAACCATTATATTATATCAAAGTTCAATCTTCCTCTAGTCTAATTTGGCTCATCTGTAAAGCCGTTCTTTATATTGGCAATTATTTCAAAGCGTCCTCATACCTAAGCGGGTTAACCGAACTCAGCAAAAATTTCTTTCAGTTTCTCTTTTAGACTGCAAATACACACTGTAAAATTGACCACAAATCGGAAGCAAACAAATTTTTTGGAAGCCCGCCAGGCCCAAGTGAGCTAATATTCACTAACTAAGAGTAAAATTTATGCACAATTTGAAGTCCATCGGTCAATCCGTGTTTGTTCCATATTTGAACTCATTCTGGTCGTTAGAACTCGAGATTTCCCGATAACTCCGATGTTTTTATAAGGAAGCCTCCCGATCCCGTGGTCTGATATGGCCAATCGACGAAGTTAATCTTACTTTTGACAAAAAAAGCATTCGTACCAAATTGCATTAAAATCGATTGAAATTTGCACAGATATTTAAAAGTTCAAATATAGCAACTATCATCTTTCTCGTTTTCTAAAAAAGCTAATTTTTCCCATTTTATTAACATTTTTTGCAATTTTTTTTAAATTTTTTATTTCATAAACTTCTTTCACAACTAACTTTAAAGAGAAAGACAGAAATAGGAAATCAAATACAAAATGAAAAAAAACCTTTAACCTGTCAAAAATCTAAAAATGATAACTGAAAAGTTTTATAACCATTTTATATTTGAATTTTAAAACTTTAAAATGTATAAATAAGAAATAGTTAACTTTCAGTTTTACTTTTAGACCTTTAAATACGAGTACATATTAAAATTAAGTTTAGAAGGGAACTGGAAACGGTGTTGATGACAGGAGAAAGAGATAACTGTATTTTTCCTTTTCTATATCAGAAAAATTGATATAAGGTGTATTTAACTTTTGTTAATAATTTTAAAACAATTTAAAATTTTGAATTCTAACTTTTAGAAACTAAAATAAGTTATAACAACTGTTAAAAATAAAAATAATAACTTTTATGTAATTCAGGAATCGTAGCATTAATTTAAAATAAATAAATTGAAAATATTTTATTTTTTATTCAATCAGTCTGCTACAATTGCAAAACTTATATACTAACAAAATGCATATCTGCAAGTTTATTTTAAATATTTTAATAGCATTTAAATAGTTTACAGATTAAAAAAATAAGATATTAAATAAAAGTACTTTAATCTGTTCACTTCAGAAGAATCAATTTGAAGAGCTAAAATCCATTAATACGATTTTAATTCCTATCAATACAATAATCTCTCAATCTCTATCAACTAATGATATAAAACTATAAAAAAAAATGATAAAACCTTTTATCTATTATTTACCTATCAAAAAATTTTTTTTTTGAGCCATACATAATATCGTTTTTCTAAATCTCGATTTTACACAATTTCGTTTAAAAAAATCAGTAAATTACTTTTGGCAAAATTTTAAATACACAACTTATTAGATTTTCAGTTATGTACAAAAGAAAATACAAGTTGAAAAGCAGTTCTTCAAACCTCTTCCACTACAATGACTAAATTTGATCCAGGCGTTGGTCATTTTAATTAACTTCTATTGACACAAATTTCAGACATTCAACCTTATTACGTATATACTAACCCTCATATAAAAAATTATGTTGTATGACAGCCACTGCATTACCCCAACTTAGTTTGCAAAAACTTTGGCCATAAACCAAAAGTTCTTTTTTCAAATATACCTATAGTCATACGGGTATAATAATTTATAAAAATCAATTCGAACAAGACTTAGTCAAACAAGTTTTTTTCGAATGAAATTTTTTGAAAATCAAATTTTTTATACCAGGCCTTGTTTATATTAATGCAAATCTCCTTAAATTAACATTTTCAACATCAAATAGTTTCAACTCAGATCTTAACGCAATTTTGATAAAATCACGTCAATCGCTAGATTAATTCGGACACTAAAAGTGCAGCAGAAAGTGGCTTTCATTTATGTTAAACACAAAAATAGTTGTATTAAATACAACGCTAATTCTAAAAACCTAAGTAACCCTCTTTCTTGCTTACCTATAAGAATCCTTGGAACTCCTGAAATTGTAATTTAGTTTTTGTACAAAAACAAGCAGAATCAGAAGTATTTAAAAACTCCCGTTACATATTCTTTTGTTTGAAAAATAACCGGAATTTATAACCAAAATAAAACGTTCATATATAAAAAAAGTTACCGAAATCGCACTGATACAGGGTTTACGGTATTTACATATTTCAGAATTACACCTTTAATCTTGATAGTACTCTAAAATAAAATAAAAAATAAGAAAAAGATAAAAATTTATTAGTAATATGTTTTGGCGTAATGTCTTTAGTAATAATTCTGCTCTTTCACATGAAGTTTTAAAAATATACATAATAGATAATATCTTAAGATATATTACCTGTGATTATCCTAAATAGGTATACCATCTTTTTTATTTTTAGAAAGATTTAAATGAACTCATTAACTAAGCCTCTACTTGATCATGATAAAAATTAAATATAAGTATAGGAGAAAAAAATAAAATAAAAAAAAAATATTTTTTTCAATATATACTTTTATTAAAGTAGTACTAGCCCCCTGAAATGTAGAAAATAAAAAATTGAAGGTAGATGTTGGGAATTTGTTACTGTGTTAATATTAAAGTAAATTGCTGGTATAAGAAACAGTTCTTTTAATGTTTGAAAACATTTAAGCTTAAAATTTTGAAAATTTTCATTAACCAAAAATTGATGGTAGATCTTTTGCATTTAAAAGTGTTTTAATATAAAAGTTTTTATTTTAGTACCTACTTGTATAAATTTTAAATTAATGAACCAAAAATGTACCGACTGACATAAAAAAAAAACCCTAAAAATTTTTTATATGAAACTGATCGTCTATATAATTATTTAGTCTATGTTTTTATATTATCAAAGTGAAGTATTTTAGTTCTTAAAGTTACAAATTTTTAAAGAAACTATCCAAATAAATTAATTTTGTTTGTAATTTTTTTATTATTTCTGTAGCATTTAAAAACAAAATTTTTTCCTTTCAACGAGGATCGAACTCAAATCTATTTACACTGAAGCCACTTCGCTAACCACTGAACCATACAATTCTTATAAATTTATGGTCAGATTTCTAACATAAATATATCACTAACTGACAGAATGAAAAATAAAGCCATAGACACAGGCAAGTTCATTTAAAAGTATATAATAAAATAAAAAAATTTATTAAAACTCAATCACTTAATCTTATTAAAGCTCTCTCTTCAAATATAAATTTAGGATTAAAATAACCATTTTTAATTTTTATTAAATATGCCTCAAAAAATTGTTTTGTTTTCAAATTTAGAACAAGTTAAATTTATTTCAAACTTTAATTTAATTTCATTCAATTTGAAACTAAAAGATGCTTTAAATAAGCACTTTAAGATTAAAAAAATATTTTTAAAGTTTAAATAAAGTTTGATATCAAATAATTAGGTTTAACTAAAAATTTTAATCTACCAGGAAAAAAAACTTTATTAAATGTATTTTGTTTATTTTACTTCAAAATTATTTTAGCAAAATTAACGAAACAACATAAAATCTTATTATAACTCAATTTAGTACAGATTTTAATTAAAATTTTTTTAAACTTTAAAACTGTTACGAACCTAAATTTTTGGGATTAGATAAATTAATTTAAGACTTCCAAAAACTTTTGTAGCAAGATTAATTTAAATAACTCAACAAATTTAAAATATCAAAGTAATATTCTACATGATAATCGGATTCAATTTTTAAAACATAGCTTTTATACTTAGCTATGAGAATAGATATGTAGGCTTGGCTATGGAGCTAGGGAAGAAGAAAGAAAATAGAATAGGAGAGAAGAATTGCTAATATATAATAGGTAAGTTAGAAACGAACTAATCAGAGGAGGACACATTTTATGGAACCAGTTCTCACAATAAATGACTTTCCATAACCAGTTTTAAGCCACCTAGGAATTTCCAATGTGTAGAAATGAGCACTTGAATCCTCCTTGTTGTTGCGTTGGAATTGTTTACAGGGAGACATTATTGATTTTAGTTCAATAGAGTAAGTGTCCATATTTACAAGATATCTATAAAAAAGAGTTAAAGTTTCGATATAAAGAATAGTGCTAAGAGGAGTAAAAGTAGCTTGGACGGAAAGGCCACCAATTAAGCGTAAGGCGCGATTTTGAATTTTGTCCAGGAAACTTAGTGAAGTTTTGGGAGCGCCAGCCCATATATGAGAATTATCATCTTAGGTCGTATGTAGGCTTAATAGATATTTTACAGACCGTTAAGAGAAAAATAAGCTTTACAGGGAGAAAGAAAACCCAAATATTTAGCAGGGTTCTAAGCTAAAAAAGCGACGCTAGCATATGGTCTTTATTTTATTTAAAATGCGACGCTAGAGCAACGCTGAAAGTGAAGCGACTACTGAGTCATCACTTTTTACATTAAGAATCGAATAAATTTTTTTCATAATTTTATTTTATTACTAGCTAATACCCGGTGCGCGTTGCTGCGCCTGTCAATGAAGGTTTAATTGAATTTGATGTTACTGCAAAAAGTTAACACAAAACTTCACACGTAAACTTTAATTCACATGTAAATTTTAAAATGTGTGAAAGCAATCTTTTTAAAACGATTTTTCTAGTATTATTCTAGTAATTTTTGAAACTTTCTGTAATTCAAAGCAGTACGAACTACTTTCCAAATTTTGACGTAATTTACTTCCAAAAAATTTTTTTGAAAAATCCCAAGGCCGACTGTTAACAGACTCAACTCCATTTTCAAGTTGCTTCACACATATAAAATTTGAGGTAAACCGGTCAAATCGTTTCTACTTTAGAGTTAAGTAACGCAAAAATCTATTAAAAGCCACTGTGCCCCACTGGTTTAACGGAACTACATTTTCTCTTTGGGCAAAGCAGTATTGCGCAAAATTGGACGTAATTTGCTTCCAAATCACTCAACAAAATTTTTTTGGGGCTTTCTTTTTAGCCAAAGCAGTACTTCGCAAATTTTGACAATATTAGCTTCCAAAATTATTTTGACCAACCGTCGGGCCGACATGGGTTAACAAATTCCATATCTGTTAATAGTGTCAACTCAATTCTCACAGGGGAGCACGTATACAAAATTTAAAGAAAATCGGTCAAACCGTTTTTAATTTAGAGTATAATATTGAAAAAACCTATAAAAAGCTGTTGGCCCCAATGGGTTAATGCAAGTCAATAAAATTTTTTTCTGGGTTTTCTTTTTAGCCAAAGCAGAATTTCATAAAATCGGACAAAATTCGGACCCAACATTTTTTTTGACACCCCGTCGGCCCAACATGGGTTAATAAATTCCAAAACTGTTAATAGTGTCAACTCAATTCTCAAGGAGCATCACGTATACAAAATTTGAAGTCAATTGGTCGAACCGTTTCGAATTTAGAGTAAAGTATTGAAAAAACCTATAAAAAGCTTTTGGGCCGCAATGGGTTAATGGAACTCAACAAAATTTTTTTTGGGGATTTCTTTAACGGTAAAGCAGAATTTCGTAAGATCGGACAAAATTTGGATCCAAAATTTTTTTTGACCACCCGTCGGCCCGACATGGGTTAACAAATTCCAAAACTGTTAATAGTGTCAACTCAATTCTCAAGGAGAATCACGTATACAAAATTTGAAGTCAATCGGTCAAACCGTTTCGAATTTAGAGTATAATATTGAAAAAAGCTATAAAAAGCTGTTGGGCCGCAATGGGTTAATGGAACTCAACAAAATTTTTTTTGGGGCTTTCTTTTAAGCCAAAGCAGAATTTCGTAAAATCGGACAAAACTTGGACCCAACATTTTTTTTGACCACCCGTCGGCCCGACATGGGTTAACAAATTCCAAAACTGTTAATAGTGTCTACTCAATTCTCAAAGAGCATCACGTATACAAAATTTGAAGTCAATCGGTCAAACCGTTTTCATTTTAGAACAAAGAAGTTTAAATACTTGCACCACAGCCCCAACTTGGCGGTCCGTTAGAGCAAAATTTTTGGGCCACGATTTCTTTCCGTACCGAAAAACCCCTATATACAAATTTTCATGAAAATCGGCTGGGCAGTTTAGGAGTCTATTCGCTACATACAAACAAACAAACAAACAAACATACAAACAAACATTCCCTTTTATATATATAGATTTAATGAAAACAAAAGTTAAAGTTAAAAATCTTGTAATCAACAAAACTGAACCCCCAGGTAAAAAAATCCAAGAGAAACTTTAAACTAAGTGCTTCTATTCCCACCATGTTGGCTGGATTGCATACCTTTGAAACGAACAAACAAGCAAAAACTATCAAACTTATTTTTGTATTACTATGTAAAATTAGTTCTTATAAAAGAAAACCCCACCATTTTAAAATGAACTTTTTTACAATAAAATAAAAATTATCACATACTTTTCAAAACCCTTATTATCTCATTGCTCTGTAAAACTTTTATTTACTTAAATATTAATTTTAATGTTATTTTAACCTTGAGCAAATTAACTTTTTAAAAAATATAATTTAAAATAAGAGTTGAAGAAACTTTACATAAAATAAAGTATTTTATATGCAATATACCGATGTCTATCAAAGTATAAAACAGGTGGTGTTAATTATAAGTTTTTCTTATAAGTATTTACGATAATAATTTTAAGTCACTAGTGAATATTTAATAATTTATAAAAGTTTTGCTATAGTCATGCAGTTGAAATGTTTTTAAAACTTCTTAATTTCAATTTACTATTAAATGAATCAAAACTTTTGAATAAATACGAAAAAATAAAATTTCAAGTTTGCATATTTTATATATTTTAAAAATATAAAATTAAGAAATTATTTCTCATTAATACTACTGAACTAATCAATGGATACAGTGTATTAAAGCAAAGATCAAAAGGACATTAGAACAATCCTGAGGTTAATTTTTTTGATAAAATGCCAATGTTTAATTGCCTATTAAGAATCACTTTTGATCATTTCCATCCCCTTAACCCCTAAGAGTAGAAACGTAAAAGTTTGAGAGAATTGAAATCTTTGCTTCAAAAGTTATTACAAACCTTCTGAGATTGAAAAAACTAGACTATTTTATACATAGCAGCCGCCTAATAAATACAATGTGGTACGACAATGAAATATGCCTGCTCTTTTTAGATGTGGCAGATAGGAATCCTAATTTTTAATATAAAATTGGTCTTCAAATAGATTTTTAAAGGGAAACAACTTTTTTAATCATTTTCTTTCTAATTTAAAAATCGACTTGTAAAGGAATAACACTATTCCAAGTATTCCAAGATTCCAATTCTGGTGGCTAAAAATTTTTCTAAAATATTATTCCGTTTTAATGATGAATTTTAATTTCGAATCTTATGCTACATTTATATATTACATAAAATTTAATAAATTACCTTATATCGCGCGTTAATAAAATAAAAAAAATACTGAACTTAACTTCAGTAATCATATTAAACATATAAATTTTAAGCAGAATTGGAAATTTAAATTATCCGATAACATGAAAGTTTTTTAATGGATTGTATGAAAGAGCACGGATAAAATACTTTACTATGTCTCTTCACAATATAGTATTATTACTTTTTAAGTTAACCCCTTAAGGCATATCTCCTTAAAATGTTTTTATAGTTTAATAAAAGTTCATCATATTTCGAAGTAGAATCTGTAAGATAAATTTCCATTATTAAATTTTTAAAATTTCTTTAAAACAAAAACCAAGATTTCATAAGGAATACCTGAATTTTTAAACTTTAAAAATCAAATAAAACGAATCCATATTTTCACCCACACATTTTATCAGTTAATTTTTTAAATTTTTTTTTTTATTTCATTATTTTGAATTAAATCATATCCACTAAATTTTCATTAAGTTCAGATTATATTTAGATTTTAAGATTGTTTCTTTTTTAAATGAAAAAAAGGCAAAGGAAAACAGAAGAAACAAAGAAAGTTAAACATGTTTTTATTCCATTC
The DNA here is from genome assembly GCA_963082915.1 of Dolichopus griseipennis. NCBI lineage: Eukaryota > Metazoa > Arthropoda > Insecta > Diptera > Dolichopodidae > Dolichopus > Dolichopus griseipennis. The sequence goes on along the minus strand of OY720443.1, from coordinate 44,725,760 downwards.
AGCATTAATTTCCGCCTTGTTAGGCTTTCCAGATCCACAAAAAAACAAAAAACACAGAAACAAAATGAAAAGAAAAGAATTCGACCAGTTTGCAAAACTAAAGGTGTTTAGAACTTCACATTTTCAAAAAGGTAATAAAATTATACATGAGTATGTGTATTTAATGAAGTTTAGAACTTTTAGATTGGAAAAGTAAAAAAAAAATAGCCCAGAGCCTAACTATATCAAAATCTATATTTTTCGTACATTTTCAAAAAATTTTGTAACAATGTGCCTATTTATGTTTACATTTCTCTTCGTATGTTTACGTTTCAAAACGTTTTTTACTCCGTTTGTAAAGAACAAATTTTATTAATACAGAAAAAAACTAATTTCATGGAAAAACTTTTTTCTGTAGCTCAACCCGTTACGGAGCTGCAACACTCCACTCACCCAAAGACTGAAAAAGCGCTAAATTTAAATTGTTATAACTTTTAGATTTATTTTTAATCTGAAAACTCAAATTCATAGGGTTCCCTTATCGTACTAAAGTTCACTATTATGCAAAACTCAATTTTTGAAACATTTTTGGCCCTCATATCTCCTAAACGGCTCAAATTACTAGGAGTCGTTTAGGAAAAATTTTTACTACGCCCCCTGTTTAGGAGTTGTAAACAGTCGAAAATTAGAGTTTATCTCATTTTATGCATCTGCAAGTTATATACCCGTCCAAACTTTTTTTTAGTAATATACAACATTTAAAGCTTTAAATGAGGTCCTTAAAATTGAAGAAAGTGTCTCTTAGTTTCAACCATTTTTGCTTAGATTTTTGCTTAAAACCTCAAAATTTTGGAATGGCGGATTAGATCCTCGGCAATCATCACAAATTTGCTTTGTAAAAATTTGGAAACCTTTCCCATTGAAGGGCTATTAATTTCCCGTTTTTATTAATTAGTAGGCACCATTATATATATTCCCAAAAAATTAGACTCAGTAGGAAACACTATATAATTTTGAAACATTTTGTTACAAACAGACGGACAAGCGTACAAACGGACTGGAAAAATGAAGTATATTTTTTTTTCAAATATGCTAAAAAAGGAAAAATACCAAATGGGTGAAGGATAATAAAAATAAATAAAGTATAAATTGTGCGTATATGGTTTGAAGCTTGGAAAATACATTATAGGGATTTAACTGTTATATTACACCAAGTGGAATTAAAGTACACACAACGTTTAAATAATAAAAGAAAAAAATTCAGAAAATTTCAAATTGAAAAAAAACACAAGACATAAAGAAACAATCATATATTTACTGTTATGTACCAAATTATCGTTTTACTGCAATTTAATAACGGTAAAAATAAAATTTTTTTTTTATGTTATGATATTTTATGTTGAATTAACTCTGTTCTGATTTCATGTTCGATCAAATATTCACGTGTACGAGTAAAAACGGGGTAGAATAAAAAATTTATTATTGTTTTTTTAATTTTCTTCAATTCTCAATTGTAATTTTTTTACAAAAAAAAAATAAAAAATAAAAAACAAATTTATTTTGTAATTTTTATACCATTGAACAAGAAAATGAAGTGTTATGAAATGTGATGTAAATGGTAAATTAAAAAATATATATATATAAATACATATATTTAACAAACATCATGTGGTGTTGCATAAACACAAAACTAAATGCGAAAACAACTGATTTAATTTCATAAGTTAACTTTAATATTTAATTTTAATATAGAAATGAAGAAGAATGTAGTAGAGTAGACTGTATCCCTCTGGGATACCCGTATAACCGCAATATAGGCAAAATTTTAAATACACAACTTTTTAGACTTTTAGTTATGTAAGTTATGTATAAATGAAAATATAAATTGAAAGACAGCACTTCAAACCTCTTCCACTACACTGAGTATATTTTATTCAGACCATTTAAGTTAAGAACTGTTTACAAAATTTCAGACATCCAGCTTTACCAAGTAAAGAGTTATTCTCAAATAAAAAAGAAGTTATTTGGCAGCTACTTGAACCCATAGAGCAAACTACCTGGATTTCAATCCGTCGCTGAGCGATTTCAGTATACTCTTTTGACTTATTGTCATACGGGTATAAAAATTGTGTTTAAAGTTTCCCGAAATTAAATTTTAAAAATTTTCATCTGAATCTGTCAATATTTGCATACAAATTATTTAAATATCAAATCATTAATTAAATTATTATTATTTTAATAATTATTTAATAAACTTCTGTTGCAATGCCATTTTAATAGTCGACTACAGATTCATATTTCAATGCAGACTAAATTTTATATGTCATAAATTTTGTGAGTGTAAAAATTTAGAATAATCACTCACTACGGACTATTTTGAGAATCTTCAAAATGACTAAAAATAAAACCAGCCATAGTAATTATTATACCTATTTAAATGCTCTGACAAAATCGCCAGTACATCGAATATTTTAAAAACTTTAAAATCGATTTAAATTAATTAGAAATCTTAAGTTTTCTAAGGAGATTGTGACTAACAGAAATCTCTTGAGGGAGAGTTTTTAGAGTTTTACTTTAGTTTAATTAAAAACATTTAATTTAGTTTAAGCCACTAAAGAGGTTTTTATAAATTTTTAACCGTTACAAATTAGACTTTAAACTCATGTCTAAGGCATTTCGAAACGTATTTCAGGGGTTTTAAAGTTAATTCGTGACCACCTCCACCTTTTTCCGAAAAAAATTGGTTTTTTTTTTGAGGAAAATTTAAAAATAAATTTTCAAGGCACTTAAAAGCATATTTCGGATTTTTTTAGTTTACTTCGTGATCACTTCATAATTCATTGGGGAGTCAATTTAAGAACCTAATATGAACGACATTCACAAGAGTAAAAGACATATAAAACTTGGCACAGAAATATCTTAAAATTAAAAGACTCTAAATGAAGTGGACTACAATCAATTGAATAAAATAAAATTGTTTTCTTTAATTAAAAACCCAATTTTACAATAACGCCTGATTTTATGCCATTCATTTTTCTTTTAAAAATATTTTTGTTTTCCTTAGGATCATTAAGAGGTTTCGGTGGCTAAGTTACAAATTACTGTAAATTTTTATTAAAATTCCTTCCTACAACCCCTTTCAATCAAATATAACAATAGCATAATATAACTTAATATATATATTAAATAGTATTTGTATAATCAAATAATAGTATTCTAACCTATAATGCTCTTGGTAACAGATGGTTTTAAAATATTGCATTAATATTTATGATTTTTAATATTAATAAATAAATAAATTAAAAAAATGGGAGCTTTCATAACAAACTAATGAAGTTTTATAACTAGTTATAGATTTACTTAGCAACAAAAAAAAACAGAACAACATTAATGGGATTTTCATACCACAATGATTGTGCTAAATATAAGAAAATTTTATTCATTCAAGTTTTTTAATATTTATACACGATAATCATCCCTATAATAGAACTTATAAAGTGTCAATGAATATTTTATGAAGTATCGATTTAATAATTACACACTATACAAAAGAAAAATAGATTTTCATTTGCTTTTGTTTTTCATTCATGGTTTGGCTAGAAAGAAAAACAGTTTGAAATTAAAAAGTGTTTATTAACTCTTTTTAGATTCAATAACGTAACCTTAAAAAGATGACGTAAATATGGATTATGTTATTAATAAATAATTAACCAAAATGAATTAACAAATTTTGTGTTAGTATCAGCTGTTCTTTACTCAGTAATTGAAGTAAATTACTCAGTCATGAAGTAAAACTCTAAGTATAATGTCCTGAAATAAAAATTTAACACATTATTTAAATAAGTAAAACGTAAAAATAAAACTTTAGATAGTAATTCATTTACTTATTTAAATTGAAACAACTGCTGGAATAGCTTCCATTGATTTGATTGATTGAAGAAACACTGTGTTTGAAACTTAAAGTGATGAAGCTCAACTCAATATACAATATTTGAACTTAAATCTATAAACTTTACCTTTACAAACTGAAAAAACTAGTTTCTGAGCCACTTTTCACTTTTAAACTTTATTTCTCATTTTTCATTTTTAAACTTTTCCCAACATTAAATGCTAATAGGGTTATGGTTATCCTGAAAGTCTTTAAAATTTCGGTTTGTTATAACGATGCAATAAACTAACAATACACATAACCACTTTAGATCGCCTCCAAAATATTTTTTTTTCTTGTTTTAACACATGGGGTAGCATAAGGCTTCTACAATGCTTCTGTCCGAGGCTCTGTTTTTGTTTCATTAATCATTTGTTCAATAAGCTAGATGATTGGTCTGCTGTAGCTATTCCACATGATTTTCTATCTCACGGCTTTCCGAAAAGACGACGCCAAATTTTTCCACAAGATGTCATAGCGTTTTAGCATACCGCTATCTCTTGACGCACAGAATAGGTGTTTGTTGAGATATGTCATGTCACATATTCATATGTTAATGGTGTCAATTTGACAGATGCATATGTTTATAAAGATAAAGTTAATTTTTATTTACTATTAAACTATAGATTATTTTGGGAACACGATTATAAGTAATATTTTATATTTTATTTGTTTATTAATTATTGTAGTTTTTCTATTTTTTTAGACTATTAGATATTTAATTATAAGTTTTTTTATATAATTTTTTTTTTTATATTGCTATATACTATTTACTGAGTTTACCCAGTCAGGTAGCGAAATCGGACCTTTCGCATGAAATGCCGGCGCCAATTAGATTCACAATCCGATACTTGGATAAATTCATGCAAATTAAAATTTTAAAACATAGTAACCCATTTAGAACTCACAATTTCAAATTTTTGGAAACATAATCCCAATTCTTTCTTAATTCCTCATTATAATTTATAGAAATCCAACAGACTAGTTTATTCTTAGGTTTTAGTATTGTGCTGAGCAGTGCTACTGTTCTAGCGACAGGGAAAAGTGGTGCAGTAATATCTTATCAAATAGTTATCAATAACATGTTGATAATCGTATTAATTAGAAGTTCTTCCGCAAACTTCAATCTTTTACAAGAACTATCAATAGTTTGAAACTAGAATTAATCGAAACACAGACTGAATTCAAATAATTAGACAATAAAACAATTTAAAATAAATTTGGATAATAAATTAAGGAGTTTTGGGTTTACAAGATTTCTTTTCTTTCAAAAACTTCAAATATATTTCATTATTTTAAAACATTTTTGTAAATATTACACCTGTAATTCAATACCTGTCTGAGAGTCCTAAGTGTACAAAAGTAAAAATTCAAAACAAATTACAAGCTGTGAAGTTATATACTTCCTATAGACTATTTTTTTTTAAGCACAAATCTTTTAAGTTTAACGTAAAAAAACATTGGATGTTTTTCTTAATTTTAGGTTTCTTATATATTTTTCTTCTTTTTAATTTTCTCTTTTATATTTTTATGGACTAGATGAATGAAGAAATAAAAAGAAAATTCAATATAATTTATTAAGAAATCTTTGAAACAATTGAAAACACAAAAATCCTTTGGATTGTTGCAATGCTTTAAAGTAAATCTTTACAAAGCAAAACATCTAAGAAAAGATTAAAACAAATACTTTACTTTTAATATCTTTTTAATACACTTAATTTTATAGTGATAGAGAATCTTATCACAGTAAAATAACTAAACATTATTCTTATAATAATTATTAGTAATATAATTTAACGAGGGATGGTGAAACACATTGAAAATCATCTAAAATAACTAGTTTCGAGGCTTTTCTGAGAAGGGTTGAACTTTAACCAATCAAAACCACCCGCCAGTTTAAAATCAAAACTTGCAGTTCTTAAGTATCTTAAACATAAAAGTTAAGTTTAGTTTTAGGAACCGAAATTAGAAAGGGAATTGAGATCTATGTTTTAAAAAGGACAGAGAAGATGTTAAAAAGATTTTTTGAAATCTTTTTCAGTCTGAAAATTATGGATTACTAATTTTAGTAAACACATTAAATGCCAGATGACCATAATCACAGAACAATTGAATTTTGAATCGAGTTACATCATATTTGAAGTTCTACGGAATGGAAATCTTTAGCACTCTCCGTTTTTACGAAAGAAAACTACAAGTTAATAGTTAACTGATTTCCTTATAACCTGGTAGAAAAATGCAATAAAAATAAAGTCCTAAAAGTATGCAAAAATTTAGTTGAATAATTTTCTATTAATTTTATTTAGTTTTTTGCAATTGAGACTCGTCTTCCATTTCGTCCTCTATATATCTTTTGCATCATTCTTTATAAATGATCTCGAAAAATTATGGAAAATTTGTTTTCTAAATTATACTACAAATTCCTTAGCTGAAAATATAGAACTTTTACTTATCAAATGCTATGCAATTCACAATAACACTTTATTGAATCAATATCTGAACATTTTTTAAAAATTTTAAAATTTAATACGGAATTAAAAAAATTGAAATAAAAGAAAATTAGTTTTACTAAGAAAAAATTGTTAAACTTCTTATCCAATCATAGTTTCAATTTCAAATGGTCTTTGAAAACTTAGAGCATTTTTAAAAGTTCTTAAAATTGAAAGTCTTTTCAACTTTTAAATTTTTCATTATATTTACAATTTATTTATTTATTTGTAAGGCCAATTAACCCATTTGGATTTTATAAGCATATTTACAATTATTCAATAATTTATTGATTAAATTTTTATTCTTCTTCTATTGCATTTTCATTTTTCATTTCAATCTTCAAATTAAGACCTGAAAAGTTTTAAGTTAGCATATAATTAATTAAGATTTAAGAAATTAAATTGAAATTTTAGAAAATTTTACAAAAAGTTTACTTAAAATCATTAAGATATACATATTTATTAAAAAACTTTGCAAATTAAAAACAACAAAAATATTTCAATCGATAAAATTCAATCTAATTTTTCCAAAAAACACCAGATGGAGCCATTTACAGAAAAATTTTCCAATTTGAAAAGAAGTTTGCTAAGACTTTAAGAGTTCAGTGAAATTAAAATTTAATTAATTATTTTTTTTGCGAGAAGGATACTGAAAAACTTTATAATAAATTTTACTAGGCTAAGACTTTAATTAGAACTGAGATGAACTAATATAAAACACTTGAAAAAGATGTAGGACTTAAATAGGGTTCCAATATTAGCAGACTGTTTTTAGAAAAAAATAAATATAAATTATAGAAGAAAAAAATACTAATAATTTTTGATATCAATTAATTATTTAATTGATTATATTCTTATTTCAAAATTCAAGGACTCGTCTATTATGACTCCTATAACTACATGTTTCTTAATTTTCCCTCCATTGAAAAGTATAAGGTATAAGCACTAGTTCCCACTTAACTAGTAAAGGAACTATGCTTAAATAATTCCTTTTTTAATTAGAAATTCATGGAAAGCTTTGAAAGCCATCTATTGAAGCTATGTGTAGTTCCGATAGGCGTCTGTGCGTCTTTAACAAACAAAATTTAAAACCTTTTTTGAACCAAACTTTAGAATTGGTCCTCTGATACAAATTTGATATCAATATTTGTCTTATCTATCCATACACCTTTTCTTAACCTTAGCCATTACACGAGTATAAAAATTTAAAATAATAAGTTTTAAGAAAAGATGAAGCAGCCAAAATAATATGTTAAATTCTGTTACTCTGTTAACAATCAAATTTTACAAACTCTTTTGCTAGCCTATAAAATCTTAACTACTTTGGTACTAAATTGGATCAAATTTCTCATTATAATTTCAATCAACTCTGATTTTCACAAGATATTTATTTGTATTGTGTTGTATTTAAGAATACAACAATTCCAAGGACTTGTCAGAATACCAAATTTTGGTTCTACATTCAACCCATTTAAGAAATATTTGACTCCTTTATAAACATTAAATTAACTGACCCCACACTTAATTAAAAAAAATCTATTTTTAACAAAATGAAAAATATAATTGAAAAATAAGTAAATGCTCTTCAAAGTTTAATTAGTGTAAAAGTTTGAAAATACTGGAAATGTTAAAAGTTATAATAGCCTTTAGTCAAACAAAACCATATCGCAGACATCATTATTCATCTTTAAGTTTTTATTTGTCTTTTCATTTTTAAAAATTTTTTTTTTTCCCAAAGTTTTTTAATGACTTTAGTTTTTAATTTGATTTTATTTCTTATTTTTCTTTTCAAAACAAATAAAAATATTCAGAATAAAAATTTTAATTTGAATTGTTGTCACCTTTTTTTTTCTATAAATAAAAAGTGTTTTAATTGTTTAAAAAAAAATATTTTAAATGGTTGTTTTGTAGGAGTTTTCTGAAAACCATTTTACTATTTAAATTAACTGTTTTGTTATCCTATTGAAATCTCACCCAAATCAGACACAGGCACTATAAAAATCTTACCAATTTTTGTAGACTCGTTCAAAATTTGTATTAAATAGTATTTTTAGTTAATTAATCTAGTTGAAATTTCTCCTGAGACTCAATAAAAATAAAAACCTGATTACTGAAATGATATACAGATTAGATAACAGAGAACAAGTTGAATAGTCGTACTGTCTTCTAATGAACTTTATTAAGTAATTAAAATTGACTGCATTCTATTGAACCTAACATTTTACTTTTATTAAGTAATTATGAGTGACCTTTAGCTTTATAAAATTCCACCGAACGTTCACTGTAATTAACCCTTTGATTGATAAAGGAACTATATTTTAAAGGGGTTATTGACTTGACGACACTGGATTAAATTCAATGAAATTTTGCAAGTTCATTATTTTGAAAAAAGTTACTGAATAAAGAAATTTTGAAAATATTAATACCAGAGCTCATTTATGGGCTCTGAAAGTTATAATTGTTTACTTATAATCAACTAATTAAAAATTGCTTCAGTCAATATGTGTAATGTAAAGCCAGCTATCAGTAAAAAAAGTACCATCTTCATATCTCTTGTAATTTCTGAGAAAAAGGTACCGGCAACAAACCGGTTAAAAACAAAATTCCGATAAATATCCAAACAACTTGAGCACTTTTACTGAATAATTTAAGATTTTCACATTACTTCATAACTTAGAATCAAATTTTGGAGCACTTCTACTCATCGGAAAAACTTGAGGATGGTTTTTTTGTGTAGATTGAAATATTGAACAAACAATTGTAGAATTTTCACTCTCAATTCAGTAACCCCCTTAATTACCGCTGTCAGTAAGCCTAATTTTCTAAACCTAAATTATAGTTTTGTAATAGGTAGACTCTTAAAACCATGCATTTTATTTAACTTCCATTTACCTTTTTTTAGTTCAGAAGTCATTTAGACATAGAAGTCTTTCCCAACTGTCGACTACCTGTCTGATGAACAAATGGGGATTCTAAGGTTTAACTAGTATCCGCGTAGGACCAAATGACTAAATATAAAAGATAACTGGTGTTGCCAGCTTTCAAAAAATATATAGCTTTAATGGCGCATATTATCCTTTAAGGACGAAAAGGATATTTAAAAGTATCCTTGTTATTTTAGTCTATTTTACAGAAACCGTTATAACTAGAGATCTGTTCAATATATATGTATTTAGTTCAAGCTAATAATTAAGATGACGGTCTGGAGAATATTTTATCGTTTATTTGATGACGATAGGTGCTGCCGTTTTGGAGATATTGTAGTTCAAAGTTGAAAATTTTTGCAAAAAAAAAAATTTTTAACATCCTTTCTCTAAAACTCATATTTTTCAAAATTTTGCAAGGAAACCCCCTAAATATTTTTACATCGTTGGAAAGCTCTTATTTTTTTCTATAATTTGGGCATACATAAGGTCTGTTTATATTAAAGCGTTTAGAAGATATAAGCATTTATGAAATAAAAAATTTTTTGTTTTGTAATTTTTTTTGCATAAAAAAAAATGTTGATATGTTTTACAATTTTTTCAGCCGTACTTTTTAAATGAATTAAATAATTTTATTTTTGAAAAAAAAAAATTTTAATATGTTTATAAATGGGTTGGGTACGAAATTCCAAAAAAAAAAATCCATTTCCGAAATTCCATTTTCATAATTCCAAAAAAAAAAATTCCAAAAAAAATAATTCCAAACAAAAAAAATTCCAAAAATCAAAATTTAATGACAAAATATTTTTTAATAACAGTAATTTTTTACAAGCATATTTCAACAAATAAAAGTTTAAGAATAGTGGGGGCTGCCGCCCCCAAACCCCCGCTAAACAAATTATTGAAACCCTGATTTTGAATCCAACTCTAAAATCCCTCCTAATTCAGAATCTCACGTATACATATGTATAAATATTCTGGAAAAAGCGTATAATCCTGTAATTGTAGCCAACTATAAAATCTCTCCTAATTATTTTTTACATGCATAATTCAACAAATAAAAGTTTAAGAATAGTGGGGGCTGCCGCCCCCAAACCCCCGCTAAACAAATTATTGAAACCCTGATTTTTAATCCAACTCTAAAATCCCTCCTAATTCAGAATCTCACGTATACATATGTATAAATATTCTGGAAAAAGCGTATAATCCTGTAATTGTAGCCAACTATAAAATCTCTCCTAATTATTTTCTACATGCATATTTCAACAAATAAAAGTTTAAGAATAGTGGGGGCTGCCGCCCCCAAACCCCCGCTAAACAAATTATTGAAACCCTGATTTTGAATCCAACTCTAAAATCCCTCCTAATTCAGAATCTCACGTATACATATGTATAAATATTCTGGAAAAAGCGTATAATCCTGTAATTGTAGCCAACTATAAAATCTCTCCTAATTATTTTCTACATGCATATTTCAACAAATAAAAGTTTAAGAATAGTGGGGGCTGCCGCCCCCAAACCCCCGCTAAACAAATTATTGAAACCCTGATTTTGAATCCAACTATAAAATCCCTCCTAATTCAGAATCTCACGTATACATATGTATAAATATTCTGGTAAAAGCGTATAATTCTGATTTTGTAACAAACTCTAAAATTCTTGCTCGCTAAAGCTATGGAAATATTTTTTGGATTTTTTTTTGGAATTTTTTTTTTGGAATTTTTTTTTTGGGATTTATTTTTTTTCTTTCTTTGGAATTTTGTAAATTTGGAATTTTTTTTTTGGAATTATGACACCATCCCAACAAAAAGGCAAAATAAATTTATGAGAAATAAAGTATGAAAATGTATTTTTTAATAAAATTGTTGTGTCAGTTTTTCATTCATGTTCTCTGGTGGGGCTATTTATCAACATATACCATACTTATTATATACCATTGGAAAGAGTGTCAAAAGACCTTTCTAACAGTATAATAAAAAATACAGGGTGTTTTTGAAAATTTCATAGTTATAGTGGTTTTTTTGAAAGTTCAAAAATTTTTTTTTTTTTCTTTTAAATTTTTACTTGAAATTGCAATATCTCCAAAACGGCAGCACCTATCGTCCTCAAATAAACGTTTAAATATTCTCCAGACCGTCATCTTAATTAATAGCTTTGATTGAATATATATATATTGAACAGATTGCTAGTTATAACGGTTTTTGTAAAATAGACTAAAATAACAAGGATACTTTTAAATGTCCTTTTCGTCCTTAAAGGATAATATGCGCCATTAAAGCTATATATTTTTTGAAAGCTGGCAACACCAGCTATCTTTTATATATAGTCATTTGGTCCTACGCGGATACTAGTTAAACCGTAGAATAGCCGTTTTTTTTTATACAAAAATATCTTTTAAGGGAATAAGGCACAAAGAATCGATAAATTTAATTTTGTAGACAATGTAATTTTTATTAACCTGAGATTTAAACTGTACAAGAACCACAACACAACAGAGTAAAGTGTGAAATAAAATTATACGGGTTAGTGCCTTTTGATAACATTCCTTTCTGTTAGATAACATTCCTTAGTTTCTTAAATATTTTACAATCTTTAACTTTATTGTACAAAATTTAAAACAGATATTAAATTTATTCTTTTTTATAATTTGAAATCTGCATCTGATGTTATACGAAGATAGTAAAGATATTCTGAAATTGAATTATAAAAACTCAATGAAATTTTACTTTAATTATCAGTTTTCTTGAAGAATATCATAAACTTTTGTATATAAATCTTATCTTTGTTTAATGTATTTAATAAAAAATTCTTTGAAATTAGTTACATATATTTAGTAAAAAATACTTGCAAATTAGTACTTTCCCAGTTGTGTAATTCTAATCAGAATTAAAAAGCTCTCTCATACCCTCTGTCTTTCCATCAAATTTACAAAATTTTTAACTAGGGCTAATTGAAAACTTTTTCTGGATTTCTACGTTTGTACAAATTTTATTAAATAAAATACGAAACGAATCAATGATTAATAATCAAAATAATCAATGATTAATTAAACCACTGTCATATTATACTGACTTTCTTGTACTTAATAATCCTCAAATCCTTTTAAATCCTTAATAATCCTTTCCTTCAACTATTTGATTTTGGCAACCCCAATCCCAATACTGAAGTTAAATTTATTTAATGATCTAATCCTAAAGTTTGGTTTTAAAAAGTTAGAATTTGGTTGTTTGAAGTCCATAGGACTCTTATTCAGTTACTCTGGATTACCCTTAATATTTTCCTCCCACAGTTTTAATTAAAAGTCATTGTAAAAAAAAAATTATGTATCCTTGAATAAAAATAAAATTCCTTAAGAATAATTAAAGAATCAATAAAATCTGCTAAATAAACTTTACATTTTATTTTAAATTTGTTTTTTTTTTTATTATTGTATCTTCACATTGTATCTTTTTTAGTTTTTTAATATTATTTTTTATAGTAAACATTTTCAATATTCTTATTATCCTTTAATTATATATTTTGTATTTTATTCTTACAACTACATATAAAAATATTGAAATAATTTTTAATATATTAAAACAACTTATATCTAGAAATAAGTGAATTTTTAACAAATTTTAACAAAGAAAATTAAGCAACATTGTATTATATATTGAATATATTAATAATACACGTACACTTAATATCTAATAAACAACCAAATTACATCAACCTTTTTTTTGATTTTTCTTTTAAATTAAATAATTAAATTTTTAAAATCGCAAACGAGTACTAAATTTCAAAAGAGTACTTACCTTTTACTCTATTGCCAAAGTAATAATACAACTTTTTTAAAATATAATTACTTTCTAATTAAATCATTATAATATAATGGTATCTAGGGTTTTTCATTTTTCTTTATTACAAAATTTTAATAATGAATTTTACAAATTATTAATATATAAATTTTAGTTTGTTTGCTGCCCTAGCTTTTGCTGTTTGCCCTAATAGAGGATTAGCTCTTATCGCAAAGTAACTGTAATATCAAGTAATGGTTACAATACAACTTAAACTTAATATTTTCATTTAAGATTAACAATTCACTTAACTTATAAAATTTATCTTTAATTATTAAGCAATACAATAAAGTACAGATAAATTTCCAATTATTTGATATTTAATTCTATTAAAGACTATAATTGGTTCGATCCATTTCAAACTTAAGCTTAAAAATTCATATTAATTTCTTTCATATTAATACAATTATTGCAAAAATCAATAAATCTGATTAAAATTTAATGTATATTTTAATTAATATAGCATTTTTTGAGTAATTTCAAATATATTCAGATATTTACTTAACAATTTCAGATTTTTTTTTTTTAATTTAGAATTTCGTGCAATATACACTGCACCTGTTGCAGTAGAGAAGTTCTATTCTATGCATAAGACAAAAAATCGATTGTATAAATTTTAATTTAAGAAGGATTTAAGAATTATACATTTTTTCCAAATTTAATTTATAAAAATTTTTTATTAAAAAACAAGGTTTCAAATTATAAAAATATGTTTAATATAATTTTTTACCAAAATTCTAAATTAAAAATCAATTTAACAAAATTCTGATACTTAAAACTAAATCTGAATTTAATTTGAAATTACCTGAATATATTTCTTAAATACTGAAATATATAGTGAAATTCCACAAAATTAAATTCTGAATAAATATAGAAAATACCATATTAAATTTTCATTCAAAATTTAAAATTAATTCCAAAAATTCAATAATAAAAGTTAATTCCAAAATAATCCCATTAAAATAATGTTTTGTCTGATATTAATTTAAAATTAAAAAAATAAATAAAGTTTTTATAAAATTTTAATATACAATCAATTTTAATTATAAAAAAAATATTGAAAATCAAAATAATTTATATGCTAATTTAAAGTTTTTTTTAATTAAAAATCATAGTTGAAAAACATCGAATGCAATATTAATAATTATTCTTGTTTTTTTGGGTCATCGTTCTCTTCATGTACTCGTAACTTTATTCTGACTCATAAAATGTATTTTCCTTTTTTTTTTTAATTAAAATTCTGAATTTATATTTTATATTTCCATTTGTATATACTTATATATAGGTTTAATGGCAGTTTATTATTTATTCAAAGCTTTATTTACCATACAAAATATAAATACATATATACAAAATATATTAAACCAAATGTAATTAACTATAGGTAAATATATAATATGTATTATTTATATATTATCCTGCTATATATATATATTTGCAATATGTCTATTTTCATTAAATAATATCATAGAATATACACAACATAGGAACTTTTTAATATAATTAAGAATTGTAAATAAAAAATATCATTTGTAAAAATTTCAACATATCACACTTTTGTTTATTGTTTTTATTTTTATTGTAAAGTTTGTTTTAATTAATTACTTAATTATTTATTTATTTTTTTTCTATTAAATTTATTTATTAATATTAATTTATATTTTAATTAATTTTGTTTATTTACAGTATATCCTAGTATTAAAAAATTTTTTTTAAAAAATTAATATTATGAAATTGTAGATTGTTATATTATTAAACTAATTTTAGATTTATTACAGTTATTATCTATTAAATTACAGTTAAAATCTAAGTTCTTTACTTGACCGTTTGAATGCGCAAATTATCAAAAGTTAGGCATTTCTTTTAGGTGCCTAAACGATAACTAAACTTTTGGAAATTATTTAAATATTAAAACCGGTAAATTTTGTCGATAATACAATTACAATTACAAATTACAAATATCGTTATTTTTATATTTACCAATACAGAAACAAGTAATCAGCTGTTCATTGTCTACTTACTATACATACAAAAGAAACATTTAGAAAAAATATATAAATATTACTACTACATAATTTCATTCAAAGAGAGTTTTTTTTTAATAATTTCTCTGAGTGTATGACAAAATGAGAAAAATTCACCGGTTAATTTTACAGAAATTGTATTGTATATAATAATATATAGGTATTTTTATTACTGTGGTAAAGGTAATATAGGTGATAGGTAGCACAGTTATTTATAAAAGTACGAATGTATAATAAATTTAAGAGTAGTACGAAATACGAAATATAATCCATATTGAATTTCTAATTAAGTTAGGATATGTCATTTTATCTACACGCAAAAACAGTTATTGCAGTTTTAACAGTAATTTTATATTCTTGTAAGATTTGTAGTTTAGAAAATGAACATTCAGTTCTCTTTAATTGACACAAAATTCTATAATTTTAGAACTATGAGTTTCTATTATTCTATACATAACTCTGAAATGAGAATACTTTACATGTGGTAAAAATTGAGATGATAATAAAATATTTAAATTTTTAAATAGAATACAAACTAATTTTTTAATAAAGTGGATCATATATAATTCGAATATATAATTTTAAAACTTTAAAAAGGGTTCTTACATTTTTATATACATACATATTTTTTGTTTTACAAGATAAAATCTTAGTTATATTTCTGGCATTCTTCCAAATTTTTGAGTTAGGTATCTAATTCTTTAACATTATTATAAAAATTTTAAAATTGTGATTTAAAAATTTTTAAAACCTGTATGTCTTATTGAAGAATGTACTTGTTGATTGTTATTACTATTAAGGTTTCAAAGTTTTCTTAACAAAAGGAAAATAACAGGGGAGGAATTTTGCTTTTAAATTATATTCTATTATTTGTTTTCTTATGTTAGAACATTTGTATGTACTTTTAAAATAGTAATTTAAATTAAAATAATAGAAAATCAAATATCCTAAAAGTATGCAATTTTACATCTTTTAGTATTTTGGATTTTAAAACGATTACCGAAAGAAGAAATGTAAATTTGAATTAAAAGAAAAGAAGTATATATAAACAAATCACATAAAGTCCCTATACCATATTGTTCAGGCAACATGTAAAACTATTGAATATGATCCTTGTAACATTAATAAGGACCTTCTTAAATATTACATGAGAATTCCCCGTAAGGGTGCATTAATTAGGCATTGTTCAATCTCTTGTTATTATATAATGAATGTCATATTCAAATATATACCGATTTTTTTTATTTTTGGTATTCCTATTACAAGTACTTAAATACGTTTACATCAAAATGCAAAATATATACATCAATATTAATAGGAATTGATGTTTCAGCTTGTATAAAAATTTATATAATTTATCAGACTTCTTTGAAATGTATTTAAAGGCTTCTTTAAAAATTATTTAATATAAATTTAATAAGTATTGAAAATTTTCTTTGATGATTTTTAAGGAGATCTCTTTTTGCTTTTGGTGTTGGATTGAAATTACAGTATCAAACCTCAATAGATGTCCATTATTATCAACAACTTTCTTTATTTTTATTTTTAGAAATAAAAAATTTTTACTATCAAAATATTTTCATAAAGATTAGCTTTTATTACACGTTTAAATAATATAATTACAAAAAAACAAGAACTTCAAAATTAAACATAAAAAGCTCATAAATGTTCCAAGAAGTTCTTTAGTTTTTATTGAGTAAATTCTTACGAAATTAAAAAAAAAGTTTTATAATCCCCTTGGGATTTTTTTATTTTTGGGTTTACACTCTTATTATTTTTATTTAAGAACATTAAAGATTTTATATAGTTGTTGTAATTTCTAACAGTTAATAAAAAAAATTTTAGTTCAATTCCCCTAAGATTCGTTCATATTCCAGATACGATACAAAATTTCCTAAATAATTTTTTTAAAGATCCTATAAAGTGTAATTCAGATTACTTATAAATAAATATTGGAAAATGGAGTATGCAAATATATTATATTTTCTGTAGGTAGTGATAATTTGTAATTTAACAATTAATTACATAGAAAATCTAATATCAGACTAATGAAATTCCTGAAATACGAGATAAATTTAAGTAAAGTTCTAAAAAATTTATAAATACCGGATGAGAACTAACATAAAAAAATCACAATTAATTATGTTTAACAAGTTTTTATAGTCTACAAAAGTCTCAAAAGTGAAATTAAAAATGTCAAAAAACTCAAAATAAAACTTAAATGTCAAAAATACCAAATGAACAACAATTTCAATCTTTTTAAATTATTTTTAATTTAAAATGGATCGTGAAATAAGTAAAATTCTTTGATTTAAAAATTTATTTTGAAGTTTTTATCGCTCTGCAATTGTTTTGTCATTTATGCATATAAAATTTTTTTGTGATTCAAATTTGAAACTGAAAATGTCAAAAATGGTAATAAAAATGTCAAAATATCAATATCCAAAAAATTTCATGATTCAATTTTTGAGTTCAACTTAACGTCGACTTTGTCCAGCACTCAGTTTAAAATAATAAAAACTCAAGTACATAAAATTGCATATTTTTAGGATACATTTTTTGATTATGATTTCCAATTAACGTTTATTATTTATTTATATTACAAAAATTATTTAATATTAAATTAGAAAATAAAAATTTTGATTTCTATTATACTTTTAAATTGCAATTTTTTAATTCTCCTTTAATAATACACAATATTTTACAGTAACAAATAAAGTTAAAATTTAAAACTTAACAATTAAAAAATTTTAACAATTAAAAATTCTATAAGCAGAGTAAAGAAGCAAAATAAATAAAGTGATATTTTGCAAAACTAAAAATAATTACTTTAAGTAGTTAGGGATAAAATATTTAACACTTTAATATTTTACCAACATAACTTAAAAACATTTTGATCCATGAAAATACTTAAAAAGAAAATAAACATTTAAATCTATTCTCAAACAAAAAGTTTATAAAAATAAAAGGACGAAGAAACTTAGTCCTTTTGAGTTTCAAGTATTTTGAAGTTGAAGATATTTATTAAAAAAATTATTGCAAAAAAATCCTTTTGGGATACGCATATTTTAATGAATAAATATTACAAAAAAATGTATGTATAAGATATTATAATGTTTACATATTATTTACATACTCGTATATACTTATTTTATATATGTATGTATTACACAATATAAACAAACAAATTTGTAAGAATAAAAGGTTGAAAAACTTTTTTACAGTAAAAAATATATTTAAAAAAAAATAATATATTGAAATTTAAGAGCTGTAGGAAATAAATCCTAATGATATAATTTCCAATAAATTAAATTATACAATCAAATGAAATAACTATTGTGAAATAACTATCTACATATTATGAAACTACTTCTACATGTGATATAGCTCCCAACAAGTAAAGTGACATTGTTTTCAAAAGTTATAGTCCCAATTAATAAGCACAAAAGTATAATCCTTGCAATTTATTATGAGGAGTTTTCGAGTTTGATCAAAAAAATCGGGTATTTCCCTTTTTCCAGCATAAATAAATATAGAATATGTCGTCATAATAGACTTTGGAAGAGTATATGTTCCAAAATGTAGGTTTTCTCGTTCTTCCTTCCAACACCAACTTCTGGGACTCAATCAATTATCGAATAAGCCTAAAGATATGAAAGAAGTTCAAAAATATTTTAAAATTCCAACCTTTAAGATTAATTGCAATATGCAATTACTAACGATTTCGTGTATCTGACCAATGGTGTAGTGATAAAAAACACCGACATTCCTGTGGAAAGCCTCGGGTTCAAAGCCCGGTCAGATCATGTTATATAACTATATCGTAATATTTACTATCGTAATATAATATAAAGATTTAATATAAATATATAAATAGCTCTTATGTAGGATAACAGATGGCGCAATAAATTAACATTTGTGTATTCATAAGCATATACAACAGCTACAGTCGAGTAATAAACGACTTAGTGAAGTTAACGATTAAAGAAACTGAAGGCTAAACTAAGTAGACTTTGTTAATGCCTTCTTCTCCTTAAAAGAGTAGAAAAGGAATTAAAAAAAAAACACAATTTCGTATATCACAAAACTTCTTCAATTTCCGTGGGAGTAATTTCCTGCAGCCAAATTTTTAACTACAATCAAATTTATTTATCTTTATTTTTACTTCTTTCTGCAAATTTCATATGCAGTTAGTTATTTTTAAGTACACATGTAAATCAAATTATCATGGCCCCATAACACTATCACATGCACTTACAAATTTACACACATCATATGATTACACATAAATTTTTTTTCAAAAGAAAATAAGTTACACATTAAAATTTTTAAAATTTTAAACTATATTACATACACTAAACTTACAGGTCAACTTTAAGCTTTTGATGTCATTACAAAGTGTAAATGTTTTCATTTTTTGGGTCATAAACCCGATATTAGATGAAAATTCTTAACATTGTGACACAATTTATCTTTTAAATGTATATTTTTCAAAAATAAAATTTTCTTTAATTTTAAAATTTTTTCAAAAATATTTTCTTTGTAGAAAAAGATTAAATTTTTGGTATTTTTAATAAAAAGTAAATTAGAAAATGGATACGGGTTGTATTTACTATACCTGTAAGAACAGAGATTTTGGATATAAAACT
Organism: Dolichopus griseipennis; assembly: GCA_963082915.1. Taxonomy (NCBI): domain Eukaryota; kingdom Metazoa; phylum Arthropoda; class Insecta; order Diptera; family Dolichopodidae; genus Dolichopus; species Dolichopus griseipennis. The sequence continues at coordinate 44,705,931 of OY720443.1, read as the reverse complement.
TTTATTCAATATCTCTAATAAAAATTAAGTTATGTGCTGAAAATCTGATATAATTTACTAACAAAAAGTTAGAAGTAAAAAAAGTCAGGAGATAATCATTTGAAATTCTAAATCAAAGATGTTCTAGCTGTAAATTAACAAAACACTTTATTAGGTGTTTCTAATACAAGTCTTTATGCTATAACTCCTTGCTTATATCAATGTTAACTGCAAAATGTCTTAAATATACTTTTTCACTGTCACACTTAAAATCTTGCAGCTAACATTTAAACACCTAAGAATGAGGATCTTAGGAGATAGATGCTATAGAAAGACTTTAGTTTTAAGAAGGTTTATGACCTGGGAAACTTTGTTCAATTCTTTAGGGATGGGTATTGATTGGTTCGACGAAGTGCTGTAGATATAAACGTGGCTCCTAGGGAAGGAGTGCACAACGAATCACGGTATCTAGGTCAATGGGTAGTTTAAGCTCCCTCATCCCGCTTTATAACAACAACACAGTTGCTTTCCCCTACAGTTAAATTTTTAGATATTGCAAGACAACCTATTGTAGTAAAATTTTTAACTTAACTTGAAATATGTAAGAAACAATATTTAGAACTTAGTGTATATATAATTAATAAGCTTTACATTTCAGTTGTCAAGTCTGAACCAGTTTACCCATTTTAAATTAAAAATAAATTATTATTATTATTATTATTAGAAAATCTTAGTTTGGCTTAAATTAAGGCTTAATCTTAGTTTGGCTTAAATCATTTTAATTGATTGAACTCGAAGTCTAAAAAGTAGAGTTTTTATAAAACTTGAAATAATCCCTAGAAATATTCTTCTAAAATTTGGTGGGATCAGACCAGTGAAAACCGTGAATCCTAGGTAAAAACAATCTCCTTTATACGAGCATATCAGATTTGAACCTTAATGAAATATTAAATTCTTCAAAATAAATATATAACAATATATTATAAGAATAATGACCATTCTTAAAATTTTGTAGTAAAAAATTATGTGAGTAAAACTTACATAGTAACAATAAATTTGATTTATGCACTAAATATCACATTGAAACTAATTGCTGGTTATATTTTCACTAAAAAACCCAAAATTTACATCATTATTCATTTATAATAGTTTTGTTATACCAAATTTTAACTTTTCAACATTATTTAATATTAATTTGAAAAAACATTTTTTTTTAAATCAACAAAGGCAATTGAAAATATCATTTTAATTTTTCACTACAAAGTTTAATTTATTTTCTACTTTTACTAGAATTTGAGTTTTTAGTCCCTTAAACATTCTTACATTTAACATAAATACATATTAAAAAAAAAAAACCAAAACTTCATAGAAACAACTAAAATTCTGTAATATCTTTAAGTATAAATATTGCTGGGTACGTAATCCCAAATTACAAAATCCCAAACACAAAATCCCAAATTACAAAACCCCAAATTATAAAATCCCAAATTACAAAATCCCAAATTACAAGATTCCAAATCGCGAAACTTTATTCGAGTGGGGTACGAAATACCAAAAAAACCAATTTCATTTCCAAAAACCATTTTCATAATTCCAAAAAAAAATTCATACTTCGAAAAACCGAATTCCACAACAAAAATTTAAAATAAAACAATTTTCTGTGTAAACTCCTCAACAATACATCATAACTCATGTGCATATATTCTGCAAAAATCGTCTAATCCTCATTTTGTAACCAACTATAAAATCCCTCCTAATAATTTTTTACATGCATATATCAACATATAAAAATTTAAAAATAGATAGCCCTAACCTCCGCTAAACAAATTATTGAAACCCTGATTTTAAAGCATTTTGAAACCAACTCTAAAATCTCTTCTAATTCAGAATCTCACATATAAATATGTATAAGTATTATGAAAAAGCGTATAATGCAAATTTTGTACCAAACTCTTAAAGTTCCTCTTAAATTACGCTAAGAGGATTTTGGGATTTTGTGATTTTGAAATTTGGGATTTTGAAATTTTGGGATTTTGGAATTTTGTGATTTGAGATTTTGTGACTTGGAATTTTGAGACGTTCCCCTATAAATAACTAAAAAACAAATCAAATACATACAAACCCCACTTACCTTCAATAACTTTTATCATTTAATAAAAGTGAAACCCCACTTAGAACCAGATATTATTATTATTTATTTATAGGTATTTTTGCCGTATTGAAAACTAATTTTTAGACCATAAATTTCAAATTTTATTTTCTTCTTTTCATTTCTGGGAGTTTTTTTTCGTAATTTCAATTCTTCAAAAGGAAACCAATTGGGTTGAGTGGGTCTTAAAGTGGCAATAATAATAATTTTTAGGTCATTAGGAAAACTACTACAATATTTTTCAGAATAGAATTATGAGTGAATAAAATAATATTGTATAAATTGGTCAAAAGATTTAATTTTAATTGAGTACTATTATGATGATGATGGCAGAGGTATACAAAAATATGTTATTTTTAAGTTACTTTGAAATTGAAAATTTAATTTTACTTTATCATTCAATGCTTTAATAGGAATTTTAGAGTTTCATTAAAGCGAAGGATAAATTTGAATTTTTCTAAGAATTTTAATATAAATTTAAGATGAAAAGTATGATTATATTTCAAAAAAGTTTCGTTGGTAACTTTGAATTAGGATTATCGAAATGACAAAAGTCCCCGGAGGACTTATGACTTAAAAAAAAACTGCTTCTTTATTTAAGAAGGAGCATAGGACTCCATTTATTTCTTCTCATAGTTTTTCTACAATTTCGTTCCAGGATATTTCGGGTCCCTTTAACTCATCTAGCTAGCTTCTTTCTCCACCATGCTGTTCCTACCTCTTTACTGGGTCTACCTCTTTGCCTTGATCCACCTAGTCGATTTCAGGTAAGAGCCATTCTTTTTATGCATTCTGTACATATAATTTGATATCAGACATAAATTATAAAGTTTAGAAAATATATCAGAATAAAATTCGACTTTGTTTGCTTTTAAATTTAGGCTTTATTTCTTTCCAAAATGCAGTTTAAAACTTAATCAATTTTTTTGAAAACATAATGGGAAATTGTGTCACATTTTTTAAGAGGTTAAGTTTTATCTCACTCATTGTATTTATGTCACGACTTTTGACTAATTTTTTGCGTCATAAAACTCAGAGGGACTTTTGGAACTTTGCTAGTGAGGTTAATAAATAAAACAAATTTAAAAAGTCTTTCTTTTATATAAGATTTGTAAACTATAATTACATTATATATATTTCAGTCACTGTAAACCCCCAAACTGACCAAATACACTTTCAACTGATCTGTAAACAATCTGCTGAACAGCATTTTTATTATGTATTTCGAAAAAGTTCGCATAGTGTGTTCAACTAAACCTATCAAACTATTCATAGATATCGTTGAACCTTCTTTTGCTGCAACAAATATTGCGATAACGTAACATTTTCGAAAAGTTCAAATATCGGATTACGATTTTCCACAAATTCTGTGGTAATTTAAATTCAGTGTATGTGATTTCTAACATAGGGAAGCTTTTAGCCAAACATTTCTGTCCAACTTTCATCGGCTTTTATTTAATTAGCATAAGAATAATAAACAAGCAACTGGTTTACTGATACAACATCAAAATGTGACCAAAAAAATAACCTTATAAGCTTAGACCGTTTTTTCTCCAACAAATTTTCAAAAACTAAATATAGTTAAAAAATTGAACAACTAACACCAATTATTTCACTTGCACAATGATTTAACACAATTCCATTCATGATAAATCCCTATAATGTGTATAAAAAAATAGTGGTTATCATTACAACCACAGAATACAAAAGATTAATCCATTAAACTAAACTTTTCACTTTCAGACTTTTTTTGTTTTTTCACTCTAAATTACACCATAATTTGGTTTAATTTTCTTTTAAAAACTTTTGAGACACTTTAATAGGTTTCATCTATTTTCCTCTAAACACACTTTAAATTTTATCTCTCATCATATTGCTTTTTCATACAGAATAAGTATACCACTTATCAGATGTGTACATACTCACATATTTACAAAATATATATTACTATATATTATTTGCAAATTCTTAAGTGTTATGTGTTATTAAAAATGTATACATTCATAAAGTTAAGGTAATGTTTTAAAATGTTTTGTGTTCAACACCACTTGTAACACTTTAGTTTCTCATCTTCTATCTACTTTATAACCAAGTATAACAGTTTCACATCTTCTATATGTCTGATAGAAGATCTTCTATCAAATATTCACTTGCAATTATATAATTTAAATCTACAAAAACTTTACATTTATTTTATTAAATTGAATCAATCAAAAGTTGTATACTGCGTTCTCTGAACTCATGTTTATAATTTTAAAAACAATGTTTAAAAACTCATTTCTGCACTTTAAATCGTTTCTTTATACTTCCCCATTATCGCATCTTGAATAAAAAAAGACACTTGTACCTTTTCAGTGTATGCAAACATTAAAAATATCAAAAGTGAAAAAAAAACCTCTCGATTCTCTTTTTATAATATTTTTCAATATAAAATGTCAAAAAGTCAAAAACTTTCTAAAAGTTTATTGGAATAAATTTAAATGCATCAATTATGAAACTAAAATAAGAAAATTAAGTACATGTATATATATTGTGTACTTGATATGGTGGTTGGATTCATGTTTTTTTAATAATTCTTTTTTTTTTTTATTAAAAATTTATGAATTTTAAAATTTTACCGCCTTTTTAAAAAAAAAAATTCGAAACTTGGTATATCTGAGCCGCAAATAATTATTTTTATAGGATCCATGAAAAGAATCCTAAGTAAAAATTTCCCAATGGCAAATTTTCCTTAAATTATATGAAGTTTTGGGTTTGTGGGAATTTGGAACCTATTTAGCTGATTTGAGGTATATTTCTAACTAAATTTTAAAGAAAACCAACATCTTTGTCCTGAAAAGCATAAAAGATTCATTTAAGTGCCAGTAGCTAATTGAAGTTATGAACTTTTATAATAATATCCACTTTTCATTATCTCTCATAGTTGAAGAGTCACAAAGATTTAAATTCGAAAAATATTGATATGTTCACTGTTTTTATTAAATAACTGTAGTTTTTGCATAACCGTTTTAAAGTCACCTATTCCACAGCTTCCATTTAAGTCCAAACATTTTTCTCATTTCTTTGACTGTGTGAGGTAATCAACTCGATATTGTCATTTTGTGACAAGTAGTTATAATAATTTGTGTATCCGATTGGTAGCGCAATGGTTAGAATGTCGGCCTTCAATCAAAGGGTCTCGGGTTCAAACCCTGGTTGGATCATATAGCGTATAATATAGCGTATAATAGTTTAATAAGAAGTCCAAATGCCAAATGGGCAAAGGAGTATTACAATATCAGGTAATATTGAGGAAATTAACATAGTTTTAATATAAATAAATTTCATAAGCTCAAGTTTACATTTAGACAACGTTCTCGAAAACAGTAAGATATAATTGAGTCCAATGTTCGTAACTTAAAGTTCCGGACATTCTGGGTATTTGCTTAATCAGAAAAAAAAATGATAATTGTGATTTTGAACCCGACTCTCAAATAAATATTAACAGTGCGTGAATTTTTACAGGCTTCCCTACAAGAGTATTAAATTTTGGCAATTTTTTTTTTTTTTTTTTTTTTTTGTAAAAGTTTTACAATATATCAATATATTCTATGAATTTATTCCAATATGTAATCTGCGATACTGGTGATGTCCTGTGAAGTCTTTATAATTTAAAATGAAACACAATCCGTTTTAAACAAACGTTTAATCCCAAAGTATCTTACGTATAGTCACTGCTTTACCAGGTAGCTCAAATAATAGTAATTATTCATTATATAATATTGTATGCAATATAATGCACTTTGTTATCTCGTGTTTCATATGCATATGTACTATAAATTCCCTTTTGACTTGAATTAAATTATGTAAAAGTCGAATGTAGAGTAGGTTGTTTAAGTATGAGTCTATTTTTATTCACATGAATAAAAGAGAAAACATATTGCACTAAACATTCAACGTATTCGAGATGTTACAAGAGTTTTTACTTAACTTTATGAATAAATTATTATATACATATATATTTATATGTATAGTGTAATATTTTGTTTATTTTTTTATAAAAAAAATATGTTTGATTTAATTTTTATGTACTTCTTTTCCTAGAGCATATTTAACTTTTTTTATTTTTTTTAATATTTTTTTTTTACAAAAATCTTTTTTGTAGCTCTGGTGAATTGAAAGTTTTTTTCTATAATTTTTTTTATTAAATTTTTAATTACTAATTATAAAAATAATGAAATTAATTTTTCCGGTGAATAAAACTTAAAAAAAACGAGCTGTTCATAAAAATTTAAATAAAATTATAAATTAATGAAGTAAAGAATTTTAAAATATTAAAATTTATTTAAAACGAGGAAGAGTGTGGTAGAGTAGACTGTGTCAACTCTGGGATACCCGCATGACCGTAACATATACATTATATCATGCGGTTATTTACTTTTGGCAAAATTTAAAATATTCAGCTCCATTAAGTGTAGAGTAATGCTTATATAAAAGAAGGAGTTGTATGGCAGCTACTCGAACCCTTTGCAGTAGACCAACCAAATTTTGCAGAAACTTTGGCCATAAAGTTAAACTACTTTTGGCAAAATTGCAGACACGCAGCTGTAATAGGTACAGAGAAATACTCATATATAAAAAGAAGTTGTATGGCTGCTACCCGAACCCATGGACCAAAATGGCTGGATTTAAATAGCGATTCCGGTTTTTGCATAAAAACGAATTTGTGAAAATTTCATAATCCTTGCTCCTTTATTTTTAGAGTTATCGTGATGACGGACGGACGGACATACATCGCTAAATCGATTTATTTTTCGATTCTGATCCGATCCATACACTTGAGTCTATATCTACCCCCCTCCTTCTCTGCGTCATAAAGGTAATGGCAAATTTATTATACCCTTTGACTATATAGTCATACGGGTATAATTATATACAATTCCTTACCACATACAAAGTACAAAATGATAAGCGAGTGAATCAACCTATATTGAGTTATATCGTATTCTATATCTGCGAGTTATATTATTCAATTCAATTTTGCATTTGTTAATATTGTTGTATTAATGTATTTTTTACTTAAGATATATAATTATTAATTATTTATTATATACCATTAATTTGAACCCAATGGCGAACGGTAACTGAGTCTAGTCGAAAACCAGAAAAGTTTTTCACTTTCACTAGAACTCGAACCCGGGCCTTCCACATGAAAGGTCGGCACTCAACCGCTGTGCCACCCAGCTGTTCAAAATTAAATCGAAATTTAAACTTTGTGCAACCCTGTAATTGTTTATAAAAAAACTGTTTTAAAATTACATAATTTTACGACAAAACTATTCATATGTAATCTAAGTAGGGTAGAATGGGGAAGATTTGACAGTTTTTGAAACAACTTTAAACATAATTTGGACAACTCTAAACTAAGTATTTTACAACAATTTTTCGAACTTAAATTCCTTAGAATAACAGTTTTAAATAAAAAAAAACAACACCATATCAAATGTGCCCCATCTTATACCAAAACTAGAGATACTGTATTATTTATTATTAGATCAATTAAATTACTTGTTTCCTCAAAAAGAAAAATTGTTTAAAAAAAAAATTAATTTAAAAAAAAAATAAAAAACAATTTATCCAATATTTCTTTAGAAATTACAAATTTATTTTGATTATATTAATCAACTTATCAAAATGTATCATAAGTTTGATTAACAAAGTAATAATTTTTTAATAATTAATTTAATTTTAAAACTTATTGCATTTTATTAATGTGTTAAATTTTACTTTCCAATTATGGAAAAATCTGGAAATTTCTCAACTTTACTGAAACTTTTTTAAATCATTTTCAATTTTCTTATTACTTTTTCATTTAAACAAAGTATAAAGAAAGTATTGAAATAGTGATAATTTTATTAAAGAAACTCTTAGATACTTTTGATCTGTTTATGTAAATAAAAGATCGGGAGCGTATCATATGTCAGTATTTGACCGTAGTATCATTTTCCTGTATTTCTTAATCTTAAACTGTATTTCAATTGCCTGTTTTTTTTTCAAAAGTATGGTTAGATGCTTTTTATAGAATATTTATATTTATATGTGTATGTGCGATTCTGAGTGAGGAGTTATTTTAGAGGTGGTTAATCAGGGTTTCAATAGATTGATTAACGATGTTTTGGGGGCGGCAACTGCCTCTATTAGAAGTTCTTTGTTAATAAAAATATATATATACACATAAAAACATACAGAGGCAAATTAAATTACAGCTAAATAATAAGACAGGCATATTAAATACAGGCAAATGAAGTACAGTCAAAAGAAATAAAGACTTTTTGTAATAGTAATCCAAAACATTTATCGCGAAGAACCTTTAAAATTGGATGAATATACTTTAATTTACAAGCAATAATTTTTTTTAGCAATTATTAAAGATTAAATAAACGGTTTTTAACAGTTCCAATAACTGAAAGCTGTAACTTATAGAACTCTATTATAAATAAAAACTAACATAACTTAAATGTGTTCAGATTTAGAAAAAATTAAATAATTAATGTAAAAATTTAAATAGATAATACCACTATTAATACCGAAAGCTTTTCATTCTTTATTGATAAACACTTCTATAGCACACAACAATATTAAAACATTAAAAAATATTACTATAAGATATTATCTAATTGGATTCTAATAAATAAGAAATTAGGAGTTCGAGCAATCGGCCAGCCTCTTATCCACTAAGCCATTGATTAAATAAGATTATAAAGTTCTAATACGATAACAAAAGAAAATTACGATAATTGACACTCAGATCAATATAATATTCATATATCGTCGAACCGGCTGGGTGGCACAGTGCTTGATTGCCGACCATACGGAAAGGCCCGGGTTCGAATTCTAGTGAAAGTGAAAAAACTTTTCAGGTTTTCGACTCGACTCACCTCACCATTCGCCATTGGGTTCAAATTAATGGCATAATCAATAATTATATATCTTTAATAAAAAATACATTAATAACAATGTAAACAAATACAAAATATAAACCAATAATTTAATTGAATAATATAACTCACGAATATAGAATAATACCATATAACTCAATTACAAAATATTACAATATAAACAAAAAATTATTGAGATCTCAAAAATTATCAAGACTTGTAAATATTGAAAATCTAAGACGTTTCTACATGTTATAAGGCCTAGTACTATCTCCTGTTTAAATTGTATGTGGAATTCATTATAATCAATTCTAATAACACAAATAATAATAATAATAATATGACCCCCTATTCCAACATGTACCAATGGTATAGACAGGCTAATTAACCTAACAGTTGAACAGTTAGCGCTTAAGTAAAAAGTAAGAACCAATGTAAATCAATATAGGAACAACTTCTGATTTAAATTTATTTATTAATAATTTTTCAAATATTTTTCAATTTAATTTTGAAATAAAAAAAAAACATATTTTATTTTAAAATACGAAGTAAAAATGTAAAATATTATATAGTTTTTTTTATAAATCAGAGTGCACCTGTATTGTACAGACGTACGTACGTTCATCATATTGCAAAAATAGGTCAAAATCGATTATTAATGATACAGAAAATTACTTTTAGGTTTTCAATAACTTTTGATAAGTTTTTCATAACTTTTTTGTTTCTATTTTTTACTTACAACAGTAACAGATTTATCAAATTGAATTTTATATTTTTCTTTTAAAGAAATTTTTTCCAGGTAAAAAAATATCAAAACTATTTTTTAATATTGAATTTTTTTTTTTCATAATTCTGAAGTTTTTTTTAAAAAAAATAAAAACAAAGAAATGGAAATTTTATTTTTTATAATTTTAAAATAAAATTTTAAAATAAATGAAAAATGATGAATGAATTTTAAAAGAAATAAAATTGTATATATATATTAATACTTAAATAAATTTCATAATCGCATCCTATTTAATAGAAATCCTGTAAGAGTTTTTACATAATTCAGGTATAACTTAGGTAATTAAAGATTAAATATAACTGTTGGGAAATAAATTTAAATAAAAATTTTAATAAAAACTTATATTTTTATTTTTAAATCCTTTAAATGTTCTGTTGGTAATAAATTGTATCTCGTAAATCCTTGGTTCTAGTTTTGGAAAACTGAAGGATTTGTGTTTCCTGTTTGAAAATAAATTATTAAAAAATTTTAATCAGGTGAAGTTTTAATGCACATGGATACTTTTTGGAAATAATAATATTTTAATTTCCTTTAAGTAAATACTTCTGAAGGACTAATAGTTTTTTTTGGACTATAGTGTGAAATAAATTTTCATAAAAAACTTTAAGATGCACATAGTGAGAAACCATGGAAAAGGACATCTTCCAAATTTACCCGTACTCCCCAAATTATTAAATTAAATATTTTTGAATCTTTTAAGATGAATTTTGTTTTTTTATACCGTAAATTTAAACAGATATAGGTAATAAAAATGTAACTTTGGTATGGTGTTTGTAGCCAGCATCAGGAAGCAAGTAAAATATGGCCATTTATATACCCGAGATCAGCGTCATCTTCGGTTTTGATATAGCTATGAGTATGTTCATTCGTTCGCCTATTTGTAAAATAACTTAAAAGCTGAACAAGATATCATGAAAGCACTTATGAAGCCCGGTATGGTCTTTGTCAAATTTTAGACCATTGATTGTGGAAGTTTCGGAAGAACCCTAAAAGTAAATGAGTGTATATCTTTACAAAACTCATAAATATAGAACTTTTAGATTTGGTAAAAAGCCATTCTGTTCTATTAATGTCTCTGACATGAAATGGAGAAGCTATTTGAAAAGTTTTCACATGCCTCCTAAAATTTAACAAGCTAATTTCAAAATTAATTAAAACGGAAACTTGAAATTTTGTACAAGGATGTTTTACCATGCCTCTTTTATGTTCCTGAATTTTTAAAGGAATAACAAAGGAAGAGAAAGTGGTTCGGGGTAGCTGCCACATGTTTCCAATTGTCAAAGAATCTACAAAACTCATAGTGATGAGAACTTTAAATTTGTACAGTTATATTTCCTCATATCTCTTAACCCTTTTTGGTTTTTTTTTATTTTTCTTTATTTAACCATATTTAGTTCAACCACATCTTCGATGAAACGAATGCTGAACATTGTTGGAAGTTGGAAATAAACTGTGCCAGACAGAAGCCAATTGAGGATGGCTTTGGACTCGGCTCAAAAATAATAATTTATTATGACGATAAAGTAAACTAAGTATTAACATAATTTAATTCAAATTAATATCACCTGCTTATCTTTTTTAGCATGATCTACCCAGAAACACACTCTTTATAACTTTTTCATTAATGATATGTGCTCCAAACTAGAAATTCAGTTAATATATGGCTGAAAATTAAAAAAATCACTATATTCGCCCAATATTCGAAAAGACGACTTACTAACTTGTATGCAATAAGAAGTTTACATACAGATTTTAATATAATCTTTAAGCATAGATTTAGAGATGAAGACCATTGTTAGGACTTTTTAATATTTTAAAATATGCAAGTTTATAATAGACTGTCTTAAAAACTATACTACAAAACTTATTTAATCTAAAATGACATTTCACTTATACTGTATTTCTTACGTTATATCATACATTGACAGAAACACAGTATGAGTGAAAAGTAGCATCGCTGTACTGCAGCGTCATCATATCAACAATTCATGATTTACAAATATCACAGTACAGGATGCCTACAACCATTTATCTCAGTAATATTTTTGAATATTATAACAGTTATTTGTCTTTAAATTCAATAGCACAGTGCAATTCAATGAATCTAAAACCTTTGATTATAGCAATAATTTGTGTGAAAGGGTTTACAATATTCCTGAAATTAATTAATTGATTATGAGTGCTTATTCGAATACCCACATGCATTTAAATCTCTATCTACAATAACATGGATTTTTACATCTTAATTTTCCAAAAAAAAAAAATTTAATATTCAATCATATTTTTACCACAATTTTAAATTATCACAACAATACTAATAACTTTTTTAATAATTATGAGTTTTGTGTTAGGCAGTGAAAAATAACTTAAAAATTTTCCCTAAAATTTTTTTAAATTAACACATTTTTCATCTTTCTTTATTCATATTTCACTTTATTCATATTATTTTTTGATTTTTACATTTTATCTAGCTTAGGACAACTCCCTTGTTAATACAAACGTGCTCAGAATTATTTAAATATTGAATCCTATACTGTATATATATTAATAAAAGAAATTTTAAAAATTTCAGTACTATATTAAATTGACATCTGTTTTAAATTAACTTGTATATTATAAAAAAGCTTTTCGTTCTTGTGACTTAAAAAAAAAAATCAAAAAGGTCGCAAATATTAATTGACGTAAATTAAATTTAATATATCCAACATATTATTTATGTTTACAAAAAAATATAAGCATTAGACCGACTTTATTATGTAAAATTAAAAAAAAAACAATTAAAAGGTACGTTTCTTTCCGCTGTCATAGTTACAGTAGAAATTGAAAGTAAACTTTTAATTGCCCTAAAAGTATGCAATAATTTTAAAATTTTAGTATATTTTCTTTTATTAATCGAAGAATTTAAATATTAATAGCATGCCCATAATGATCTCAGTTACCAAAAGCTAACACTGATATTGCTTAATTTTTTCTGTAATATTAATGGTTTAAAGGAATTCTAAATTTAAAAACTTATTGAAAGTTAAGACATCAATTATAATAATAATGAATGGTAACCAAATAAATAAAATTGCTTTAAAAATTTTAAAAGTTATTAACATATAGAATAGTAGATCTACTCTCTAACATTAGACTACCATTTATGTCCTCATTTTACTCCTCCGTAATATTTTTTGATTTTAAAAATAGTTAGAATAAATTAAATCACGCATCTATAGTGACGGATAGAGTTTTATCCTAAATTAATAAAGCACACTATCAAATTATTAAACAAAAAAAAATAAAACCCATATTTTCCACAGCCTTGTATTATTTGGTTTTAATTTAAAATGTTTTGTTTTTATTTTAAATCCGATTAATAGGTGGCTTTAAAAACTGATCCTTTATAGCATTATCTTTTTATGATATTTTAAATACTTGTGTAATCCTATAGAATTTATAATTTCCTTTTTAAAGTTATTTTAAGTTTTTTTTTTCAAAATAAAAACAAAAATAAGGTCACGTGCCAAAGATTTTAAATAATTTAATATTTTTTTTATTAAATATACAACGTTTAAAGCCCTTATTAAAGTTATTTTTATATAGTTTTTAAAGATTAAGATTAAATCAATTTAAAATAAATTAAAAATTTATGATTTTCTTGTTTAAAGTTTTTTGATATCTTCTTCTTAAATTTTGATTTTAAAAATTACTTAAATTAAATTTGTAATATTAATAAATTTATGTTTAAACTTAAATTCATGCTTTAAATTCAATTCTAATCTGAAAAAGGGTGCTAATGTAAAAATTATTTTAAGGATAACTTGGACCATAAACTGTAAGAAAATTAATCAACTATCACCAAAGGGGCTATTTACGAAATATCCCCCTAAAATCCGTCAAACTGCGTTTAATATAATAACAATATTTTATATTTTTTACGTATACGAATTGGAAAGTTATAAACTAATTTTGCAAACCGATTATTTAATTAATTGGGTAAATAACACAAACGTTGTAGTAGAAGGAAACGTGGTAACAGCCAACAACTCAGAAGTCGCAGGTGAAACTAAAACCAACAAGTAAGAACCATTCGCTTAACAACAATCTTATGTTCGATACATCATGGATAATCGCTACACGAGGATTGGAACTTGGATATGAAAGATAAATACCTAATTGATTATGCTCGTAGCTGCTTTATAAAATTTTTAAAAGGTTCTCCTTAATCGTTATATTAGTCCCCAAACAAAAATCCAACTCTTTAAATGTAAGGAAGATGAGACTTTGATCACTTTCCGGTAAGAAAACGTGAGCTCTTTGCATATGTCAAAATTTTACGAACATTTCAAATACTATAGGGTACATTGTAGGATATTGAAGATATCATGGGTAGAAAGATTGAGCAATTATGATATTCTGGACTCTATAATAATCTACAGCTAATTTTTTGAGGTAAAATTAAAGACAAAAAGCTTGCGAACAAAAATACAAGCCCGTGACTGAGAAACATCTGGCTACATCTGGGTCTCAGACGATGGAAAAACTTATGCAGGCACCGCACGACAGACACCGGGTTACAAGTGTTATCAGAGATGTTCAATAGTATATCTCATAGCAGGCCAACAAGATTATTTTTTTCAAGCAAACAGTGCATCAAACACATTCTGAGTATCCTATTTTAATTATCTTCATTTACAAAACAAAATTCATTTAATAATCTTGCAATCACAGCAACATTACTCAACTACTTAAATAACCCAACAATATCATTATCAACTATAACCACATTTATCTTGTTTATTCTTTGTTGAAAAATTACATTCTTAATTTATCTTTAAGTGGTACTGTAATTAGGATCCTAAGAAAAGAAATCCATAAGATGCAATAAGAATATCTAATATACAAATATTTCTTTATCTTTCTTAAAAGATAAATGGATTATTAAATCATTCTTAAGGGTCTTTTTCACATTTTTGTTGACAAATTTCTTTTGTCTGTAAATGAAAAATCTTTAATACAATATGGACTATGATTTGTTACAGGGATTAATAATATTTTTCTAAATAATGTGTCACTTGGAATAATAATTAAAGTTTCTATTTAAATTTCGGGTGAAAAAGGATAATAACGGTTTTTATAGAAATCTCTGGATAAACAATTTTTAAAATGACTAAGTAAATTTATGCAATTATTTATAAAAAAGATTTTTAGGGATCATTAATAAAGAACTTTGACATTAATATGAAAAAAATTTGAAGGACATGGTTTTTGAAATTCTTTATTTGTTCTCTGTTTAATGTTCCTTCCCAAAATTGAATAATTTTATAATAAAGGACTTAAAAAATTATGCATAGAGATTTATTAAAATGTTATCTATTCTGAAGGGGCATAATTCTTTAATTGTAATGAAATTCGTTTATTATTTGACCTATCATTTCCATGCATCAATTCCTAATCCCGAATCATCTAAACACTTAATGTACACTTATATATTTTATTCTATCGCTAATTTCACTACTGTAATCGACTAGACGTATGAATTATTAACTTATCTTATCAAGGAAACAAGTTTCAAGTGACATATTTTTCGCCAAGATTTCTTTAATCTTTGTACTTAGCACTTACTGCGGAGACTCCATTGGGAACAAGTTTATATTATGTTATGTTTAGGTTTCCTCAGGATGCCAAGTTAAATCCTTCCAACAAACAGTTAAAATACAAAGTACTACCGAGATAGGCAACATTTATCCTCCTTTTCCTAATGTGTGTTAAAGAATGTTGGTAGCTGATTCCAGTTCCTTGGTGTGTCCTATAGAAAAATGTTAATGATCAGAATAAACTTAGATTGATCAACTAATACTAAAATTATCATTGTATATCCTCTCATCTTTTTGCTATCCTCTCTGTGACATAAAAAATACGAAATTTTATTATCTTAATAATTATCTTGTATTTAATTTAACTAAATTTTAATATAAACTTTCAAAAACTTAATTAATATTTAATACATTTAATAGTTTATGCTTAATAAATTTTTAATGATGATGATTGATTAATATTTAAAATGTAAATAGAGTTCTATATTGAATAAAATTGAAAAGGGAAATAATTAAAATATTTTGTATATACTCTTTTCACATAAATTTGGTCCTTTTTCACATAAAATTTATCTATTGTTCCCTACCCCTATGAAATAAGTAAAAGGGTATTTTGACTTGGTATGATGTTTGCAACCACCGAAAAGAGTCAAGCTAGATATGGAAAAGTATATATATTTGTTAGCAGCGTCACTTTCTGAGTCGATTTCGCGATGTACGTACGTGTGTAGGCACGCTAACTCAAAAACTAATGGATCTATCTTGATAAAATGTACACTGTAGGTTACTAGTAATAAAAATCCGGCGTTTCATATGGTCGAGATCGGTTCATTGGCTCGGATTTTGGAACTTTTGATCTGTTTTAGGGCTAATATATCCAAAAACTCTATAACTCAAAAACTCAAAAAAAAAAAAAAGCCGAAATGATATATTTTAAAAAGTTTTGTACCCAATTCTCTAGTAGAAGTTAAAAATTAAAAAAAAATTGAGCTAAGTCCCAAAAAATTGTAGTTAAATTTTTGGGAAACACTATTTAGGGTGCACTTGGAGTCGAACATTTTTAATTATTCTTGTTGTATTTGGGTTCTACTATAAAATCTGTGAATACCTTTTTCCAACATGTTCGATCGGCTGCTGAATCCGAAGAAACGGGGCTGATTAAAATAAGACTAATTTAAGTTGAAAATATAAAATTATTTATATTTGAAAAAGACGAATTTCATTTAAAAATATAGACAAATATCATATGAAAAAGGACCAAGTTAATGTGAAAAGAGTATATTACAATACATATCTAATATTAAATTGATTACCAATAGTGTTATCCAATTGTCGACAGCTTTATTCGGAATCAAAAAATTTAAAACTTACAAAGAAAATAAATATAATTGAAAAATTATTTAATTTTTGTAATAAATTCCTGAACATTCCTTTCATAATAACAAAAAATAAATTAGAAAAAAACTTATCACATAGATATTGAGAATATGGCAAATATCTTAATAAGTAAAACTGTTTAGAAATAAAATTCAAAATAAATTTACATTAAATATTGATAGAAAAAATTTTTTTTTAATTGAAAACCCCTGAAAATCAATTTTTCATATTATTTCTTTACTTCTTCTGCCTTCCTCTTCCCTTCTTCCAGTTTCTTACCAACAACTTTCCTTTAAATTAAAATATCCTAACTTTATTCTTTCATTATCCAACATTTTATTTTGAAAATTAAAAAAAAAAAAATTTTACCATCCGTATTCAATTATTACATTCTTTAATTTTGCCCCAATCCATTTTTCTTTTTTACAATTTTAAAATGGACTGAACCTAGACAGATGTGTACAAAATGTACAATGTAAAGAATAGAATGAAGGAAATAGAAGAAAATTACTTTTTTTAACAAACAGGTAGAAACACAATTATAAACAGCAGCTAGACAATATCTTTCAACATCATTATCATCATAACCATCATCAACAAATATCTTTATTTTCATCATTTCCATTTTGTACCAAAAAACCAAGATACAAAAAAAAAGAGAACTACTTTACAAAATCCAGGTTAGTAAAGAAAAACAACCATTAGTCTTATACAGAAAACTGATGCAAATAAAATTTACACGATTTAACAAGCACGAACAATTCACAAGATATATAAATAAATCTGATATGATCCTCAGACCAGAAGCCAACAAAAGGTCTGTTAAGTCATTATAAAAAAATAAATAGAGTTGTCTATGGATACGATGTAAGAAATATGTAAATGTAAACTTATTTTATTATATCTGAATACCTACAATAGGTTGCCAAATTATTGGGCACAGTACGAATTTTCTCATTTT
This sequence comes from Dolichopus griseipennis, assembly GCA_963082915.1. Taxonomy (NCBI): domain Eukaryota; kingdom Metazoa; phylum Arthropoda; class Insecta; order Diptera; family Dolichopodidae; genus Dolichopus; species Dolichopus griseipennis. The sequence goes on along the minus strand of OY720443.1, from coordinate 44,688,182 downwards.
CAAGTAGATGACTTTTGGTTGCTATGGTTATTACGTTTTTATATATTTCCAAAATACCCTTTATTCATGTGCCCGTTTGCTGTTTAAAAAGATTGAAAGAGATTTAAGATTTTGTTAGTTTTAAAAAAAAATATACTCTTAATTATGAATATCACACTGCCTCGTGGAGATGATCAAATATCCTATTTGTATTATATTGGGTCCGTAATATCTTCGAAAGGCGAGATTATACATCGTTGCGGTAATAATGAAGCAAGGCCAGCTAAGGAAAATTTAAAAAACTAGATGTTTACTTCAAGCCGCAAAATGGTTTCATGGTTTTAAACAGTAGACCTAAAAACTATTTTTGCACGACTCAACTCCCTGCCATGAGCTCAAAAAGTGTGACCTAATTCTTGGCTGCAAAAAATGATTGAAATAACTAAGATTTATAATATTTATTCGCTACATATAAAAATAACAGCTCTATTTTTCCAGGGTGTTCAAATAATTTGGCCACTCACTGTAAATATATGATTCTATGAGGAATTTCATTTTGTATATATGTAAAGGTTTGTTTGTAGGTATTTGTTATGGAAAATTAAATTTATATAGAAATTAAAAGGAAATAGAATAGAAAACACAAACCTCCTGTTAAATTTTTCCTATACTTTTTCTTATTTTGCTTTTGTTAATTTAATCAGATTAGATTTTAGATTTTCCCTTCTTTTTTTTTTGGTTTAAATAAAAACTGGATGAATTTGACCTGTTCTGAAACTTTATTAAAAAAAAACATCCTATTTTTTTGTTGGAAAATGAATGTCCTTATTTGTAGTCTTATTTTGAATAGAAGATTATTTTTCATTCATAAAAAAATACTAATGACCTAAAATCACTGTCCTTAATATAAATATAAGTACATAGGGGTATATATAGCTGGTGTTTTTTTATAAATCAATAAGTGGTGAAATTATATTAAGCATTATCGAATTAAGACCAAATCTTTTAATAGAAATTTAGAAATTTTCAGAAACTAAGATTTAACGCCATCGTTTTAATTGCCGATGTCATTAAAATGTGACATGAAATGAACCTCAAACTTAATTGATATCAGGTTGAGAGTTATATAAGATAAAGTCGTTAAATATCCTGCCGGGACATTAATGAACCTTCTTTTAAAAAATTTCCGAAAAAAAAATTAACTTTACCTAATATTTTTTGTTTTAAGTTTTTTCCCTGTTACTCCACTTGGGAGCATCAGAATGGAGGTATTCAGGAGTTTCCATTTGTTTCTTTTCATAGCTTCCTGTGCTAACGTAAAATGTTCCAAGATTATTCGTGTCTCCTTAACTCATTTAGCACCGTTCTTCTCCATATTTTCTGGGTCCAGCTCTTGATCTGGATCCACCAAAAGGATTCTAGGTAAGTGCCATTATTATTATGCATTTTTCTTTGTGTGATTTCCCTTAAATATTTTTCGTTTGTTAATGCTCACAAGTCTGCATTTCTGTTCGAAATCGAAAACCGATACAAAAAATCGAAATCGGTTCAACTAATCGAAATCGATACAAAAAATCGATTAAAAAATCAAATCGAAATGATACAAAAAATCAAAATCAATTAAAAAAATCGAAATCGATATAAATAATCGAAATCGATAAAAAAATTAAAATCGATACAAAAAATCGATTCAAACAATCAAATCGAAATATATAAAAAAGTCGAATTCGACATAAAAAATCGAAAGCGATTCAAAAATCGAAATCGATACAAAAAATCGTTTTGACAAAAAATATGTTTTCGAGCCGGTTGAATTTTTTAATTTTTAAATTTATGAGAGATCTGTGAATTTTTTATTCAATTAAATTATTTGTTTATATTATTAATGTTGTTGCATTTGTTTATAATATTAATGTATTTTTTATTAAAAATATATTATTATTAATTATTGATTAATCCATTAATTTGAACCCAATGGCGAATGGTAGCTGAGTCGTGTCGAAAACCAGAAAAGTTTTTCCACTTTTACGGGAATTCGAACCCGGGCCTTTTGTATGAAAGGTCGACACTCTAACTACTGTGCCACCCACCCGATTTAAAATTATTTACACATTTTCTTCAAAAGATACTTGGTTAAATGAATAATTTATTAAAATTTTTAAACTTAACAAAATTTCCCACCTTTCTAACACGCAATTGGAAAAGACTTTTAACATAATTATTGAACTCAATCAAGAGATTGATATCATTAATGCTATTTCATTTTGGACAATTCAAACTATCTCCAATTAAATTTACTTTTTTCAAACCTTTATTCACCAACAAAGGTGATTCATTGAAAATCTTAGATTTTCAAAAAACAAATTCTTTTCTACTACAACACCTCCACTTCCGGTTTAATATTATTCCTGCTCGGCGTTTTATTACACTTTTTCACAAGGTTATTTTTCCTTTCTTTTTTTTTTTTTTTTTTTTTTTTTTTTTTTTTAAGCGCTAACTGTTCAACTGTTAGGCTAATAAGCCTGTCTATACCATAGGTACATGTTGGAACAGGGGATCATAATATTCGTGTTATTAGAATTTGTCTTATTGAATTCCACATACAATTTAAACATGAGATAGTACTAGGCCTTATAACATGTAGAAACGTCTTAGATTTTCAATATTTACAATTCTATTTTTTGTTTATATTGTAATATTTTATATTTTACTTATATGGTATTTTATATCTGCGAGTTATATTATTTAATTAAATTATTTGTTTATATTTTTTGCATTTGTTTATATTTTTATATTAAAGTATTTTTTATTAAAGATTTATAATTATTAATTATTGATTATGCCATTAATTTGAACCCAACGGCGAATGGTAGCTGAGTCGAGCCGAAAACCAGAAAAGTTTTTTCACTTTCACTAGAATTCGAACCCGGGCCCTTCCGCATGAAAGGTCGGCACTTAACCACTGTGCCACCCAGCTGTATTGACCCTTGACCTAAATTGTAAATTTTTCTATTTTTGTCTTATATTTAAATGAAAAATATAATGAAAATTTTTTTTTAGTCCTATAAATAAAAAAGATAAATGATAAAATATATCAATAAACCAAGATTATACCTATTATTTGTTTTGATATTTTAAATGATTGATGATATATTTTGTATTTTAATTATTTTGAAACAGATTGGATCTAATTATCCAATTTGGAAAAATCTTATTTTGATTTGGTTTTTTTGTTTTTTATTGACTTTGAGGAAGATAATGATTTACTGGAATTTAAATTATTAAATTAATTTATTTAAATTGGTGTAAATGACTAGTTTTTTTTTAAAAACTTAAAAATTGAATAGCTTAATTCAATTAATTTATATTTAAAGAGGTTAGAATTAAAGCAGTGATTAACTTCTTTTTGTTAAATTTTATTGTGGGAGTTTTCATAAACTTTGATATTAGCTTTATAAGGTCATTGCATTAAGCGGTTTTTTCTAATCTATAGTAATTCTATGTAATCAATTAAAATAAGAACTGCAAATATGAAGAAGAGAGAAAATTTATTCTATATAGTCTTGAGATGAAATCATTGAAAGAAGCACGAGAAAGTTTCTTTTATTAATGAGTGAATTATTTATTTATCTTTCCTGATCAAAGCTATAGTAGTTCTTTAGTTCTGATTAATAGGATCATTGGGTAGCAATTCGATAAAATTAGCACCTAGACAATATATATATGTCTACACCTATATATATTTTTACTTAGCGTCACCTATACTTAGTAGATTTAGCGATATCCATCCGTCTGTACGCCGGAAAACTCATAATGAAACTGTCTTAGTTAAATTTATACTGTAGGAAGTAAGGGATTGTAAATAAACGAGATCTGCCTAATGAAAGTAAGGTGGGGACTAATAGAAATAAGGCAGGGATTGTAAATGAACAAGATCTGACCATGGATTCGGATTCTAGAAGCTTTCGGTCGAACCAAAAGCTAAAGAGCATTTCTCTGACACCAATAAAGATAAAACCATAAAATTTGGTACAAGAGTGCTTCTTCCTGTTTCGGCTGTGTTCCTTAAGTTTGAAATGAATTGGAATTTTAATTCGGGTACACCTCACATAACTCCTAAGAAAAATATCTCTGAAATTACTAAAAATAAAAAATTGAAATTTAGTACAAAAGCTTTCTGCTGTCTTAGTATTCGGAATGAGTTAAGGTGGTGATTTGAGAGTATCCTGCTACTGTCACATACATTTCAAGACCTAACAAGCATATCATTGACATTAATTAAGTTAGAAAATTAAAATTTGGTAGTAAAAGTTAGTTCTGGCCTGTTAGTTTAATGTTCCCGAAATCTGAGATGAATTGAAATGGCGGTTCGTGTAACTGTCAATTGCATTTTTCAGGTGTAGGGTATTATTACGTCGGTTGCATTGACTTACTGTTGTTTCAATATTTTTTTTATTTTAAGATTGAAAAAGTACAAGAAAATCTTTGACTTTTAAGTTTCAAGATTGTACCTACAGGTTAAAGCTAAAATAGGTGGGAGGTTTTGTTAGAAATTCTTACCAATTAACGAACAATTAACGAACATAGTTGCGACTATTTTAAACCCAAAAATTTTATTTCAAGATTACAAAATATTTTGAAAGCTTAAGAAGGATCTGGTTTAATACTATTGAAATTATTTAAATTTTTAGTAAAATTTCCACATTTCTTAAATAAATAAAAGAATTTTTAAGCTTTACTACGTCATTCATTCAACTCTTTGTGGGGGTACTCCTATATTCCTACCATGGCGTAACATTTCCACCCTAAACTAAAAAAAAATTTAATTCTCCCATCATAAAATAATAATAATAAAAATCATCAGACTTTATTTCATTCCCTACCCTCTCCCTACCTCCATACTCTTCATCATCTCCTCCCGTCTTCTAGAAAAACATCAAAAGGTCAAAAAAAAATATCTTTTGTTCTCTTTCCTGTTTTTTTTTTGGATAAAGTCGTTTTTTTATTATCTTTAGATTAAATTATTACATGAATGGGTATAAAAAGTAATAAAAGAATAATTTTGTCTTTATATTAATAATGAAAAATAATAACGAAAATATATAAAAGAGAGAATGAAAGAGACGAAATAAAGTGAGAGGGGAAGAGAAGGAAATAAAAGCATTTGAAAAAAACAACATGGAACAGAAGTTATAAAATATCGAAGAAGCAACAGCAGATTGGGTCGGTAAGATAAAGCAGAAGGATGTAAAAAGTCCTGTATTATGCAGGATATACAAAGTTCTGTTTATGTTGTTGCTTGTGTTTTTTATTTAAGTCTGAAATGAATTAAAGAAGTATACAACTAGTTGTATTGCACATATAAAGATAATCTTTTTTATAGCAGATTTTTCTATTTTTTTATTGTTTTTTTTTTATGTACTTTAGGAAGGGCGGGCAGGAAAGAAATAGAATCGTTAATTTAATTGCCTGATCAATGAAATTCAGATTTGGTAAATTTTGTAGAAATTTAAAACGAGAAATGTTAGATGGTACTGAAATCGTACCATTTATGCTGGTTATATTTTCTAAAATTGAAGATAACTGAATTTTGTAATTTGTTTGTCCACTAAAATGCAAATACCTATACAACGTACATTCGATTGTCATTTATGTTTTCGGTAATTTTTATCTGAACCTATAAGATATGTACCAAACTTTATTTTTATCGGATCATTAACCTGTTTCAGTATAACAATTTTTAATTTAAATACACAGTTCCCCTACCTCAGTGCTAAAATATAACCGCATTGGGAGCAATTTTACTAGATCCGTTAAATAATAACGTCATAAAAGCTGTCATAGAAGGTTCTAACAGTTTTTTTCACTCTAATTTTAAAGGTCGGTTAGATCGAGTGCTTTTAAATCTTGTAGAAGTCGTTATGCACAGTGAAGTTAACTATAATAATAGATTTAGAATCGAATAAACCATTTCGGTACGACTTTGGTAAAAGCGTTTTTTTGTGAACGAATTGTGCGCATTTTTTCCAATTCCGTGCATTTTCTTTAATAACCCATTAGAAAGCCAAGGACTATACAAATATCTTTAATTTTTTAATTTGTTTCGCTATTATTTCGTAAGGGTTAAATTGAATGCCTTGAAATTTTGTATCTGTGTTGCTCTTTAACAGTGCAGTTGATTTTGCTAACAGGAATTTGTTAACCTATTCTAGCCCCACGATTGATAGACGATTTTTTTTGGAAACGATGCTTAGATAACTGCGCAAAGATTTGACGGCCTTTAACAAAAGGAATGTTTTGTGACAAATGAGGTTAATATACAGTTTAAATTTATGCTTTTCCTTAACCTTGACAGTTAAAAGACCTTTAATCTTCTTTACAGTTAAAAGACCTTCAACTTCGTAAAATAAATTTGATTGTCTGAGACCATTTTTATTTTTATATACAAATAAAAAGGAAAGTCATTTATTTGTAAGAGGTCCAAGAAGTTCTGCTACTCTTCTTTTATAAAAAAAAATTCAAAAATTCGTTAATTAAATAATATTCAAAATGAAAGTTGTAAAAGAAAGTTTGAGAAAAACTAAAATTAAATTTCCTTTTCTTCTATTTTCTATTTTATGTAAGTAAATAAATAAATTAAAGTAAATAAAAATAAATGAAAAATAAATAGAAGAATAAAGATACATATCTAATAAATATTCTTTACTTATTATAAAATTCATATCAATGTTAATTTTGATTGAAGGATAGTTTCAATTCAACCATAAGGAACAAGGAAGTAGAATAAAATATTAATAATATATATTAAAATATATTTTAAAATTAAATTATTAATATAATTTAATATTTATTCAAATTTGTACATCAGAAATAGTAAACCAAATAAATCAAAATGATAATGAAAATACTAAAATAGTAAAATCGATTGATTAAGTAATAAATAAAGATTATATTTTAAAAAATTTGTATTTTAATTATAAATTTTAAAATAAATTTTTTTTATTAAATTCATTTAAAACTTTTTTTAAATAAATTAATTAGTAATAAAATTATACTAAACCATTAAATTACTAAATGATGTTATTCGAAATTCATCTAAAAATATGCAAATAAATAATAGTTGGATACTTAATAATATTTTGAAGTAGTGACCTCTGGGGCTTAGTTGTTAAACAATTATAGCTTATAAAACAAGGAAGTGCAAGTTTGATCCCAGGTAACATCGTAAGTTTTAAATACAATCCCCCATTATGATGCAATATAATAAACAGATAAAGCTCTCACTCGAACACTAATTCTAAACAATAGAATCAAAGCCGGTGAATGATTTCATGCAGAGCCGTTGTTGTATTATTACTAGCTTTTGGTTCCGTTATCCCATGTAGAAACTAAATTAAATACTACTAAGAAGCCGAAGCACCCATCATTGTTTCAATGATCAGATTATCTTGCTGAGAATTTCAAAGCGCCTCAAAGTTAAAATACCAAAAGTTACAGATTTTCTAAATTCAGTTTCAAAAACTTCCATGAGTTTTTAATATTTCAGTGATATTTTAATGATAATACACAATGAGTTGACATTTATTTCTTCTACCAAATATTTATGTTTCAGAAGCTACTTTTTTAATTATCCATTTTTGGTAACAAATTACTCAGTTTTCATTTATATGAATATTTTATTTAAATTAAATCATTAAATATGCATATATTTAAAAAAAAAAACTCTATGTCAATTTTCATTAATATATTTAATATGTCAACTCAACATAAAATTTTTTTAATACACTTTTTACCACTTTTAATATCCTATAACTTTATTTCAATATTTAATTCTTCTTCTTTAATTTAATTGACTTCTTTAATTTAAACTAGACAAAATTTTCTAACAAATTCTAACATAATTTTCAACCCAATTCTTTTCATTATATCCATGCCATACTAATAATGTCACGGGTATACAAAAATTACTCCTTCGTTTGTAATGCATCGATTTAGACGAGCTTGATATAGTGTCAAAGGTATGTATCAAATCAGCATCGAAAAGTGAAACGATTCCTCAGAGTGTGTCTGTTCGTCCGTGTGTCAGAATGATGACTCGACAATTAAAAGGTCTAGATTTTTTAAATTCACACAAAGTCATTTTAGGCAATTTCTAGGTCGCCAATTGTAAATCGGACCAAAGCTTAGGAGAGCTGACAAACACCTTTTTTAAGCAATATGAATTTCTTGAAAACTAATAAAGCTAGGAGACTGAAAATTACACACGTTTAGTTATATATTAGGACAAGCTCTTTTATAATGTTCAAAATGTTGGACTGTCATACAAAGTTGTCAATTCTGTAACTGTGAATCTCATGTAGCTACGAGATTAAAATTAAAATTGGGCAAGTTGGTTGGCGAAGTTGGACATTAATCGAACTAACTGTGTATCTTCAAGTTGACAAGGGCAACTATAATTTTCCACGTTTTTCTACAAATTCAACTTATTTTTTTTTTAATAAAAAACTGTGAACTCTATATATATTTATATATTTATGTATATTTTATAGATATGTATATAAATAACTATTTTTATATTCTGTATATAACAGAATATTTCAACTCAGTCTCAGTCAAATTATCTACATATTATCGACGTATGACATTTAGATGAGACTACCATTTCTATAATATATATACAGAATAGGTCCATTAACACCATCTGGTTATTCACTAGAGCATTAAATTGAACGTAATAGTTTTTAACCAACGATATAAAAAAAAATAGTTTTAAATTCTGCCATTTATATAGATGACAACACATTTATAACCAATGCATTACCAACGGACTTTACTATATAATATATCCTATGGGCATCTTCAACTGAAAAATTAATTATACATTTTAAATCCGTAAAGTGAAATCTCAGGATTAATGATAGAAAACGAAGATGTGAATCCAAGATGAATTGTATAAGCTTTTTTTCCTGCATGTGGTTTCAATGTAGTTTTTATTGTAAAGTCTATAAAGACTGTTAATACTTCTTATACAGTCTAGTTATTTTATATGTGAAGTCCTCTGACCCCGTGATCCAAATTGGCCAATCTACGGAGTCATTCTTTTATTTGGAAAAATAATCATTCATATCAAATTTCATTAAATTCGGTTGAGGTTTAAATGGATTATTAGAACTTGGCTTTCCCGAAACTCCTTGAATCCCTAGACTCCATGATACTAGAATCAATTTTTGAAAACTACTTCTAAAGGTTAGCCACCAAATTCTATGTACCAAATTAATATTCATTACGACATTAGAACTCGAGATTTTTTGAAAGTCTGACGTTTTTTATTGGAATTTTACTTTTTTTCACAAAAAGTTTTTTACTTTTTCCTTAACCTTTTCTTCTATTATTTTTTTTTTAATATTTTATTATATTAACTTAATTAAGATATAGAATCTTATTAGTTCTGAAATGCACTTGACCTTTTCTGCTATAATATTGATACTGAAGAAAAGCTAAAAAATATATTTTGAAATGAATGATATTCAGATATTGCATACTTATAGGAGAAATTTTAAAATTTTAATTAAATTTTGTTTTGCAATTAAATATAATTGATTTATTTTTTTATTTTGATAATAAATTTAATAAATTTACACTATATTTGATGGCGATTTAGAGTTTTGTAAAATAAAAATTATTTTTTTGTCAATTTCAATAATTCCACTGTTGATTGAGGTATCCGGCTAGTTTATCGCAATAATAAATTCACAGCAAAGTTCATCGCAAGCAATTCATCGCAAGCAATTCATCGTAAGCAATTCATCGCAAGGAAATATTCATCGCGAAGTTTATTGCGATGAATATCCGATACCTAATGTAATATTGGATTTTAGAGTTGAATTCTAAATCAGGATTACCGCTTTTTCCAGAATATTTATATGTGTGTTTGTATATACAATGTTAGAAAAAAAAAATCGCACGATTGTTCTGGCTACCAGAGTTAAATAATTAAATAATAATAAATTGCTTACGATGAATTGCTTGCGATGAATTGCTTACGATGAATTGCTTGCGATGAATTCCATCGCGATGAATTGCTTGCGATGAATTGCTTGCGATGAATTCCATCGCGATGAAATGCTTGCGATAAACGAGCCTAGAATCTTGATTGACATTAAATAAATTAACGAATCATTCATTATGATTCATTAGTTAATTATTCTTTACTTAATATCATATCAATCAAGATTCAAAATGTTTGAATTAATTGTTGTTAATAATAACTTTAAAATGAATTACGTAAACATTTCGAATTTTGTAATATCATTTGGTATTAATCATTATTTGGTTTATTTCTTTTTTTATTATCAAAATTTAATTTAAAACTTGTTGCTAATCCGTTAATTATGAAATTTTTCACGGCCATCATCCTCATCAAAAATATGTATACATGGATTTTTTTATTAATTTCAATTAAAATTATAAAAATATTAAATTTTGTAATAATTTGTTTAAAGTATATATGGGAGATTAAATTGGAGTTGAGATCCTTTTGGGCAAACCACTTATCACTAATCAAATTATGAAATAATAAAAATGTTTTTGATAAGTTTGTTTAGCACTAAAATCATAGACTATATGATTGATAATGACTATATGATGACTATATGATAATTTAATAAATTTTGTTTAGTAAATACATGTTATTAAAAAATCTTAATTTGATTAGTGATAAATGATTGGTGCAATAGGCTCTAGGGTCAAGTAATCTGAATAGAATTCAAAACCGAGCCTTACACCATACGATATGCGATTCTGTTGATGAAATTATATTTACTCTACTTAAGACTAGTCAAAATATTAAAACATTTTTCCTATTTTATAGAAGTCCTATAAATAGATAATAAATGGCATTTACTCTATTTAACTTAAGTCAATTATACCTCCTTCTCAAAAATTCGAATGTAATCCCAGAGGGGTGGAAAGTATAATATCCTATTCTTCTAAAAACAACCTCAAATAATTTCTTCTATTAAATTTTTAATATCTAATCAAAAAATTAGAATCAAATTAGCCCTCTAATATAAATACCAAAAAAAAACGTCTATGGTCTATTGTCTAGAGACAATATTTTATACACAATTTCATTATAAATCTACATAAGTTTCTTAAAAAGATAAGAATTAGAAGAAAACCAACGAAACCATGCGAATAAATAAGATTTTAAATATTTCCATTTCTTTTCTCTGAATATATTACAATTCCCACGTTAAAAAACATTATCCATAGACCATAACCTATCTCAATAGAATTGGATTTATTTACTTTAAATTAATTGAAATAAAAAATACTCCCGAAATAAATATTTAAATAACGAACAAGCAATGAAAGAAATTTTAAGGTTAAGAAAAGAAAAAGAATTTTTACTTTAAGTTTAATTAAATTCAAATAAAAAACTGAAGAAGTCTTTTGAAAGTAGAATTTTTCTTTTAAATTAAAATTCAGGTCATTTCATCATTTATATTTAAAATGTCAATCTAAATTTATTCAATATGGTAAAGGTCAACAATAGGATTATAAAAATTTGTTATTTTTTTTTTAAGTATCAGTTTAAATTTAAATTCATTTAAAGATAAGGAAGTCTTTTTATATAAAGTATTTAGGTGTTCAATATAAAATTAATGAAAATTAGTTTTATAATACACAACAGGATAATTTAGGATAAAGCTTTGTTTGGTTTTGAGAGACACGTGAGGTTACACGAACTACCACTCCTATTCATTTCAAATTGTCGAAAAATTAAGTTAACAGATCAGGGCAACCTTTTAAAAAAATTTAAAGTTTTTAACTTTATTAATTTCAAAATATGCATTTCATGCCTAGGGAGGCGTGTTGCAGCTATCCGAACCATCACTTCAATTACTCACTTTTACCACAAAATTTAGGAACATAAAAAAACCAGATCAAATTTTAAATTTCTATCTCTATTAATTTTAAAAAATATGCTTGTTAGATTTTGGGAGGTACACAGGAGGTACCTGAATAACTATTCCAATTCATCCTTTATGTTTTGAACGTAATGATATAGAAACAGAACCGAATACTCTTGTAGCAAATTTCAAATTTTTATATTGATTAATTTTAAAAAATTTGCTTGTTAGATTTTGGGAGGCGTGCAGGAGGTACCTGAACAACGATCCCAACTGAAGCCCTATTTGTTGAACATAAAAATAGAAACAGGACAGAATACTCTGGTATCAAATTTAAAATTTCTATAAATTAAAAATAATTAATAGCAAATAATACGATTGTCTTAATAATTTTTTCCACCTCGTTGCTAAATTAATAAGTTAAAGCATTTGGTGTGGATTTATGATAGTTCCTAATTAAAATAATAATATAAAAGTAAATTTTTAAAATCCAACTGATGCGTAGTGGTTAGGAGTGTGCCTTGAATCGAAGAACCTGGTCAGATCTTATGTAATAAAAAAATAAAATTTATAAATACATAAAGATGGTTTACATTAAGATAGTGCTTACTTTAAGTTTTAACTTAAAATTGAAAGAGGAGAACGAATATGAATATTAACTATTATGTTAATTCCAGTTAAAAATAATAAACATTTCTTGGTTTGTTGAAAGAATTTTTATTAAATCCATAAATGTTTTTTTACATGTTTTTATACATAATTTTATTTAATACCTTTATTTCTAACGTATTATTTTTAATTTTTTTAAACATTGATACCATGCTATTGATTTTTTTTCCGCTTAACATCTTATCATTTTTTTAGGATTTCTTAATGTTCAGTGTTCAGTGCAAGTTTCAGTGTTTATTTTATTTGTTTATAATAAACATGCATGTATATAAATATATTTAAATTTGTTTCATTCGTTTCTTGTAGATGGTGATGCTGATGTTAACGTTTCTGAAAATAATAATTAAAAAAATAATTTAAAAATAAATGATCTTTTTCCCTAATTTAAGATTACCTGAATTCGGTCTCAAAATTATGCATTTGATTCTTTTTGTTCAAAGTCATATACATATACATTTATATTAGTCTATATCTAATTATTTAGATAAACAAAAATTCGTATTTCGTAAATAATTTAACTTATTTTTTATTTGTTTTACATTTACATCATTCGCTTATCTTTAAATAATATCATTTTGATTAACTTTCCCAAATTTCTGTTTACTATGTAAATGTCATTTATTAAATGATGGGTGGGAAAAAAATTTTATATTTAATAACTCTAGCGGAAGTAACTAAAAATGTTGACAACTCTGGTGTAAAAATGTCAAAACTAGTAAACACGTTGATGTACCTATCAAAATCAAAATGTACCTTTTTGTATTTATATAAAAATGGGTAAAGCAGAAAAAAGTCGAAACTAAATTTTCCAGTTTTGCACTTTTTTTCAGTTTTAACCTTAAAATTTTTAGAATAGAAAAGAAAAAAGTGCAACATTTTTTTTCAGTTTGCTGCAGTGATTTGTATTTTATAATTCAAACAATCGGCAAATGCATGTAAATATCAAATCAAATATAAATTTTTTTATGTAAACTTGACATTTTTTGAAAGTCAACTAAATCCATGAAAATAATTTATTTTTATGTGTCATTAATCATTATTTACTATTTGACTGACAGTGACAATTATAAACATATATTTTTGTGAGTGCAAAACTAATTTTGCTACCCTGTAAAAAAATTTTCAGGTCCAGTTTTTAAAAAAAATTTTGCCCTTATCGAGTTTTGCCCTAAATGATTTTGCAGAAAAGTACAAGAAAATTTTCATATATAATAAATTTCTAATAGAAAAAAACGGAAAAAATGTGAACTGAAAAGTGCAAGCCCAGATCAAAACTGCTTTCAGAATTTTTTTATGGTACTAGATTTCTCATCGTTAACATTTAATGTGCCGAATTAGATACATTTGTCTTTCACTACGCGAGGAGTAGCTGAATTATAATTGTCAATAGGGATGAAAAAATGTAATTCAGTAAAAATGTAATTATAATAGTTATTCCTTAATCACTTTATTATAATAATTATTCTTAGCTTAAAACATTTAATTATTTATCATTTTCTTCATTTTACTAATTTAATTAATGTAAAATAGAACAGTTCCATATTTTGACGTTAAAATGTCAAATCAATTATATAAAATGTTTTTGTTGTTTAATGCTAAAATCGTGCCTATTGTGAATTTAAATAAAATTGTACTTTTCTCTTATACAAAAAAAAAACTATTGACAGTCCATGGAACGCTCTATACTGCGTTTCCAGAAAAATTTTCGTTAAAAAACTCTACCCTCCAGAATTTAATCTATTATCAAATCAAGGTGAATTTGAAATGTAATGTCATTGTGAATGTCAGAATTAAATTTACCAAAATAATTTTGGTGGTGAGTAGTCGGATTCCATCGTGTTTTTATGTAAAAATTATTTTACAAAAATTAAAAAATCAAAAATAAGGAGTAATTAAAGTTTTTTTTAATTTTTTTTCCTTTTATAATTCAAATTAACCAATAGGTGATAGATATTTCCGGGTTAATTAAAATTTCAAAATTATTTTGAATTACTCATTTTTAATTATATTTTTGATTTGATTTTCTGTTACGCAAACATTTCATCACAAGTAATAAGAAAAAATGGAAATCAATAAAACAACGATTGGAATTGCGGCTGGAGTTGCTGGAACATTATTTTTGGGTTATTGCATTTATTTTGATAAAAAAAGACGTAGTGATCCAGAGTACAAAAAAAAAGTTAGAGAGAGTAAGTCTAAATATAAAAAATATTTCCGGCATTTATAACAAATATCGAATTTTTTTTTTATGTTTTTATTTCATTATTTTAGGGAGACGTCGTCAAAAGAAAAATGGAACAAAAAGTGAAATGCCAAATTTACAAGATCAAGAAGCAATTGAAAGGTATGAACTTTTGCCTTATAAATTTATATTTAATTATATAAAAAAATGTGCATTATCCAGAAAGTTATACCAAAAAAAAAAAAAAATTTGATTTGAGGTTATGTTTGAAATAATTATAAATCTTGTGATAAAAATTTTCAATATAATTTATATTTACCTATATGTACATGTATAACAAATCGCATTGTGTAGGCCCGAAATAGTTAAAAACAAGGAAATAAAAAAAAAAATTAAACAAATGCAATGTTATGTAATGTTTATATTCTTTAACATACATTACAAAAGTTATGGTTATAATTTTTCAAGGATTTAAAAAAGTAATCAATATTAAATTATTAATTAGAATAAAGATTTTTTTTTTTTAAGTTCATTTTAATTAGGTGAATCATATTTTTTCTGTGCAATAAGGAAATAAAGAAAAATATTTTTGTGATGAGAATTGAAAGTTTTCGATCATATGAACTCTAAAAATATTGAATGAACTAAAATTGGTTTTCAGTATATGAAAATGGTATTAATTTAATTATAATTTTAACGTCACACATGTATTTTTAGAATGAATGTGTTAATTCAATATTTTTAAAACGAATACCTACATAGAACACAAAATTGATTAAAAATATAGTCTATATTATTTCTTTGTTATCGTTCTTAAAAAATATTTATAAAAAGAGAATGAAATATCGTCAAGTTAATAAAGGCGCACCACTACTTACTTTTTTGGAACAAAATAATATAGTTTTGTTATATTTATTTTTTAAAGTACATATTCTTCTTTAAAAAAATTTTTTAATCATTTCATTATTTCGAAGTTATATATTGTTATCTGAGCAAATATTTCCCAAATTGAAAAAAAAATTTATAAATATTTGTTATAATTAGTTTTTTATATTAAACCATTTTATAACCATGGCCTATATCCTTATTTAGTTACAAAAAATTTTTTTTTTTTATTACTAATTAACATTAACAAGAGCCGCACCTTTAGTTACATATTGCAAAACAAAAGGCAAAGCATTCCTTTTTTCTTTTATCTATAGGTTACCTGACCTCGTTAATTTTTTTTTTAATGTCTATCTTACATGATTGTAAATTTTAGAAAATTAATCGACATTATTGTTTGTGTCAATACTCTTGAATAAGTTGCTAGGTTTTCTTTTTCATATTTTAGGAAGATGAGAATTAAAACATCGGTGTATGATTAGTTCTTATAATAATTAAATTCAAAGTTCATTCGAAGATTTACTCTAAATCCTCTAAATAAATATTATTTAATATTTCAATATCTAATCGTTTATATTTTATTTGAAATTTGTAACATAAAAATAATTTTCTTTTAGATATTTCTTACAAGAAATTCAATTGGGTGAAACATTAATTGCTACTGGAGATATTGAAAATGGTGTTGAACATTTGGCAAATGCAATTGTTGTATGCGGTCAACCAACAAGATTATTACAAATATTACAAACATCACTACCAGCTCAAGTGTTCTCAATGTTAATTCAAAAGATGCAAGACTTAGGTAATCGAGCTGAAGAAAAAGGACCAAGAATTGTAGCTGCCACTTCAAATACAAAAGCTATCGATCCAGCTGCAGCAGCAATGATGGCTGGCCTTGGTGGTGAAATGATGTTGGGTGGACCTCCTTCTGCCCATATTGACGATCTTGAGTAGATTTAAATAGTCCAAAATAAAATTTAAAAAAAGAATTGAAATTAAATCTTATAGATTTTTTTTTCAATTTATAAAAAAAAGCAGTAAAAAAGAAAAGAAAAATCATTCTAAAAAATTTAGTTTATGTCCTTTTTTTTATTTAATTTCTTTTTTATTTTTCCAAAGATTTTCTAAAATTACATTACAAAACAAATCAAAAATGTAAAAGAAAGAAAGAAATATTTTATCTAAAAATTATATTGAATAGAATTTTAAATAAGATGATATACAAAAAAACAAAAAAAAATAAACTTTCTTAAAAAAAAATTAAAATTTAGTTTCTCGAATTAATTTATAAACAAAATGTTTTGTTTATATTTTATAAATGTTAAATAATTCAAATTAAAAAAGAGAAATGATTTAAATTTTTATTTTGTTAAATAAAATAGAGCAAAAATAAAATTTATTTAAAAAAAAAAAAGAAAAAACAATTGAAAAGTAACAAAGAAAGAAAATACAACCATTTATCATCAATAAATTATAAATTTTTAGTCAAACATAAACTTAAGTTTTGATTTTTTTTTTATTTAAAAGAGCATATATTATTATTTTCTTAAATTGCACACTTTTCGAAAATCTTAATTTTCAAAATTCCAAATTTTAAAATGCATCTTTAATGAATGTTAAGTTTTTTTATTTTGAATTCAGAAATAAAATTATAATTTGAATGTCAAATAAATTGTAATTATAATTTTTAATTACATATTACTCGAATTCAAAGTAAATTGCTTCTTCATATTCCTTAAATTGATTTTATAGGATTATAATTTTCGATTTTCTGAAATTAAATTGGTTCACACAACAAATAATTGCCAAAAGATGTATATACTAAAAAGTACTGTTTTTGAATATTTTCTCCTATCCTAAAATCTTCATGGGATATAAATATATTCTATTTAATAAACATGTAATTTTAGTCAATGTTACCTAGTTTTAAGTACATATTAATGTGGCGGTTCACATAATGGAAAATTTAATTTCATTCATTTCATTCCTATTTCCAACATAAAATTATTGAACCTCATCAATTTTCTATCATATTGCACTTTAAAACACAAATTATTGATATAAGGAGTCAAATTGTTTCATAATTTCAATTCTTTTAAATCTACGATGAAAACGAAAATTAAATGTACAAAAATTAAAAAAAAAATATTGTCCTAAAAAGCACAATAAATTTTACAAATATAATATTCCAAAAATTTAAGATCTGAATGATTTTAAAATGTAATTCCTTTCTTTTCGTGTTAAATTTCCTTGCTATCATATCTCATTAAACTTTAAATTTATAAACCTAACATAAATTACATCGAATAAATTAAAAAATTTTCTTGTTTCATCTTAATTACCTATCTGCTTCTTAAGTAATCAAAGGCTTTTCCTAAAGTACCTATTTGTTGAAAAAAAAAGAACATTTTAAAGTTAAGATATTTAGAATAATTCGTTCATTTCCCTTTAGGTGTTTATTAGTAATTTTAGTCGCAAATAAAATATTAAATAAAAAAATTATTTTTGAAATGTGTTTAAATATGTAAAGAAAATTCATAATGTAAAAAGCAATAAGTCAATAAAAAATTAAAAAATTAAGTTTTTTTTTTATTTACTAATAGTTAAGGAAATGCATGCATATAACAAATCACATAATAATAGTGAATTTGTTTTATCATACCTAAATTCTGAAGTTCATCTTAAAAAATTATGAATCTAATTAAAAATAAATAAAAAATCTGAAAGATCCTCCAGCTGTGAAAAAAGTGTAAAACTATTATAATATTAAAGGTAAGACTTAATTAGTTCTTTGAAAAAAATTTTTTTGCTTTTATTCTTTTATAGTAAAATAATAAGACATATCTTGAAATGTATGGCTTCCCCAGATCTGAATATCCGATGTGAAATTAAATTTTGAAAAAGTAACTGTTATAACAGTTACTTATTATTTAAATTTTATAAATTTTTTCATTCACAATAGTTTATAACCTTTATAACGTTCTACAAATTCAAAATAGTTTTTGTAAAACTCATATTTTTTTCTTTTTTTCATATGGTTTAAATTTTTCATTAAACTTTTCTAATAATTAATGACTAATGAATTGATTATGGAAAATAAAGTATAATTTTAAACCTTGGTAGATTGGATTTGCATGGGATCAGAAAAAACTTTAAAAATTTTAAGAATTAACAGTCAGAAACTATTATCAGATATTTTTTTTTTGTTTAACATGTTGTCAAAATAATGCCTAATCATACTTGACTACAGCGATATTTTTTCAATTCTTTAAAAAACACACTGAATACAACGCTTTCAATATAGAGCAGTTTCAATCTTTGACGTTTTATAAAATGACAAATCAATTATATGATATGTTTTTGTTTTGTAAGACTAAAATCATACCAAATGTGAGTAAATGTAAATAAAATTGTACTATTGTCTTACACAAAAGAAAACCTTGACAGCCTATTGACTTACTGTATTATGGTGCATAAATAGCAATCTTTCTTGCGTTTGTTTCTCAAAAAACTAGTGTTCGTGTCTAAAAAATTTTCTGCCCTTACATCGCACAAATGTATGAAAGTGCAAAATTTTTACCCTGACAATTCAGGTCACATTATAAAATAAAATGAAACAATAATTACACTTTTGAAAGGTAGGAAAACAATACATACTTATACAATGTACGTATTAATTTTTGCGGTTGATGTTGTTTCTGTTTTTGTTTAAAAATATTTTATAAATAAAAGAAAATGAAATGACAGTTCAGTATAATAAACATAAAAAAAATGTCTCATTTTTTTCTGTTCGTTTGTAAAATAACAAGAGGGCAGAACTGTACAATTTGAAAGAAAAACTGAAATATTGCATTTCTAAAGGCAGAATTTTTTTTTGAGAATAAAATTCAGCATTAATAAAAAAAAATATTATATATAGGTTAGGTTGCGTATAGGTGTTTCTTTTTTAAATCTGAGCAGAGCATGAACTGTCAAAAACAAAATCGTGTTTTTGTTTAGCTCTGAGCTTGTGATTCGTGTCTTTTTTTTAAATCTAAGCGCGCTCAGAGCGTGCTCTACTTGCTCATTTTAAATATTTCGAGTACGGCTGAGCAAAATCAAAATGTTAACGTTTGCTTAAGATTATCGTGTATAATAAAAGTAAAAATGTTTTATTAATTTTTAAGTTATCCATTTTTAATTTAATTTAATTTTTTGACAATTTAAAATGCAACTAAAATAAAATTTGTAGTACATTACAAAGTCATACTGTAGATCTGTAATTATAAAATAATATGGCTTATTTAAAATAAGAAATAATTTTAGAATTTTCTTTTATATTTAAATTATTCATATTTTTCAATTTTCAAAAATCGAAACTCATGGACGAACGACGTGATTTTGAGAAAATGCAGTAGCGAGCAGATTTTCTTTGAGAATTAAATTTTGTAATAAACCAAAATATCGTATGTGTATCATGATACAAAGATTACAAGAAGGGTTAACTAAAAATTATTTTAGGAAAACATTTTTTGGAATTCTGAATTAAGTGTGTATTAAAAATTAAAATAAAAAATCCATCTGAAAAGGAAAGTAATAAATAAAAAAATTATATATATTAAAAAACAAGAGATTTTTTTTTTTTGTTACTTTATTTAAAATTATTATTTTTTTTTTTAGTTGTTGTTTTGTTTCCTATAAATTTATGAATTAGAAAATTTTTCCTTTTAATTTTTTTTTATTATATTTTATTTTATTTTAAATTTTTTGTTATGAATTCTAATTGAATTGCAATTTACAAATAAAAAAATAATTAAAAAATATTATTTATACTTAAAGACTAAAAAAAATTTTATAATTAATAATAATAATAATTATATAAAAGTAAATTGTCTTTTTCTTATTTAATCAGTTTTTTGAATTTTTTTTTTTTTAATATTTTAATCTTTTTTTTTTTTTTATTAATTAATCTAAATATATATATATATATATATTTTTTCTTGTAAAATACTAGGTTTTTTTTTTTTCTAAATTTTTTATTTTTAATATTTAATAAATTTTTTTATTAATTATGAAATTGTTTTATATATAATATTATTTTTTTTATTTTAAATGTAATTAAAATATAATTTCTAAGATTATTTTAGAATATAATTTTGTATGAAGACAAATTTTTGATTATTTTTTGATACTTTTTTATTTAATTTTTTATAATTTAATGTTATAAAAGGGGTAAAAGATATTATTGACTTTATATTTGAGTAATTTTGAAATATTATTCTAAAATAGCTTTAAAATAATATTAAAAAAATTATTTAAATTATAAGAAAGAATAGTTAAAATTTAAATTTGGCACTTAATTAAAAATAAATGCAGTTTTTTGTCAATATTTTTTTTTAAATTGTTGATTTTATTTTAACTAAATGTAAATGAAAAAACAAAATGTAAATAATTTTTGGTTTGATCTAAAGCCTGAAAAATCTGACTATTATTCGTACTTTAAATAATAAATGTATTTCGAATTAAATTACAAATATAAGTATGTTAGAAAATCTGTTCAAAGATTTGTTTGTGAAATCTATTAAATATACTGAACTATATCAAAACAGTTTTTAAATAACCAAATTTGTATATAAATAATATCTTTTCAACTAGTTTCCCGCTAAACTTTTATTTTTCTTGATAATTTTACAATGAAATTATCTTGAACAGTAAAAAAATTCCAGAGCTTAATTTTTTCTTATCATTTCGACTAAAATTCAAGACAAGTTCACAAGAATTATAATAAGTTTATGATCATTTATTATTTTTTTTTTATTACAATGGAAGGAATTTTTAAATTATTTTGTTGTGTAAAATGTAAAAATATAATAAATGTTTTATTTAAATTGAAATATTTTCAAAATTGGAAGCGCTTTTGAAAATATTTTATATTGCAATTTTTAATATTTTATATACACAATATTTTTTGATATATGTATTGAAAAAAAAAATTATTAACAATTTGCCTTCATATATTTTTTGTGTTTTTTTGTCATAAATTTAATATATTTTTGATTATTTTTTTAATATTATTATTAATACTAATAAAAACATATTTTAAATTTAATTTATTTTTCTTTTATTATTATATCATAACTTATTAATTATTATATACATGTATAAGTTTTAAAACAAATGTACTTGTTTATTAATGTATTATTATTATATTATTATATAATATACAATGTAAATTTAAACTTTTTTTATAATTAAATTTTTAATTTTGGCTAATAGGTTAGCACCAATAAAATTGAGAATTTAAAAATTAAAATTTTACATAAAATATATATATAAGAAAAAAAAAACAGTAGAATTTGATTTACAATTAAGATTTTCAATAAATTAAAAAAAATGTTTTTATCGCTTTCCTGCGCAAAAAAAAATAATGTTTTTTAAACATAATTTTTTTAAATTTCTTTTTATTTAATTTTAAATTTTGTTGTAAATTATTTTATATACATATAATTTTTTTATTTAAAAAAAAAATAAGATTAATTTAATCATAAGTCTCATTTTTTATTTTATTTTGTAAAATATTAAAAATTAATTTTTTGAATTGTAAATAACTATTTATTTAAATTATTATTAAGTGATAAATTTGTTTTTGTATCGGCGATCATTATTAAAAAAAATAAGCAATTTCAAAGAAAGGTGGCGATTTTTAAAGTTAAATTTTAGATAATTTAACTAGAAAATTGTTTCTTTTTTAACATTTTGTTGGAGTTTTTATAAATGAAATGACTTCATGATATTACAATTTATTTTTTATGTTCTATTAAATTAAAATGGAATAATTCTGAGCGAAAAGTGTATTATTTTGTATATCAATTGTTTAAGAACATAAATTATAAATTATTAATTAATTGTTGATTCAATGTTAAACGATATTACTAAATTTTGTATTTAAATATTTTATTTAAAAAATTATTTATTCGTTCAATGTTACATAACTTAAATTTGTATATCCATTTTTTATTTTTAAAAATTACTTCATGGTTCTTTCTAAAAGCATAAAATGTTAATAAAAAAATGTTCTTAATTTTAATTTGTAGAAAAATTAAGCCTTTTTTTGTTTTAATTGAGATTGAAATTAAATTTAAGTTGTTCGGGTAAATTCAGGATTTTTTTCTTTAGTATTAATATAAGTTAAGAAATTCCAATGTAGAATATCTATCTATTCGTTTTTTACTAAAGAGATTTTATTTGTTGAAAATTTGGACACAATTTTGACCATTATATAATTAATTAAATTATACATTTATATATGTATATATATTGTTTTTTTTTCAAATAGTCATTTGAATATTTTGTTATTTATTTGACACGAAAAATTTATTTTAGAAAAATTATTTTTTTGGCACAATTTTTAAAATAATTATAGGCGCAATAAAGAGTTTATAATTCATTAAAAACGCTTTCTTACTATTATTTTTATTTAAATTAAAAAAATTCATGGAGATTTTCATATCAGTCAAATTATTAGCTTAAGAAAAAGGCTGTTAGAACCTATTCGTGCATATAACTATATTTGTTTTGAACATTTTCATTAAATGTTATAAGAGTTTACTTAAAAATAAACTTCAAATCTTTAAAATAATTATATACTTTAATACTTTAACTTTTTATTAGTGAGTTTGTATTTGCCCAATCAAAGACAAACTTACTAATAAATATTTATTTGCCGAATATTTGATTTCAAAAATTTTCACTTTGAAACAGAAATTTTAAATAAAAATAATTGAAATTATTTAACTGAATCCATAATTAAGTAAGAAAATGTCAAATATAAACACTTTATTCCATGTTATAAAATAATTTTTGTGTCGATCATTTTCTATTTTCCAAAATTTCTATAAATTAATAAATTTATAATGTACAGTGTAAAATGATTAATATAAGTATTTGAAATAAAATCATGGAATATAAAGTCAGTTCTAATATATGTAGTATATTATTTTTTTTATATTTTCAATTCATAAGTTTAAAATATTTTTACATATATGTATATTACATATAAAAATATACATATATATTTTTTTTTTAACTTTAGAAATTTTTAAATAAAACATACGTATGCATATTATATAAATTTTAATATCTCTTTTTTATTTATATTAAATATGAATTATTAAAAAAAAAAATTTAATCATTAATATTTCTTACATAATATATTAGTATAATATTACTAAAATTATAAATTTGTATATATAAAATAGAATATATTATTTATTTAAGCATTATTTTTTTCATTTCGTTATTTTCGTTTTTCAATTAATTCCTTGTTTCAATTTCTTTAAATTATAGTTAAAAATAAATATCAGTTTCACAGTTAAATATATTTATATTTTAATATTAAGATTGCGTTATTAATTTCATTGTTGAGAATCATTTTAGGTTAGAATTAAATATTTTTATTAATTGTTGTTTTAAACAAAATTTAAAAAAAAAATATATAAAATTTATATTAAAAACCATAGTTTATAAAAATTCAATAGAATTTTTCAATGAACGAACAGATAAAGAATGAAAGATACATTATTTCATTTAAAAGAACTATCATTTGGGACTTTCAGAAAAATTATTATCGATTTGTAAAATTCAATTTAAAAAATAATTATTTAAAATTTATTATTCATTATCTATTGAGAAATCAAAATACACATTTTGATAATATAGTATTTGTAAATTTAAGAAAACTATTTAAATTGTTTTTTTTTTTAATATTTTCCTATGAAACTGATCAGTTATAATTAATATTTTATTTTATAAAAATTTATTTTAAACTTTTAAAATATTAAAAAACTAAATAAAATTCTAAATAATTACTATTCTATATTACTAGAACGTAAATTATTTTTTTTTTTTTTTACTTTTATTATTTATTTGAATTTTTCATACATTTTTTAAATTTTCGTACTTTAACTGAACACTTATGTTAATTTTCTTTTCATATATTTTTTCTTTTTAATTTTTATTTAAATTTGAACATTTTTAAATGCGACAAATT
The DNA here is from genome assembly GCA_963082915.1 of Dolichopus griseipennis. Taxonomy (NCBI): domain Eukaryota; kingdom Metazoa; phylum Arthropoda; class Insecta; order Diptera; family Dolichopodidae; genus Dolichopus; species Dolichopus griseipennis. Next base: position 44,663,524 of record OY720443.1, on the reverse strand, counting down.
TTTTGTATTTTATTTTGTCATATACTCAACAATATAACATTGACATTTCTTTTTTACTTATAATATTATAGTAATATTATATTATGAATTTTGTATAATTAATTATTTAATTAAATTTTCATTAAATATATGGAAAAAAAAAAGTTTTGAAGAGAAATTTTTATTTAATTAAAAATTAATTTCTATTCTTTTAATTTATTTATTTATTATTTTATTTAATTCTAGCTAAAAACTAACTAGACTCTAGGTGGCCGAAAATGTAAATTTGTTGTTTGTTGTTGTTGTTGTGTTAGTGTGGTGTTTGTAGTTGCTGTTAATAAATCATTATCATCATTATTGCTATTACTTTTATGTACAGTAATATTACAACTGGTATTGAAATTTGATATTCCAGATGATATAGAATTTCCAGCACCAGAACCACCACTTTGTGTTACTGTTGATGATGATATTGTTGATGTTACGGTTGAAACAATATTACTACTACCTAAAATAATTTTTTCACTATTTGTTGTATGTTGCTGTTGATGATGATGTAGTTGCGGTTGTTGTGATTGTGTTAGTCTATTACTATTATCACTAATAGCAGTATTACTAACTACTATTGGTGTATTATTATTTGGTGATATACTGGAGAGTGTTGTTTGAGAATTGTTAACATTTAATAAAATTTTTAATTCTGGGTTATTTGTTGTATCAATTAATAACATTGATTGATGTTGTTGTATTTGATGTTGATGCTGTTGTAGTAAAAGTGATGTTGTTGCGGGTTCGGTAGTATCCATTAAAATAATTGTTTCTTCATCGATTGAACCACGTCCACCATGTAAATTACCACTACAGCCACCACTTAGACTACTACCGCCACTGCTACTACATGTACGAGAAGCTGGTGTTAAGCTAACTTTTGGATGTGGTAATAATGATGCAGCAGCCGCAGCAGCAGTTGTTGCATCAAATGATACAGCTCTGGCTTTATTGACTTTCTTTTGGCGAAAACTATTTGAACGTTGTTGTTGAACACCACCACCAGATACACCAACTGTACCGGCAGCATCTGATGCTGAATTTGGACCATCCATATTATCACCCAATATTAATGAATGATTACATGTTGAATTATTACAACCAGTACCACAACTAGTACTACCACTGCCACCATTACAACTGGTTATTGTTGATTTTCCACCATTTTCCTTGTTGCGACGTGATGAAGATCGATGTGGATGGTGTCGTGTATAGCGACGTGATGGACGTTTTACATGAACGGATTCGGCGCTCGCACTCAGGCCGATGTTGCCAACTATTTTGTTTTTTTTTTTTTTTTATTGTAGATTATTTTTTGAAAATGAATTTTCAGGAAACGGATTTAAAAAAAAATTAAAAAAAAAAAGAAAAAAATTATTATTAAAAAGGTGTAAATAAATTTTAGTAAATTAGTTATATTATAAATATATATTAATATATAAATATAAATATAAATATATTTAATGTTATACTAATTTATTGATATACAATTATGATTTTTGAAATGATTTTCAATAAATCTATTTTGTGAATTTTGATTGTTTGATGGAAGATCTTGATTTGTTTGTTTATATTTTTTTTCTCTATTATTTAAAAAAAAAAAAAAAAAACTTAAAAAAAACCTTTGAAACCTTTATTTGTTCCTAAATTTTTAAAATTTTTTTATTTTTTTACTTGCTTGCTTGTTAAAAAAAACTATAACGCTTTTGCTTGCTTTGCTGTTCTTTTTTTGTAAATTAATAACAAAAAAAAATTTATTAAATTTAATTTTTATAAAATCATGCTGGAATATGGAAAAAACAGTTTAGGTTAGTTGCAATTTTGTGTTTTTGATTTTTTAGTTTTACTTTAATTATAAATTTTATATAACAAAATATTAAAATTAAATTAAAACACTAAACAAAAATTAAAAATTAATTATATAATAAAATAATTAAAATTAAATAAACAACACACACAACACTTAACATTTAAGTTTATATTTGATAAAAATTTGTTTTTTATGTAAATTTTAGTTTTTCGTTTTAGCTGAGTGTTTATGTGTAAAATAATGAAACTTAAGATTAACATTACAAATTTAATTTTGTAATTGAAAATACAAAACAATACTTACACATTTGAAACAACAAAATTAAAATTTATTTAAAACAAAAAAAAAATTGACATATTGAAACACATATAGCCATAGTAATTTAAAAATAAAAATTAATTGAAATAATGCATATTTTAAAATGGTGTACTGCAAAATACTTAAACTTGAGTCTAAAGTAAAATTGCTCCTTCGGCTACAACTAAAAATAAATTCTCCTAAAAAATTAAAAGATCTAAAAGTTTGTCTTAATTTCGCTATTATGAATTGACTATTGTGAATGTTTAAACTTTTTGCATTTTAAATCGCTATGCAATGGGGACTAACTCATTTCAATGAGGGTTCAAACGTCAGGAATGAAATGTTTTGTCAATAAAAATTTAATTATAATTTTTATAAATTTTCATTTGTAAGTTTGACATTTATTGGACAGAAATTATTACAAATTAGAAATTTTAAAGTGTTTAATTTACAAGCGATGCGTTGCCGCAAGATACACTTAATTATTGTAATTTGTAAAATTAATGTGTATGATCAGAGCTGTCATTACTTATAATTTATATTTTGCCAATTTGACAAGAACTAAATTTTTAAAAAATTGAAAAATGTTAAAATAATATGATTTTACTAAATAACATTTATATAATTTTTTAACTTTTGACATCTAATTAATAATCTTTTTAAAATGTCATTAAAACTGTCACATTACTGTTTGTTAAAAAATTCACAAGTCAGCGCATACGTTTTAGTGCGGGGAACCAAACAAATTAACATTATCATTTGAAAAAAAAAAATTTGTAAGCGTCTTAGTTGTCAAATTTGATGCAAAAAATGTTTAATTATATTAAAGTGAATGATTACGTAAAATTAAAATAAATTTGCTGTTATATTTTAATTTACCTTTAAAAAAAATTTTTCCAATTATTTTACAACCCACCAATTATTTTAAAAATAAATAATAATTATTTAAAAATAAATTAAATTTATTTTTATACCAACTTAAACAAAAGGAACATTATTGAAATGTCAGTTGGAAAAATTTATGTTTTGTAACCCCTTAAATTATTTATTTATTTCCATATACACTTTATGCAGTTTTTGTAAATTATTTTTAATTTATTTATACACAACCAAAAGTATATAAATAATATATAACTATCTTTTTAAGGTTATGTTATGCGTTAGAAGAAATAATGTATTCGATTTGATTTTCAATTAAAATATTAATTTTACGTTATAGCAAAATTTTGAACTAACACCGTGCTTTATTTAATATTATTATATGTTATATATTTACATTTATATATATGAATATACAAATATATATGTGTTAATAAAAATATACGGTTATTCTGTTAGAAACAACAAGTTAAAAATATAAAAAAAAATAATGTTAAGTAAAATAAAAACATAAATTTCAAAAATAAATTAAATATATATTTTTTATTTATTCTCTTTTTCTTTTTTTTTTTTTTTTAACTTTTTCTTAATAAAACAAAAGTGATTTAGATATAGGTTATATTTTGTTTAATAATACATTATGTATATTCGTTAAATTAATATGTAAATTAAATAACAAAATAATACAAATAAAATTAAAAATTATATAGAATGTTTTGAATGACATAAGTTGGACAAAAAAAAATATATATAATAACAAATTAAATAATGTAATAATAATTATAGCTTTATTTTTTATTTTACAATTTTAAATTTTATTCTGATTAAATTTATTTTAATTTTTAAATAAACGAAATTACGCGTAGACAATAAAGAGTTGCCGTTATTTTACGACTAAAGTTGCTGAAATTAACTTAATTAATTTCAACTTTGACAATTAATTTTTTATATTAGACGGCCATTGATTTATATTAACTTGAAATGTTTGTTGTATTTATTCATAAAATGAACATGTTTATTAACTTTATTTGTTTACATTTAAATGTCACTTTAACGTACACAGCGTTTTGCATTGAGCTTGAAAAATTTTATAGCTATAGGTGGTGTCGAGAAAATCAATTTTTTTTTGAATTTCAACTTAAGTCGATTTGAATCAACTATCGGTGTCGGGGAAATCAATTTGTGTTGTTTAAAGTCGTCTGAGTCAAATACATTTTTGTGTTTGAAATTACATTATGGCATTGCCGTTGTTTATGTTTAAATCTATTCTGTTAAATTTATTCTGTTCTTGGTGTTGTTTGTGTTTAAAAATTTAAAGAAAAATTAAAATGAGTAATTTAGAAAGGTAAATAAAGATAAATAATTAATATAAATATGAAAATTTTTATTTATTATTTTCAGGGAAAAATGTTTCAGCAACAGTAAACAATTAGAAAAATTAATTAATCTAATGGGAGCAATCACAAAAAACTCATTGCAAAAATTATTAGTAGTAAATATAATGCAGCACAAAATAAACCGTCTAAAAACTAAAAAAAATTTTTCTTTTTTTTATTTTTATAATGCTGACATTTCTGTTGTCAAAAAATCAAAATTGAAACAACTTGATTCAATTAATTGAAACTAATTCAATTGACTTAGCCGACACCGGGAAATTTTTGAGTGGAATTGAAAAATGTCAAAATCAACCAAGTTGAATTGATTCTCCCGACACCACCTTATCTTTTTTTTTTGGCATTTTGAAATTTCGATCGCAGCATAATGGCTGCACTCATTGTGCTCAAGCCATAAGTTTTATCCTTTTGGAGACAAAACCGAAAGCAAATATAAAGTTAAAGTAGATAAAAATTTCAAATGTCAAAATGCGGCTTAGGTGTTAAAGTCAAATTAAACATGTTTATTTACTTAATTTGTTTAGATTTAAATGTCACTTTAACGTCTTCAGCGTTATTTGAATTTGTGAATTTAAAATTTAAAATAATTGACAATGTTTAAATGAAACGCAGATTGTATTTGAATTAAATTGCACCTCTCTCTTTTTTTTTGTATGTTTTTTGAATAAATTTAAAATATCAGAATAAAAAAAAAATAAATTATTAAATAAATGATAATACGCGTTAAGACTTTATACATTAAATGTATACAAAATCACTTAAATTAATCTTATTGAATATTAATTTTAAATATATTAAAATATCTTAATATGATTTGAAAATTCATTTTGTACAATAACATAAATAAATTTGAAAATATTTTTTTCAATATATTGTTTTTTTTTTTTTTAATTATTTTTAAATGTAAATATATTTTAGTAAATATAATTATTATAAAGTAGGAGTTTTATTTTGATTTTTGTTAATTATATTCCTTTAATAGGATTTGATTTGTTTTATATTTTACATTATTATTATTAAATATATATTTTTGTGTTTACAACATTTAATATAGAATAATGTTTATATGTTTGATTTTTAGTTAGAATATATGCGTAAAATTAAAATTCTTTTAAAGGGAGATTGAATTTTTTTTTAAAGTTGAAACAAATTAATGTTTAAAATTTAAATTCTATTAATTTGTCAAGATTGAAAATTAAAGAATATTTAATTGAAGAAAAATGAAGTTTTTTAAAAAAAAAAACATTTTAACCATTACTAATGAAGTTTTAAAAGAAATGTTTTATTTAATATAAAATCAATTTGTTATCAGTCTTGACTTGTTAATATTGTCGTTTTTTGTTTTTCACTTACATTGTAAATTTTCCTAATATTTATTAGAGATCTTCAAAATTTTTTTTTTGTTAAATTCAAATTTTTATTTTAATCTTATAAGTATAATAGAAGACATTCATAATTATAAAGTAATTATTTTTTAATATACAATTAAACAAAAAAATATTGCCAAAAATATAAGCTCTAAAAAAGCATCAGTCATTCAAAGTGCTTGTTTTACAATTTAAATTAAAATATTTAAAAAAAAAAAATCATACTTAAAACCTTCTAATATAATTTTTAATTATTTTTTAATTCAATATTTGCAATGAAAAAATATCATTATAAAAAACAATTAAGGTTATATTGAATGATGTTTACATAAAGATTTGTTTAATTTAGTGCAAATAATAAACTAAAATTGACATAACGATACATACATTCATCTTCAGGAAATTTATTTAAACAATCAAAGAATTTGAGCATGACATTAAAAATAAAACCAAAAAAAACTTATCAACTTAATATGCAATTTAATTTTTCAAAGTTTTGGTTTCGAATTTCTAATTTAATTATAAATTTCGATAAAAATTAATTAAATTTGGACTAATTTTTCATATTATGAAAAAGAATATAAATGCACAAAATGAAACCATTGCAGCCTTCTTGACGTAAAAGTAGCTCAACATTTAACTATAACGTTTAATTTCAACTTTGACAGTTAATTAGTGAGTATGGAATTAAAATTGCTTGAAAAATTTATAGCTAAATTTTTTTGACATTTTGTAACTTTAATGGCTGCGGGATGGCAATGTTTATTGTGTTGAAGAAATTAAAAGTACAGAATTCATTGTGAAATAACTAGTAAAAAGTCAGAAAGTATATTCCAACTTTATTTGGTCTTTGAATTGAATTTTTTTGTCCAAATTTTGATTATTAATAGAAATTCAATTAAATTTTAAGTTAATAAGTTTTTTTTTTAATTTTAAGCACAATTAAATAATTTATGACTTTTTTATACATAAAAATTTTCCAAAAAAAAAAAAAAATTAAAATTAATTAACAATTAGAAAAAAATTAAAATTTAATACAAAAAATAACAAATTGACAATCATTCGATATACTGTACACAGCAAAAGCTTTTAATAATTATTATATTTTGTATGTCGATTTTTAGTTTTCAGAATGTTCGAATTTCGAAATTTCATTTTCTTGTTCTTCATTTCAATTTACTAACTATATTTAAAATAAGAAATCAAGCACAGTTAATACTATTGAAACAAATGTCGATTCATTTCTATTATTACTATTATTATTTGCATTAGCTCGACTATTTGTATTTCTACTACGATCACTGCTATTGCGTTCTAAGTGCTGTGCTGAATGATAATGTCGGCGATTATTGGTATCAATATTATGATTATTATTACTACTATTATTATTATTATTGTTATTATTATTATTATTGTTACTACTACTACTACTACGATGATGATGATGGTGATGATGATGATGATGTGGTTGGTGTTGTTGTTGTGACTGATTATGTGTATTTCTACGATGATGATGATGTCGACGATGATGGTGATGTTGCTGCAGTTGTTGTTCTTCATGTTGATTGTTTGCCATGAAATCAGAATTAAAACAAGCACATTCATCATGTTGTTGTTGATGTTCACGAGAACGTTGTTGTTGCTGCAAACGCATTCGTTCTTCAAATTGCTGTTGTGCTTGATTTGTTAATTCAATTAATTGACGATGTTGACGATTACGATTATAACGTGTTCGTCTACGAAAATTACGATGTGCAGCTAATGTATGCTGCGAAGAAGCCGTTATGGCATAATCAACAATTTCGTTATTGTGATGTTCATCATCACTACTAAAACGATAACTACTATTAGTTGTTACTGATGTATTTGTTGTAGTTGTATTTGTTGCTATTGTTGTCATTGTTGTAGTTGCATTTGTGTTTATTATATTATTTGAATCGTTTAATGAAAATGAATAATTACTATCATCAGCACTACCACCATCAAAGTTTGTACTACAGCAACTGCTAGTACCACCAATACCGTTACAAATATCACCATAATTAGTTACATTATAATTTGTAATACTGTTGCAACTGCTGTTATTTTGTTGATTATTACGGTCACCTTCACCACCGTAAGCACCACCATTAATCATAATTACAGAACTAGCTAAAGATGATGAAACAATTGATTCATTATCATCAGAAATTTGATGATTATTATAATTGTGAATGTGATTTTGGTGAAGATCATGCCCATGCAAAACATATTCATCATCTGAAGATGAACTTTGTTCTAAAATACTACCAATAGGACTACGAATTATAATACGTGGACCATCACCTTGACTTTGTTCAATACGACTTATAATTGATGGAACACCAATTGATGAAAAGTGATCATTATTGTCATTATAATTTCCATTACGATTACTTGAGGGATATGTCGTATAATTTGGATAGCTTGGAATATTTGTTGCAGTGCTATTATTAATACAAGAAGTGATATTTGATGTTGAAATATTGGTGTTACTAGAAGCAGAAGGACTGGTGATAGTGCTGTTTCTAGTAGTGAAAGTAGTTGCAATTGTAGTAGTAATTGGTGCAATAATATCAATATCATTAAATTGTTCTATATACACTGGAGATGATGTGGAATTATTTAAATGAGGGGAATGACAATGATTGTTGTGATCAAAATTTAAATCGTGCAAATGATCGTGCATTAACATTTGACTAGCATGACTAATATTACTAATATTATTTTTTATACTGTTATTATTTTTATTATTATTAATATTATTATTGCTAATAAAATGATTATTTTTGATATTTGCATTAGCATTAAGCATTGAATTTGAATAACTACCAGATATTGGTGGAAAATTTGTATCCATTGGCATCATAAGATTTCCACCGGCAGTGTAATATCCAGCAGCTGTACCAGTTGTAGTTATACTATTACCACTACTGCCTAGTAGATCTCCTCTGCCGTGTAAACCAATACCAGCACCAGTAGTACTACTTTCTCCTCCAGTGCTTATTGAATCCTGTTCATCTCCTGATGAAATATCCATTCTTTGTGGATGATGAACTTGTAAATATTGTTGATTTTGATATTGTAATTGATGATGATGTTGTTGATGATGTTGATGTTGTTGATGATGTTGTTGTTGTTGTTGAGCATGATGATGAAGCATTAACAACATTGCATTATTAGTTAAATGTTCATGATGTTCTTGAACATCATTTGTACTACCACCAAAGAATTGTGGATAAGTATCAGAAAGTGTGCTACCCAAACGTGATGATTCTAAAAACCATTCAGAGCGTGTACGCATACGTGCTCGTTGTCTTTCATGAACCTTTTGTATTGGATCCAAAAAATGAAGAACATCAGGTGATTTTGATTCAGGTTGTGAAGATAGATTACATGACGGAGAAATTGAACAAGGAGATAGAGGATTTTGTAAAGAAGGATTTAAAGGATTATATAAAGCACATGAAGAAGCATTTTGATGCAGTTGTTGTGAATGTGATTGTAGATCAAAAGGAAGAGAAGAATTTATTGATTCATCAATATTATTTATTTTAATAGTTTTTTGTTGTATATTTTGATTTGATGAAATACCATTTACAATTAAACAATTAAAATTAATTAAAGATGGTGATTGTGATCGTGATCGTATTAATGATAAAGCATTATTATTTTTTTTTTGTTGTGTTTGAAGTGGGGGTGATGATGATGAATTAGAAGTTAATAATAAATTTGGTGAAATTGATAATAATGACGATGATGATGTTGATGATGAAGATTGTGAATTAGATGATGATAATGATGTTAATGATATTTGCAATGATTTTAATGTTCCGGACGTTGGTGATACCAACGACGTCATTGAATTTAATTTATGATATTGAATTTCAGATAATGGTGATGAATTTGTTTTTGTTGTTGTAGTTGTTGTAACAGTTTTGTCAGTATTTGTTTTTGATTGATTAGTATAATTAATTGATGATGGTGATGATGATGATGATGATGATGATGATAACGATAATGATGAAGATGGTGATGTAAGTATTGGTGTTGATGTTGATGTTGTAGTTGTTTCAAAATTGAACTGAATTTTAATATTTGTTTTTTTATTTTTATTTAATTTTAATGGTATAGAAAGAGTTAAAGATTTTTTTTTTTACAAAAGTGTATAGGATTTTTATATTCTTTTTTTAAATACTTAAATTTATATTGAAAATAAATAAATAAAAAAATGAAAATTATAAGAAGCACAAAAACTTGTGAAAGCGACATCTGTTATTAAATGTATGTACATATTATAATAAATTTTAACAGAAAATTGACAAGTTAAGTCAAAAGAATTAACAATTTGATTTGTGATTTCATAAATATTAAATTTTAATTATAGCGTTTATGTACCAATTAAATAATTGTCAATAAGAATTTAAAAAATATAATGTTAACATATATACTAAAAACTAAAAAGGAATTTTGTATTTTATACATCAAACAAATTATAATATATATATATATCTATACATACTATTAATAAAAGACAACCTTTCACAGATATAGGAGAAATTATTTTTATTTTAAAAAAAAAATTATCTTAGCACAATTTGTACGCAAAATATAATTGACCTAATAAAAATTTGGGATAAGCAATTGCTTTTTTTTTAATTTGATACTAAAAAAAAAAAAAAAAAACTGACATGTAAACAGCTGTGTATATGGGTGTCACACAATTATAATCTAGTGGTCACTATAATAAAGACATTTCAAACACCAAATATTTTTAATTTTGTGTACAAAAGTACTATTAAACAAAAAATAAAAAATATTTTCTAAATTTTTTTTTTTTTTTGAAATATTTACACAAATTTAAATCAAAGTATAAATAATTAATGGTTTTTTATATATTATAAAATAAAAAACTAATTTAATTTTAAATAAAAAAAATAGAAAACGTATTAATTAATAATTATATATATTTTATATTTTTACTTTTTTAATATATTAAAAAAAATATTAACAATTTTGATATGCAAATGTAAATGAAATGTGTTACAATAAAATTTTCCAAAATTAAATAACTTCTAAAAGCATTTTTTTTTTTTTATAAATTTCTTTATATTTACACATTTCCCCACAAAATGCATAATGCATAGGTCCGTCATACAATGAAATTAAAAATGTTTCTTGTTATGAATTTGTTTAAATAACGAGCCTTTAAGAATTATGTTAATTAACGCTAGATTATGTTATATTTATATTATAAGTAACGCTTCATAGTCAATTTACTGGTTTTTTTTCAATTCCTTTAACTATTTTTTAATGTTATTCTTTGATTTTGATGAGCACCGTAAAATCTAATATTGCGTGCGCATATTGTGAAACTTTTAGATTTGCGATTTATATGACTATTTTTAGGTTACATATAAATTATTTAATTTAAAATTACACTATTATGATGTCCTAATATAATTTCTTTCAATTTGTGCAAGAACATCATTACATTTATACAGACAAAGATTCTTAGCCCATGGCCATGCAGAAATCCAGCGGACTACCTTTTGAATATATGCGGACTACCATTAAATATATTGAAATCTAAAGTTATAGTTCGTTCACTGCCTGACTTGGCTGAAATCTTACTATTCTTTTTAACAAATACTTTTAGAAATTATTTAAAATTTTGCACAAAATATTAAAAAAATTAAAAAAAAAATTAAAATTAGTTAAATTTTTTTCTAATTTAAATTAAAAACAATTAATAAAAAAAATAAACAGAGAAATATTTAATAATAATAATAATATAAATATGATATTCAAATTTTGCACACATTCTTTCACCAAGTCATTATCTATTAAATTTTAAAAACAAACTATGATTAATTAAAAAAAAAAAAAATTAAGTAAATTTTGTAAAATAATAAAAATAAAGAAATAAATTTTGTTTTTGATTTGATTAAATTTTCAAAAATCAATTTTTATTAGTTATTATAATTATATATATATGTATATATGAAAAATAAAAATATAATATTTAATGAGAGGAACAGAAATATAATATAAAATACAAGCTTAACTATACATATTATAAAGACAATATTTAAATTAATTGTCATTTTATTTAAAAGATTTATAAAAAAAAAAAAAAGAGTTAACTATATTTAATAAATTTTAAATTTAAATTTATGTTTCATTTCTTAAGTTTGAATTAATTTTTTAAAGTTAAATTTTTATATATATAACGTTTGTTTATTATTTTAAATCTATACATTATAGTTATTTCCTAATAATTTTATATTATTTTTTTTTTGTTAGTAAACATTGCATACAAAACAAAGAATTCAAAAAAAAAAAAAAAACAACGTTACTATTTATAAACTAAAATTTAAATATTTTAATTATAATTTTATTTAATTTTTTTTTTTAAATTTTCAATTTCACGATAAAAATAAAAAAAAAAAAAAAAAAATTTTAAAACAAAATTGAAAAAAAAAACTTTTATACAAAATATGAAAGAAAAACTAAGACTAAAAACAAGAGAAATTATTATTAATGAAAATTAATTACAAAATAATTTTATTTTATTTTATTTCAATCTTTGGTTTCAATAAAATATTTCAGTTATATTTTCTATTCATTTTTAAATTTAAATGACGTATTAAACTGACAATGACATATTCAAATGACATTTAAATGAAATATTATTTCAGTTATATTTTCTATTCATTTAAAATTTAAATTTAAGTGACACAATATAACTTCAGCTGTCATTTTAAATTGTATATTGTGAATTGTTTTTGACATTAAATTGTCAAAATATAATTTTGATAGTTCGCTAATTGACATTTATAACACTAATCATATTTTCGTTAATATATAATTAATTAAATCAGGTAATTTAAATAGTTTAAATATTTTTAACTATTATTCGAGCTATATTTATATATACATATAATAATTGTATAATAATAATTATAATATGAACTTAAATTAATAAAAAGTATTATTTTCAAGTAAATTAAGCTTTTTTTTAGTTCGAATCGTTTCAAATCGTTCTATTTTCGTTTTCGTATTTTTTTTATTTTTATAATTTTGTATTTAACTGAAATATTATATTAAACTTAAAAAATTTACCATACGATTATAATTTAATTAATATTTTTGCAAAATTTTATACATTTAATGTAAAAAAAAAAATAAAAAGAAAAAAAAAAACTAAGTATTATTTCATTTAACCCTTAAGTATTACAAATTTAAATGTCAGAATTTAGTTTTCTTCAATTATGAAGATACTTGTAAATATTTTTCTGATTCTTTAATAATTTTTGTAATCGTGTTTTAAATAAACAATTTAAAATTTTTTAATTGAAAAAAAAAACTTTTATTGTTTCAGTTATAAAAAAAAAAAAAAAAACAAAAGTAAATTTGTAATACTTTAGAGTTCCAAATCTTTTTTTCAAAATTAAATGTAAAGCATAACAAATAATAAAAATATGTATATGTATATTAATTTATATAATTATATCAAAACTAATGTAATTTTTATTATATTGTATTATTAAATACTAAATTTTTTTTTTTAATATGATTATTTAACTTTTGTTTTAAGTATTTATATATATATATATATTATATTTTAATTGTATATATAGAAAAAATCAAAAAAAAAAATGGTTAAAACAAATTTAACATATAATTGATTTTTTTTTTTTTTTTTCAGAAATTATAAAGCACCCATATTGCCAGCATAACTATTTTATAATTTTAATTTTACTTTTCATTAAAAACAAAAAAAAAAAATTAAAGAAGATTCAAGAAACAAAAACAAGACTATTTCAAAAATTTATATAATATTTATAATTTGCATTTAAATAATAATATAATTGGAAAAAAAAAATAATAAACTGAATTAGAGAATTTAAAATTTTAATTTCACTTGAAATACTTTCTTTGGAGATAAAAAAATTATTTAAGAACTTAATGATTTAATAACTGTTTAATTTTTTTCAGATACTTATATTTTAAATACATTTTAATTCAAAAATTAAATTTTAATAAATTTAATTGAATAAAAATCTATAACTTCTTTTCAAAATATGGAAATATGTCACATACTTTTTGCTTTTCGATTTTTTAATTACAATATTAAAAATTATATTTGACAATTAAATCCAATTTGAAAGTCAATTTGACATTTATCTTTTGTAAAATGTGACATTCAGCAACAAATTAATAATTAGTATAAAAGTCATAGTTAATTTAATAATGTGACACTTGTTTTAAAAAATAAAAATTTTATTTATAAATTAATTAATGCACCTTTTAAATAATAAAAAAAACTGACATGAAAAATAAAGCCATAGATACAGGCAAGTTCAATTAAAAGTATATAATAAATTTTATATCTGTTCAAAAATTTCAAGTGAAATTAATTCCTAGTATCATTCAATTGTTTTTTTATTTTTACAAATATATTCATATATAAAAACAATTAGTAAAAATGTTTTTAAAAATTTCATAGAAGAAAAAAAGAATTTATACTTTTAAAAAAATATTTATTTTTATATTTAGGAAAATAAAAAAAAAAAGGTTTAAATTCATAATTGTTTTTTTTTTTTTTGAAACAAGAGAACATATGATTGCATAAAAAATATTTGACAAAAGTTTATTAGGAATGAGTAAAAAAAAATAAAACGAAACTTGCAAAAAAAAAAACAAAAATTATATTTTACTAAAATTTTTAAATATTTGTTAGAAAATCATATATCTATATATATATATATTATGAATATCATAAATCAAATGATTTTCAAAAATTTTGCAATTATTTGAACATAATTATTATTTAAGTTGTAAATAATTTTACATTTAGAAATTAAATTTTGACATTTAAAATGACATTTTGAAAAATTTTTTTTTTTTTTAGAATTTAATTTATGATATTTTGAATTATTTTTTTAATAATTAAATAAAATGGAAATATGAAAATATTATATATATATTTATATATATATCTATGCATATGCAAAAAAACATAAATTGTAAATAAATTTAAGGTAAAAATTATTTAAAAAAAAATTTTAGTGATATATTATATATAATTATTAGAAAAAAATTAGTTATTAAACAAATATTTATATAAATTTTGAAAAAAAAAATTTTATTCGTTTTTAAATTAAAAAAAAAGTAAATTTTTAATTTTGTAAAAATTTAATTCAAAAATTTAAAAAAAAAAAAAAATTTATAAAAACAATTTTAGTTAAACTGAAACTTGTGAGGATGCAAAATAATAATCCACCATGCTCACCTGTGGCAAATATGATAAACTTTTTGTACTTTCGGCATAACGATTAACAGCTCTTAATTCATCCATAGTCATATGATGATGACTACCAGCCGCTGATGCAGATTTTGAGGAACGTGTTGATGAACAACTTGAGGAATGTTTAATACCATTACTACCACCATTATTACTACCAATGATATTTGCATTACAACCACTACTACCAAGTGTTTGTGATTTAATATTTGTTGTTTTCATTGCTGATACTGATGTTGTTGATGATGATGATGTTGTTTGTGTTGTTGTTGTTGTCGTTGTTATTGCTGATGGTATTTGTTTATTATTATTTCCATTTAAACTTGAACGTTTTTTCTGTTGTTGATCAGACATTGATTTTGATTGTTGTTGTTGTTGTACTGCAGCTGCAGCTGCTGCTAATGCAACAGCTGTTGCTGCAATTTGTTGTTGTTGCTGATGATGATGCTGTTGTTGTTGTTGTTGCTGTTGGGGTTGTTGTTGTTGTTGTTGGGGATGTTGATTTTGTTGTGATGTCTGTGATATATTATCTCCACTACCAGCTGAAAATACTCCCGGTCCCTCCAATGATACTGATAACCGGCATGATTCAAGTAGAGATAATTCTGGAATGATACCAAGCGAGAGGGCACTATTACCAATGGCCGAACTTGAGCTGGTCAATAGAGCTGGTGTTGATTGCGATTCTTCTTGAGCAACTACTTGAGCCGAACCGAAAATTTTGTTTATTTTTAATATATCGAAATTTTTGTTTTTTTTTTTTTATTTGTGTTTTTTTTTTTTTTTTTTTTTATATCAAATTCACATTTACAATGTTTTGTAAGAAGAAAATTTGACATTTATTTTTTGATAGGGTGTGGCAACGTTTTTTTTTTTTATTTTACATTTAATGATTTTTCATTCGATTTTCCCAGAAAAAAACATTCGATTTTTTTTTTAGATGGTTACGGCACAAGAGTTTCAAATTGAATGAATTGTAATATAATTTTTTTATTTGTTTTTGGATTTTTTGGAAATGTGTTTTTTTTTGATTTATTTTTTTTTTTTTTAATGGTATTAAAAATTGGATGCGCGTGAAAAAAAGGAAATATAATTGTTAAAAATAAGAAATAATAAAAATGTGAAGTTTTATTATTTAAAAAACAAAAAAAAAAAAAAAAAATAATTAAATTTATAAAAATATTATTTAAAAAAAAAAAAAAAACAGAATTATTATTTTTTATTTGCAAATGAGAAAAAGAAAGAAGAAAAACACAAACAAAATCAAAAATTATTAAACACGTAATTTTAATGAAATTCCAATAATCAGCAATTAATAGATTTATAAAGTGTATTTTTTTTTTTAATTATATTTAAAGTTCAATAAAGTTCATAATATCTTAAAAAAATGAATTATTATACTAATTGTCTTTTTAAACTTTTTTTATATCGATAAATATCACAGTTTAATTAATTAAAAAAAAATATATGTATGTATATTTGTCCAATGTTTAATAATCTAAGAATGTTTAATTATATTTAATTTAAAACTCGGCATTTTTTTATGTTCTGAAAATAGAAACAACAACAAATTGTTCGAATAAATTGTGATTAATATGAAGAACGTTTTTAATAAGATTGTTTTATGTGTTAAGCCAAATGAACCCTTTTGTTTAAACCCAAAGTAATGAATATTTTTTAAAATTTTATTCAATTTAATGAAATTTGAGTGCAGTATAAAATAAGTTATTTTTTTGTTAGAGAACCAGAATATTGGAAAATTTTAGCTATAGATGAGATTGAAATTGTAGAAGAAACAGAAGGAGCCAACAAAAGATACGTTTGAAAAATAGAATTTAAATTATGTTCTTAAGAACGCATATAAAAATTTTAATTTTATATTTATTTATTGAAGTTAAATTAAAATTCTTGCCTGTTTGGCTTTCATGTTATTCAACGATTTTGAGTTTTAGTAAATTAAATGCAGTTATAAAATTTATTTTTATATAACGGGTACTTATAAAGTACTAAAAAATATAAACTTTAAAAAAATTATCAGTTTTTTTAAATGTTGGGATATTTTTATGCTGATCACTGTAAAAATTAAAATGAAATGTCATATCTAAGACAAATATTTTTATTCATTGGTTTGAAACTTTGAAAAGTCCGTTAAATAATTTTTTTTCATTTATAGTCTGTTGTTGATTTACTAATATTAAGGGTCTTCACATTTTGTGACTAGCTTGACAAATTTCCTAATAAAATAAATTTGTCAAAAAGCATTTCCAATAGTTGTTTCCTAAATTAAAATTTTCTATACTTCAGCCTATTGGAATTGTGTTTGAGAAATTTCCTACTGTATAAAATAAATTTTTTTTATAATTATTAATATTTACGTTTTTATATTTTGACATTTTGAAAAATAAATTGATATTTTAGAAAAGACTTTTATTTTCCCTATGTAAAATTAGTCTTTCCAATAGATCGTTCACGTCATATCTAAATTTACAATGTTGGAAATTTATCACGTTGGAAAAAAGTCACAAAACGTGAAGACCGCTATTGATTTTAAAAAGGTTAATGATTTCAATTTTTTACTAATATTGCAAGTCAAGCTGTCAACGTGCGTACGACGTTTGTTCTGTCAACAATCAAATGTCAAAAACAAATTGAAAGTTATGAACATATTATAAGTGCGTAAACTTGAGACGCCATTGTGTACCTGTCAACTCAAGTCGTGTCAATTTTCGATAACGTTGACATATTGAAGTAAGTCACATTGCACGCTTTCAATTAATTTGGGGTACTCTTTTATTAATCATAATGATATTTATATGACAACACATTGTATTATTTAATTATATTTTGATGAAAGTTACATTTAAATGTAAAACATAATTAGATACTAATTTTGGACATTAACACAAATGATATTTTATGTAAGATCTTATATTTATACTTTAGTAGATAACAATTACATATTATTATTCATATTGAACTTTAAATATTAAAAATAAAAAATAAAACACACTTTCCTGAAAATTTATTTTAATTTTTTTTTTTTTTTAATTTTACTTTTTTTAAATTTTGGAAACAAATTAAAAAAAAATGATAAAACAGAAATAATGAAGAAATATAACAAATAATATAGAAGTATAATAACACCAACAAAATTTGGAAATGTAGAACATTAAAATAGGGTGAAATAAAGAACCTATATATTAGCTATACACTACAAAAACATTGTTATGAAGGAAAATAGGGTTAAAATTATGAAACGGATGATAGGTAAAACATATATAAATGTTAAATATTAAAGCAAATTAATCAATTATATTTTATTTTTATTTTTTAATTTTTTTTTTGATTTTGTTGTTGAAATATAGAAAAATTTAAATTTAAAAAAAAAATTCAAAAAAATAAAAACGCATTTGTAAGTAGTATAGTTTAAAAGATTGAAGTTATTTATATTCCAAATTTTACATTTAAGAATTTAAGTACTTAAATTTTTTTAACAATTAAAACAAGAACAGACACATATTTAATATAGTAAAAAAAAAAAATTAAAAAAAAAAAACTAACACAACAACAACTATTTATAAAAAAAAAAAAAATATTTAAACGTTTTTTTGTTTATTTTGGAATACTCACTTAGGCCCCATCTTTCGCATTCACATTGTAACCACGTTTTTTCAGCCTCAAGTGATAATTGAACTAAAAATAAATAAAAAAAAAAAAAGAAGAAAAAAAAAAACGTTTATCAAAAAAACTTTTTGACAAAAAAACAAAATGAATGACACTTTTTTTAAAATGTTTTAATTAATGAAAACTTAGTTAATTTGAGTGTTGAAATTTATTTTTTTTAAAAATAAGTGCAAAATTAGTAAATTAATATTAGTTTTTGAAAAATTTTTATGAAATAAAACATAATGATGTTTATACATTTTAAATACTATATTAATTTTAGTCAATATTTTCTTTCAGTTGCTAAATTTAATTTGTTTTCATTTTTGACTTTGATAAGTTTTTTTTCAACAATTTTTGAAAATTCACTTGAAATACAAAAAAAACGTAGTACAATTTTGCTGCAAAAATTTTTTGAACTTTTGAAATTGAAATATTAAAAGATAAAATTCATTCATGGAAGTTGAAGAAAAAAAAAAAATGATACGTATGGTGACATCCTATGGCCGGTTTCGGAAGAAGAACCCGACTTTATAGTACTTAATATATCATTTGTTATAAATTAAATAAATTAATATAAGTTTTAATGCGCTTGGATTTATGTTTTTTTTTTTAGATGAATTAGGACTCAAAGAAATTTTTTTTTGATTTTATAAGATAGAAGAAATAGTTTCAATAATATGGTGCTAGCTAAAATATCAATCAATACTTCGGACTAAAACAATTCAACATTTATGAAATAAAAGAGAGAAATTTAAAAAATTCTAATAATTTTAAATAAAAGTAGAGATAAAAACTATATAAAGTAAAGAATTAGTAGGAAGCTAATAAATTGTTTTTTTTTTTTTTTTTTAAGTCTATTTTAGCGAATAATTAAATGCTTAATTAAAAAAAGAGTTAAATTCAATTACTATATAATAAAATTTTTAATATAATTAAAAAAAAAAAACTCAAATTTAAATAATATAGTATTACTTAATCAAAAATTAGAAAATAAAGTTATATGAAAATAAAATAAATTAAATTATTGAAATTTGTAATAAATTTTAAAAATTTTTTTAATTGACAGAAAAGTTTTTTTAATGCTAAAGGTATTTAAAGTAACATAAGAGTGGTGATTTTTCATTATTGAAACTCCTTTAAATATAAATTTTGTAAGGACTTTTCTTGAAATTTTGAAATTTTAAATATAATTCCAAATTTGAATTA
Organism: Dolichopus griseipennis; assembly: GCA_963082915.1. Classification (NCBI taxonomy): domain Eukaryota; kingdom Metazoa; phylum Arthropoda; class Insecta; order Diptera; family Dolichopodidae; genus Dolichopus; species Dolichopus griseipennis. Next base: position 44,643,547 of record OY720443.1, on the reverse strand, counting down.
TATGTCTTATAAAAGATAAGTAACAAATTTGAAAATAGAAAATACTATAGATTCTAAATACAAAGTCAAATTTTTGTAATAAATTTTATACATTTCAGTTTAAAAATCTTCACATAATCAACGATTACTCATTAATTTAATTAAAATAATCAGTACTTAATTCACCTATATTAATAATTCTATACGATAATTTAATATACTATTAATACTTTGTATATTAATTAGGTTTTTTTTTATAAAATAGGATTTAGACTAGGATTTAGAATTTAATAGGAATAGACTAGACTCAAAAGGTGCTGATCATTCACCTAAATTTTATCTTACTTTACTGATAATTATTGAGTTAATTTCAAATTATTTTTTAAAATATTTAGAAAAAAGGATTTATAAAATTTTAGAATTAATTTAAGTCAAATACAGGATGGCGTAAAACGACCGATATGGTTTGAATATTTAATAACTTTTTAAATTTATTTATACTTTTTATTTTTATTTCAGAATTTTGTGAAGAAAACTTGTACAATTGGAAATGGAACAGTACACAACAGAACAGCGATCAAAAATTACGAAAAGTTATGGAAAATGTACTGGAAAGAGCACGAATGTGCAAAGCCGAAAATGGTCACCAATTGCGGGATATAATTTTTCATACTTAAGCTAAAAATTTTCCTCATTAATATACTGTATAACAAAATAATAATAGTAATTAAATAAAAAAGATATTAAACATTCAAAGCATATCGGTCGTTTTGCGCCACCTTGTATTACTAAAAAAATAATAAGCTATCTAAAAAGTCAGATTTAATTTTCTAAAAAAAATATGTATAAATCAAATAAAAGTCAAAATAACTATATACTAATTTATAGATTTTGGCGCATTTTCATATATAAAATCTAAAGTAAAATAGATAGATTTATTTAATAAAAAAAAATTAAAATTAATTTTTCTAAATAATAATTTAGAAAAACTATAGTAAAATAAGGTACGTAAATCAATTTATTTGAAGAAAAGAGGCAATTAATATTAATTAAAAAAAAAAAATTAAATTAATAAACGAAAACAAAAAAATAAACAAAATTTTTTAATTTATTATTAATGTTGAAACTTTTTTTATATATATATATCTTTATATAATGGATATGTAAAAATTATTATACAAAAGAAGTTGCTTCTCAAATCTGCAAATTAATTCCAGCTCGTAATTTATTTTAAAATTGTAATTTTTTAAATATTTTGGTTAGCATTTAAATTAAAACATATATTTAAAAACAAAAAAAAACAAAATGGTTAAAAACATTTAAAAAACAATTAAAAAATAAAAAATTGTTACTTACGTGCATAATTTTGTTGAGCTAATTTTCCTCTTGGCGGTGGGGGAAATCTAAAACTACAAATCCATTCATCTTGTACTTTTAATATTCGACCAGTAACACGTGCATAATATTCATAATTTTCACGTCCAAATAGATCATATGTTGCAAAATGATCAATCATTTTTTTCATTATTCTTGTGGCTACCTATAAATTGTTGATTTTTTTTTTTTTTTTTTTGGAGAAATTATAATAAAAAAATTTAAATTAATATAATTGTATAACAGATTTATATTATTAAAAAAAAATCATATAAAAATGAATATAAATAACAAAATGTAATTAATATATAAATTTTAATTTAATTTTTTTTTTTTTAAATATGTATATATATAAATAAATCTGTAAAATAATGCATCAAAATGCAAAATAAAAACAAACATAATAGTATTATAAATTAAAAAAAGTATTCAAATAACACTATATAACAGTAACAATAATAGATTTTGTATTATACTTTAATGAGTAAAAAAAAAAATATTTCAAAAATACAAGCAATTTTTTCGAATCTTAACGATATTCTTAAATGGGTCTTTATTTAATTAACACAAGTTTTGAGAGCGATTTTAATAGATTTTATATTATCGTTTCTTCAAAAAAAGAAAATGTGACTTACGCCATATACGCGTTCAATTGAAAACCATAAGTCTATATAACAGAATAATTAACATATTATTCAATTTCTAATAAAAATACTATTAAAAAGTTTTAATATTAGAAAAGCTTACAAACATACATATTTCAATTAAAAATTATTTTAAATAATATTTAATAATAATAATTAATTAATTAATACAAATGTATTGCAATCAAACTGACTGCTATTATATTTATTTTTTTTAACATAATTTTTGTATAAAAGATTTAAAGAAATTCTCAGATTCGAAAAAAAAATATCTTTAAAATAATGTATGAAATTGCAAAAAAAGTAAATGTACATATATTGAAATATGAACTCAACTCAAATGTTTAATTTTAATGCATTTTTGTAATAAAAAAATTGAATAAAAATTGTAATAATTGCAATAAAATTAAAATATATAATAGGTATATATAAATATAATATTAATTAATAACTAACAAAATGCAATGGAATTCAATTAATACGGCATTAAATAATATTTAATATTATAAATTAAATAAAAACTATTGTGCAATTATATATTAAACGCTTATGAGAATGAAAATTTTTTTTTGTATTAAGTTTATACTTATAATACTCTAATAATATATTCAACAGCATATTAAAATTAATAAATTAAGATTTAAAATGAATACGTATATATATTTAAAAAATACTAAATTAAAATAAATTAGAAAATTTATAATTTTTGTATGAGGTGTTTCTCAATTTATTAAAAATAAAAAAGTTCTCATATACATTATTTTCAATTTTGAAAAAATATAAATTTTATAAATTGGTAGAATTGTTTGTAATTAAAATTAATTTAAAAATTTCATTTGAAACCCAGGATAAATCCTAGAACTTTATTGGATTAGTGATTGATAGAAATTGAGTATTTTATTTTAGAAATTAAATTATTTTTAAAAATATAAAAAATTAACTTGAAAAATAATTAGTTTTCCCAATGATTTAATTTTTATCAAACTGTTATACTGATTTTTATAAAACGCTCTAAGTGATATTGAAACTTAAGAAACTTAAGGTAGTAAATTCCGTTTTTGTATAAATTTTTAAACTATAAAAAAATTAATACACGCCTGCGTATATGCAATCATTTTAAGAAATACATTTTTCGATCACTTAACCGTCTATGGTTACAATTTTTTAATTAAAATCTTATGTTACTTACTTTAAGCAATTAAAAATTATACGTTCGAGGAATAACAGTAATGAAGTTGGAAGTGATTGATAGAAATCGAGTATTTTATTCAAATTGTTAAATTATTTTGATTTAGTAATTGATTAAATGATTTAATTTTTATCAAACTGTTATACTATAACATAAATCAAACTGTTATACTATAACTGTTATACTATTATAAGATTTTTATAAAGCGCTCCAGTAATATTGAAACTTAGGATTGTATAATAATAAGAAACCCATTTTTTTTTTTAAAAGATAAAAGAATGTATTTAATTCTTACATATATTTTTATAATTTAAACTAATAGAAATTAATTTCAATTAAATATTTCAAATTAATTAATTCAAACATAATTTATTATCTAATTATTACAAAGAAATAAAATTTACTCATACGTAATCAATTTTATTTTTTTATAACTTTAGTTTTGTATTTATTTTCATTGTATCTATAAATATACATATAAAAATGTTATGCACATCCAATTTTTCTTTTTACCTTTGTATATATATATATATATATATAGATTTATAATATAATACAAATAAATATATACTATTTTTATTATTAAACTCCTCATACAATACACATAAAGTACAAACTTTATTTAAAAATCAAAAATTTAAACACTAAAATTTGAAAAAAAAACCAAAATTAAACAAATAAAACATGAAATAACAATTTTCTACTAAAAAAAATTTATTTTGGAAAAAGTTAATTAAAAAAAATTTTTTTTTTGATGTAATTAACAGGTGTAAAAAAATTAAAAGAAATAAAGAAATACACTTATAAAAAAGGTAAATATAAAAATTTCAATATTCATGAAGAATTTGTTTTTATTATTTTTATTAAGTTTTTTTTTATTTTTGTATTTATTTTCAATTTTTCTTTTCAATTTAAAAATAAAATTTCCTATTTATTAATTATTTATATATATATATATATATATATATATGTATATATTTACTCTTCTTGAATTGTTATGCAGCGCTTGAATTATTGGAAATTCGTTGAGGTGTAGAAATAGTACTAATAATAATAAAAACTTTACGTAATTTACGCGCCATGTAATTATATTATACAAGTATATATAGAGAGATGTAATAATAGTGATTATGATTAGTATATATTGAAATGATATAAAAATAATTACATATATATATATATATATATTTGTATATATGAGTGAATTGAATATATACACTTGTATATTTAAAATTTATGCAATTTCATTTTTATTATTTTTAATAATAATTATTATGTAATAATTATTTTAAAATGTTGATATTGAATTCAAATAATAATTTTAATTTTGTAATAAAAAGAAAAAAATGGGAGAAAGTAATTATTAAATACAAAATTTTATTTGATTTCCTATTTTTACTTTTTCTTAATTGAATAAAGTCATAAAAAAAATTTAGGAAAGTCATAATAATTATTAATAAAAATGTAAATATAAATAATTTAATAATTAAACAATTAGATGGCGTTAACGTAATATGTTTATTTTTATTTTATTTTAATATTTAAAAAAAAGTTTTCACTTCTTTAATTATTTATTATTTAATTTGTTTAAGAAGTGTGTTTAAGTATCTTTATTTTCTAATTAATTTATTTACTTTAATTTGATAAAATGTTTATACTAATACTCTAATGTTTTTCCGCTCAATACTAATACTCTAAGCTTTTTCAAGTTACTTTTGTTTATTACAATAAATTTCAAATGTTAAAATAACAACATTGCAAATAATTACTAATTTGTGGAAAGCTAACTTTCTAAATAGCTTAATTTGCTAAGAGTTCTTATCTGAACTTTTTTTAAACTTTTGTGTTTTAATTCAAATTTAACATTATTTAATTTCAAGTTTTATCTGTTTGTAATCAAAATCTGGACAAATCAAAACAAAATCTCAACGATCTAGAATCACCATCAATAATCATCTTAATATCTTGACAATTGCTTAAAGGGTATAATAAATTTTACTTTTTAAAAAAAAAAATTAATACACGCCTACGTATATGCAATAATCATTTTAACAAATATATTTTGTGATCATTTAATTGTCCATGAGTTGGCGTCTGTGATATTGATTCATTGTTTTTACTCACAAATAAAATTTAATTCTTATAATAGATTATTTAATTAAATAACATTTTCAAAAACCTAATCATATATAATAAACCACGCGCCGTTGTTTGTAGAAATTTTTAAATTATAAAAAAAATTAATACACGCCTGCGTATATGCAATAATTTTAACAAATTTTTTTTGTGATAATTTAATCGTCTGGTTACAATTTTTTAATTAAGATCTTGAAAAATTGTATTCTAATTTAACTGAATGTTACTTACTATTCAGTTATTAAAAATTCTACGCTCGAAAGATAACAGTTATGAAATTATGAAAAATTAGTTATATATTGAAACAAATTAAGTCCTAAATCTTTTATAGTAAATATAAAATTATGCAGTAAAAAAGGTTTTATATATTTATATGTAACTATACTTATTTAGTGAGAAATCTTCAACTTTTAAAATTTTAATTAAAAATTTATCTAATTTATTTTCTTACTACAATTCTACTGTACTGTAACTGTATAATAATAACTATACAGAAATATGAATACACTTTCCTCATTCCATAAATCATACAGATTTGGGCTACTTTTAAAAATTATTAAGATTTGCTAATTGATTTAAGGAATTGGAAGAATTACTCTACTAAATAAAAATAAAAATAAAATAATATGACAAAATATAGAAGAAAATGAATGAATACCTAATCAAATTTAACTATGGTAAGTTAAAAGTTGATATATAAATGAATTGCAATTTTTAACTTAAATATAAATAAAAAATATAAAAATATTTTATTTAATCTTAAGGTTTTGGAAAAATTAAATTTTTAGACCTGGTATAGAATAAAAAAAATAAAATAAATTTAATTAGTGATGGAAAACGAAGCAAAAACCTAAACAATTCCTTGTCACCTATATTGCAATATATTAACTAAATTGTTAAATCAACATAATTAAATTGCAAGTGAGGAAAATTATTAATTAAAGAGTTAACATTAAGAATATGAAAATGAGAACTGGATATTAGAACCTCTTACACTTTAAATATTAATATTCATTTAAAATTGTCAATATTAATTTAAATCAAAGTCTAAATTGATAAGAGTCACAAATTGATTCAATATTTTTTGATTAGATTACCAGAAAGCTTATTTTAACATGGTCAGCTTGTCAAATTTATAATTTTTTGGCAATTTATGTAAAAAAATGACAAATCCTGTTTTTTAAATGAAAATGAAACCGATTATCAACCTCTGAAGATATAAGTTAAAGCTAAGCTGAAAATTAAACAATTAAATACCTAGTATCCAGGAATTAAAAACACAGTGTAACATTTTCAAGATGCAAATTAATTAAAGTATTAATTTAAGTATTTGTTCTTCAGAAATTTTCATAATCATTAGAATACATTAAATCTACGTCAATTCTCTGTACTTTTTACAAATGAAAATTAATTGAATATTAATTCAAAATATTAATTGAATGCTTACATGAATAACTTGCATCCATTTTAATTGATGAATATTGTAATAATACTGTTTGACGAAGTATAGGTATAGGTTATTTTGAACAATATCAACTTGATTTTCGAAATTAACTTTATATTTAAATTTCAAGTGTCTAAAAGAGCTTAACAGTTTTCCATCACTAATTTCGAAAAGTTTTTTAGGAATTATAATTTAGAAATTTTAATTAAAAAAATCTAATGACTAAAAATTTTAAAATTTTAATTATAAGTAAAATTACATTTTTAACTATTAAAAATGAGTTAATAATTTAATTAATTAATATCAAGCAAAATATAGGAATTAATTTAATGTTTTTTAAAAAGGTTTAAAGAAAGTTTATTCTAAGCATATCACATACTAATATACTATGGATTAATAATAAATGTAATTAATAAATTATAAAAGCATTTTCTCAAGCTAATTTCAATTAAACAAGCAAAACTATATAATTTATTTTTTTTTTTAAATATATGTATTTTAATTTTTTTTTTTTTATTTAATATAATTAAATAAAAAATTTCATTTAAAATTAAATGAATAAAAAATAATAAATTAATTAATAAAAAAAAAAAAATAAACAAAATTTTTGAAATAAAACAAAATTAATGAAGAAAAACAACTTAAACTTACATTCACTTCCGCCTGATGAGGACGAATGATTTGATTTAATTATTTTTTTTTATTATTTTAGTATTCAAATTATTTTCGAAAATTTGTTTTTCGTGTTCAAAGTTTTATAATTTTTTTTTTTGATAAGTAAAGTTATTTGTTATACATTTAATTTTGAGTTTTTTTTTTTGATAATTTTTTGCAAGAGTTAGTGAAAAGCACAAAATTTTCACACAAAAAGTAGTTATGAAAAAATATATATTATGTATATATATATATAAAAAAAAAATACCAAAAAAGAAAAAAAAAAAACAATATAAAAATTTTTATCAAATAATTAATAAAAAATATTAGTGATTTTAATTAATTTATACAAGTTATTTTCTATAAATTTAAAAATAAATCTAAAAATAAAAATATTTTTAATTAAATTATTTTATAATTAGAAGCAAATCTGTAATTGTAAAATATAGAAGCAAAGAACAATAATAAAATGCAAATAAGTATTTTTAAATATGATTATATATATGTATGTATAAAAATTGATTTGCGATATTTTTATTATATGCAAAGAACTATATGATAATGAAGTCAATTGACCAAAAGCATTGAACTTAGGAGTCTAGTAATTATCATTCAAAATAAAATAATCAATGAATTAACAAATTTTTATTATACTTTAAAATTTAATAAAAACGAGGAAGAGTGTGGTAGAGTAGACTTTGTCAACTCTGGGATACCCGTATGACCGTTATATAAACATTATATCATTATTATTTTAAATATTAATTACTTTTGGCAAAATTTCAAACATACCAGCTTTATTAGGTGTAGTGTAATGCTCATATAAAAGAAGGAGTTGTATGGCAGCTACTCGAACCCTCTGCAGTAGACCAACCAAATTTTGCAGTAACTTTGGCCATTGCACTAAACTGTTTTTGGCAAAATTTCAGACACCCAGCTTCATTAGGTGTAGAGTAATGCTCATATAAAATAAGAAGTTGTATGGCAGCGACTCGAACCCACTGCAGTAGACCAACCAAATTTTGCAGAAACTTTGGCCATGAAACTAAACTGCTTTTTAGAAAATTTCAGACACGTAGCTGTTATAGGTACAGAGTAATATACTCATATAAAAAAATAAGTTGTATGGCAGCTACCCGAACCCATGGACCAAAATGGCTGGATTTAAATAGCGATGACGGCTATTGCAAAAAAACGAATTTTCGAAAATTTCAAGATCCTAGCTCCTTTAGTTTTTGAGTTATCGTGGTGACGGACGGACAGGCGGACGGACGGACGGACATACATAGCTAAATCGATTTATTTTTTGATTCTGATCCGATCCATACACTTGAGTCTATATCTACCCCCCCTCCTTCTCTGCGTCACAAACGTAATGGCAAATTTATTATACCCTTGGACTATATAGTCATACGAGTATAAAAATAATTGAACTAAAGTGGCCAGTATCGACTCCAAAGTGCGCTTGTTAATGCATAAATGAATTTGATAAAAAAATTGATTACATTCATTTAATTGGAATCGTAAAATTTAGTTATACCATGACTTTTGGCGTCTGTAATCATTGATTAATTGTCTTTATACATACAAATAAAATTTATAATCGATTAATATAATCGATATCGAATATTCTGATATGTAATCGATAATTCTGATAATCGATTATTTAATAAAAAAAAGTTTTTCAATAACCAAATCAAATACAATAAACCAACCACGCGCCATCAAAATAAATTAAAAATTTAAATATTTTTTTATATGCATTTTATTAATTGCTTTTTACTTCTTCTATTCTCATTTAAAAGTTAGTAAGTAGGTAGTTTTTTAAAGTGTTTGTTTGGTAGTTATTTGCAAAATTAAATAAAAAAACCAGATTAAAAATATCTATTAGAAATTTTATTAAATAATTTAAAAAATAAAATAGTATATTATAATTTAAAACAAATTTTTTTTCGATAAGAAACAATTTATACAATTTAATTTAATAAATGTCTTTTATAGATATTTAATAAATTAACTAAAGTTAGTCAGTTTATGAAATAAGAAAAAGGGTATCATTGCTATTTGTGAACAAATTAGGTCTGGGGAAAATATGATAAATTTAAGATCGGTTGAGCTCTTTAACGTTTCACACCATTCTACAGACTACGGCCAATTCGAGGTAATTTCGCGTATGTTAATAGAGACTAACTTAAGGTCTGAGCTCTTTGGGTCTAACATTAACAAATTTACATTGAGAGCCAGACTTTACGCGAGTATGAGGAGTACTCGTAGATTGTATGACTGCTCTAGAATTCGTAAATTAACTTGCATGTTTGAAATGCTTCGCTCATTGGTGTTGGCATGCATCTTTAACGTTTATTTTCTTTTTGTTAACATATATAATTTTTGGACTTGTTAATATATTGGTTACTAATATTATTAATTTTATTATGTAGTTTTTAATAGTAGAGTAGCATCATTTTACTAACAACACTAACCCTTATAAATGATGACTTTTCAGTTTGTTATGATGTTTCACTAAGTGAGGAACATTTTCTGGTGTTTGATTTAAACAATTGTCTGATACAAAATAATTTTATTAATGTGCAGGAGTCAGTTCCTCTAAAAATCTAAAATATTATATATAGTTCTTATGTTTATCTATATATGAAAAAATTCATATACGGGACTTATTGCGCCAACCACTTATCATATTAATAATCAAATAATTAGAAAAACATTTTTTTGATAAGTTTTTATATAATAATTTTGATTAGTAAAAATTAATCGCTTATCAAAATAATTGATTTTTCTATATTATTTGATTAGTAATAATTTCATTAAATAATTTAATAAAATAAAATTAATATAATAAAATAATTTAAAGATTAGTTTTAAATAAAATTAATTTAATAAAAATAATTTAAAGATTAATTTTAGAACGGCTGGGTGGCACAGAGGTTAGAGTGCCGACAATTTATGCGAAAGACCCGGGTTCGAATCCCAGTGAAAGTGAAAAAACTTTTCTGGTTTTCAACTCGATATTATAATGCCTAGTACTATCTCATGTTAAAATTGTATGTGGAATTCATTAAGATCAATTATAATAACAGACAGGCTTATTGACCTAACAGGGGAACGCGCTTAAAAAAAAAAGTATGTCCACCCATAAGTAACTTAACAAAATGTAAACTATAAATGAAAATGTGCTCAAAACTATATTTAAAGGCCATTATTAATTCACAATTGGAATTAAAATGCGGAAAACAAAAAATTAACGATTTTAACTTGGTGGTAATTTTCCAAAATCTTATTGTTTTTTGTATTTCTGTACTAAGAAGTAAGACTATGAAACAAAATTTCCTAAAACAAGGACAATAAGATATATATTTGTTAATTACATATTAATTACATAAATACCCTATGTATTTCCCTTTAAAATTTTTATATCTTACTTTGTTTACACTTATAAAATTTAGTTAATTAAAACCAATGAATTAACAATGAAATGAAACACAGTTAATTATGAAAAGCCTCTGCGCGCGCGTCTATATAATTAAACCTTTTTAAAAAATTAAGGTCATATTAATTTTTCAATTTCAAAATACAATCAGTTTAAAACACTGTTTTAACATTTAATATGAAATTCAAATTGAAAACAAACACAACTTATAAGTTATATAATTAATATACATGTATATTAAATAATTATTAGTTTTTATTAATTCTTAAGGTTTTAAATTTTTTAATAACCTTTTAAAAATTTGGGAAAAAAAACCTCGAGTAAAGAATAGGACAAATTAATTATACAATAATACAAAAATAGTTTCATATTAGGTACTATAAATAGTTAAAAAGTACAAAAAAAAAACGAAATTCCCATCACTAAAAATATAACAATAGATGAGGTGTACAATCTAGACAAGGGAAAAATATTATCCATTTTTTTATGCCAAAAACTACACAAAAAATTCGAAAAAAATAAAAAAAAAACAGAATAAAAATTCATAATAACCAAATTATTCAAAAAATTTGATTAAATTTTTTGATTTTTAGTGGATTATTCACCGGATATAAGATATAAATCAATCATTACTTCTATATGGTCTGTCATATATATACATATCATATATATATACTCGTATTTAAATCTAAATATACATATATACATACGTATACACATTATAAATTTTATTCAATTCCTAATTTATTCGTTTTCAATTTTGTCTGATAAATTAAATAAATTTTAGCTTTCAAAACTTTTTTAAGAAATATCTTTTCATATATATATATAAATATATATATATATATATATAATAAAACTGCCACAATAAGTACTTTAAAAGCATTCATCATCTAATTCCCTACATATTTAGCTTTTAATTTTTTTTTTTTTTTTTTACTTTTGATTTTCCATCAAAATTTAAAAAAAAAAAAAAAAAACCAAATTCACAATTCACAATTTCACATCACATCATCATAATCATCATTCATACAACCCATTATAATTGCGGCGTGTCACATTTATTTCAAGTTTTTATTTTTTTAAATTTCTATATACTGCCCATTTAGCACACAAAAAAAAAAAAATATTCACTAAAATATTCAGTGAAAATATTAGAAACATTGAGGAAAAAAAAAACAAACCAACAGTCCAAACCTTTTTGTAACGAATTGATCTATAGACCATGTTGAACGGATTTGTTATAATTTTCCGCCCTACAAAAATCTTAAAACCAAAAAAAAAAATTTGAAAAATTCTGATAAAAAATTAACAACCGAACCCACCTTCTATATATACATATATTTCGTGGGTATTACAGAAGTATTGTATACAATATCATAATGTACTATACTAATGTACTTGATTGAGTGACTGGCCCTCTTCCGCCATTTCTTTTGTTTTTCATTTAAAAACTATTTAAAAAAACTTTTTTTTTTTTCACTTTAGATAAAATAAAAATTGTTACTATAAAATTAGTGAATCTATTGCCATATAGTTCTGATTTGAAATAGAGAGTGAGTGAGTGAATAAGAAATAGAGAGAGAGAGAGAGAAAAACGAAACATAAAAATTAAATAAGTATAGGTATATATGTAAACCAAATTCAGCGAACCATAAATTAATGACCTGAAAATTCGTTGATTAAGATAAAAAAAAAAATTAAAATTAAAAAAAAAAGATAGTTAACCGCATTTATTGTGTGTTTACAAACTTTATTGTTTTTTTACTCTTAGTAAATATTATAGTAAATTGTGTTAATACCAGTGTATATTGCTTATTACTTCTGTTTTTTTTTTTTATAAAATTCTCATCTATCACATTATGTACTGAATGTTTTATACACACACAGTACAGGTACGTAATTGATATATTACGTGTATGACACATATATGCGAATCAGTACCTATATACAGTTTATTTTGTCACGAAATATAAAATAACACCATATGCATAACTGATGCAAGATTGTAACGTTTTTTGAATAACGGTAAACATTTTGGATTTGGACCCTAGGTCTTATGACATATAGAAGCGTCCGTCTCAAATTTTAAATAAATATACAATTTTATTAAGGAAATAACTAGTGTTCTAAAGTACTCAAAACTTGAGCTATTTTCGTACTCGAATTATTATTTAATAAAAAATACATTAATTTAACAATACAAAAAAATACAAAATATTAATAAAAAAATTTAATTGAATAATATAACTCACAGATACAGAAATAATGCCTTAATAGGTATAGAATCATCATATGATCAGTCGACTTAATCGGTCATAAAATTTCTAGTCGCGGCTCAATTACTTGTTTATAAATATAAATAATAATTCGAGTACGAAAATAGCTCAAGTTTTGAGTACTTTAGAACACTAGTTATTACCTTAATAAAATTGTATATTTATTTAGAATTTGAGACGGACGCTTCTATATGTCATAAGACCTAGGGTGTGTTTATATTGAAGCTGCGGTAAGTGATAAAAGTATAGCGCGGTAATTCATGATTTTAATAGAGGTGTTTATATTAAAGCATCGTCTTAATCAACGATAAGCAATATATAATTTACTTCGCTATGGTCTTACCGATCATCTTATCATTTATTGCAGATCCAATAATAACGCACCGCAAGAACTAACTCATGTTTAAATTATGAAATTCAATAAGACCAATTCTAATAATAATAATATAATATACGCCCCGAATAAATTGTAGGTCTGATTTACTGACTATTTTCGATACTTGTGACTGCATTTTAAAATGATTTTGATACAGAGTAGTAAAAATCCCAATGTCAGACCAACAGTAATTATAAAACAATTTGAGTTGATTATTTGAATTATGCAAATCCATCTCTGAAGTCTGAATTAACTATTACACTTTAGCAGCGTCCAAAAATTTGTTTTGCGCTCATTTAAATTTTTAATTTAAAAAAAAACAAAAACCTGAATATTAAAATTAAATTTTTATTGTAATCATACAAAATGAATTATGTATTTATTGTATGACACACATGTATGAATTATATTAGAATATAGGACAGCAGATTATTTACACAAAATTGTTATGTTTATTTTTTTAATTTTTCGCAAAATAAAAAAAAAAAAAATATTTAATATTTATTTAAAATATTATTGCACTGATGCTATAACACACATAGTAGGCACAGAGAAGTGATAGTATATAGTAGATAAAAATAAAAACTAAATAAAGTTCATTCATTATAATTATAGAATAGAATGGAGTTATTTAAAATATTTAGAGAGAAAATTTATTATATTTACATTTCAGATTTTGTTATTATTTGTTAATACAAAATTTTACACATTATTTAGTTTATAATAAGAAATTTCACTTGTTGTTGAATTCAAATTGGTCTAGATTTAACAAAAAAAATTTGTATCTTGAAATTAAACCTAGAAAGATTATAAAAAAATGTTTAATTTTGTTTTGAGTTTATATAGCCATGTGTGTCACACCAAACTATACTGAGGTTTTAAACTGGAATTATAAATAAAAGTCAATTATATTTTTTTAAGCTGGGGAAAAATTCTGTAATATCGGCACCAGCGTTCAAAGCATATTGAGATTAGGTTTTAAGTATGAATTTATTTAGAAAAGTTTGACTGAATCAATTACGCATCTCAATTCTAAACAATTGATCTTAAAAATTGTAAAAAATAAGGTAACCACTGATTACCATGGCTTACTATTTAATAATCTTTCTTTCAAAATTAGATTTCTGTAGTACTTATGTTAGAATAACATTTTTTCAAAAATCTAATAGCGTTTTTTAGCTTTTGATTGTGCGATGATCTTTTAATCGTAAAAGTATGTCAAAATCTACTCAACAACTTAGTGTTGAACTTTTTTCAATAAATCAACTTTGCCAAAAGACATTAGACCAGAAAAACTATAGACAAAGAGTTCTCTTTTATAAGAGGTGCAAATTTTATACAGCACCATTTAAATATCTAAAAGACCTATATTTAGAATTCAAAAGTATTGCAAAATTTATGATCAATATGACGTTTTATATTCATATATAATAATAAATTCATTTTCGTATCATTTTATTCAATTTAATTAAAATCGTAATCCGATTAAAGAAAAACAGAAATGGTAAAACTGTTGAATTCACTCTCTATTTTATTTTTTTTTATTAATTTGTTTATTATTAATTTATCAATTCTTTAATAGGCACATATGTTATTTCTTTTAAATATTTTTTTGCTATCAAAATTTTTGATCTTCATAAATATTTATGTTAAAAATAAAAAAAAACTTGAATTCAATTTTTTTTAATTAAAACAAAAATATTGAAAAATTTTAAATCTTACGCAAAATCTTATTGCGCATACAAAACTTAAAAGAGTTTAAAAAAATTTAACTATATAATGTGCATAAGAGCATAACAACTTTTATTTAAATCTAAAATTGAAACATGATAGTGGTAAGTAAGTTAGTAACACTATATATTATAATAGCGCTCAAAAAGTAATAAATTTAATTACATAAAATTTATTTAATTTTTTTCTTATTTTTTTTTTTTTTTAATTAAAATATTTTAAAAAATCATTACTTGCATTTCTGCATTACAGTTAGATACAGTGTACAGTAAAAAAATAACAGTTACTTGATTTATTAATTTAGGAGTACATATTTAAAATACTAATGAACTCTTCTGGATTAACATGCGCAGAATGTCCTGTTGTTGTTTTTTTTTTTTTTTTGTATGAATTGGTTACAAGGAGTTTTATTTTAATTATTTCTTCAATATTATCAACGCACAGCCCATTTTCAGCAAAAGTTCATTAAATTCTGTGATTAATTCAGAATTTTCACTTCAAAGATTGATTAAATTTTATTAAAGAGCAACGGAAGAAGATCAATAAATCACAAATATCTTTTTTTTTAAATCAAATTATAATCTAGTCTTTAGTACACTGAGACCTAAGGAATGAATGGATTTAAGAGAGATGAAGTTCCATACATTCATATAGCATTCATATTTAGTACTCACTCGACTAAGTAATGATTTGTGATCATCCTCTTATATAAATACAATATTATATAATAGTCAGAATTCTAACTTGCAAACACTTTTTGCAAAAATATGGGATGCTCCCGTTATATATAACGGTTTTTCCTTATTTTAAATAGTTTCACTTTTATTTTATTAATGCGTTAATCTTTTCATTATTTATTTAATTAACATTCATAAAATAACTTTTTCTACATTTACAACTGCAGCACAGTACTGTATATAATTCAATTTATAATTAAATACAAAAATGTAATTAAGCTGAGTTTAATTTCAGTTAACATAAAAAAAGCACAAATATATAATAAAATTTTTGCACTATTAACTATACATTAAGAAATAAGTTTAATTTCCGCGTTAATAATATAATAATTAAGCGTGATTTTTATATAAATTGTTTTCTTTTTTGTTTTTGTATTTTATTTGTAAGACTCTTTTTTAAGCGCACCTCAACTTAAAAACTCTAATAAGCTTATATTCAGGAAGAAAATTAGCTAATTGACATTTACATATAGAAAGAAGTACCAAGTACTTTTCCTTAATGTCAATATAATTTTTTGTTTCATTTCAATTTGTTTCGTTTCTTTTTGTAAGCTGTTGTAATTGTAATTAAGACAAGTTGACAGTTTAGATAAATTTGAACGTCACAATATAACAATTCATTAAAAATAATTAAGGTGTTTTGTTTTTTTTTTTATTTTTCTTTTTAAGGAAAAGGATACAAGAAAATTGAAAATGGAAGGCGGCAATTACAAAAAAAATTAAAAATAAGGTGTTGAAATAATGTTGTAACTATTCATTAATATTGAGTTAAAGTTGAAAATTCATTGATTTTGTATAAAAACGTTTAATGAAATTTTTTTAAATAATCACACCCCTCTGCAAAGCATATTTTTCAAATGTACGCAGAAAATCGCAAAATTAAAAACAAAAATTCAAAAAAAAAAAAACAAAAAAATCAATGAATACACCTTGCCTTTTATTACTTTTATATTTTTAATCAGTGCCTGACTGTCTGAGATGTCTTGTGTAAAATCGTCACCGTTGTTTTTGTTTTTTTTTTCAATTTTTGTGTACGGAAATCGCAAAATTTTTAATGTTGTTTACAGTTTATTTATAAAATCTCGTGATTTTAATACACATTTTATAAGATATAAAATAATAAAAATTAAATAAAAGAAATAAAAATAAATGAAAATCAAAAAAAAATGAGACAACAAATATTGCGCAAGAAAGTATTTTCACGCTTTCACAATTTTATTCCTTTGTTTATTGCGCGCTGCTATTAATTTTCTGTTTTATATGCTCGTGTGAATTGTCATTGTGTTTATTGTTGTTTTACTTGTTTTTGTAGTTGATGTCAGTCATGCCAATAAAATATCATCATAATGAATTGTCAATTAATAAAATATATAACTGTTATATTATTCTAGAATCAAAATAAATAATAAAAAATGGATTTTACTTTTGATTTTCTTTTGTTTTGTTGGAATTTTATGGAAAATTCGTTAAAAAAAGCAAAATGTGATTTTAACAGAACAGGTGAAATAATGAAATGTTGATGTGTTTCTTTTTGCATCGAAGCGGATGCATGATTACTTGGATTGACAATTTTTTGGAACATGTTTTAAGAGACAAGTAAATATATATCAAGAATTTTGTTGAATTTACCACGAGTATATTTTGATCAGTCAAATAAAACATTGAAAATTAATATCATATACTATGTGTATTTTGTTTCAGTCCAATACTTTGTATAATTCAGGTTATATTTAGGAAAATACTATTTATATAAAAATACATGATAAATTGTTATGGAATACTAACACAAATATTAAATGTAGAATTATTATTATATGCCTGAGCAGTCATTTTGATTAGTATGGAAATATCTCTTTGCTATAAGTATATGTTGGAACAGGGGGGACATATTATATTTTTATTATTAAAATTGATCTTAATGAATTCCATAAACAATTTAAACATGAGATAGTACTTGGGCTTATACCATATAGAAACGTCTTAGATTTTCAATAGATACAATTAATTCTATTTGTTATATTGTAAAAATTTTATATTGGATTATAATGTTTTTCTGAGTCTGTGAGTTATATTATTAAATTAAATTATTTGCTTATATTGTTATAATATTGCATTTGTTATTTTTATGTATATAATTATTAATTAATTATTTTGAACCCAATATATTTCATTTAAATTGAAAGTTCTAAAGGTATACTTCTAAATATGAATTTGAAATGTAATTTAATGTTTTTCCAAAAATTTTCTGACGAATTAAGCTAAATGATAAAACCTATTTCAATTGATCATCTGTAACTATACTATATGTACAACACGAAAATATATAAATTTTGTTATAAATATCCATGCATATCTTTTGATGCATTCGCAACATTTATTTAAAATCTGTTAACTATTACTTGATAATAATTTTGTCATTAATCTTGTGTTAGAGATAAATTTAATAGGGACGATAATTTGTTCAAAAAAAAGAGGAAAATAATTGCTCCAATTGAAAATTTTTGCACAACAACAAGGAGTGGGAAGGACCAATATTACCGAATGTCGTGATTATGAAATTTTGATTGGATATGGAAAATTAATTCCACATCTTGTGCTACCAAAGTTCCAAAATTGGTAATTTAAATGTGTACAGCATAACAAAATTTAAGAAAGATTATTAACATCTTTCTTTTTAATACCTCTTCCTTAATATTGATCCTATATAATCTATAATTCCTAATTCCTATATTGCACGCTTCCGTTACTAATCTCTTTCCTCAAAATTAAATTTACATTGGAAATTGGAAAAATCCTTAAAACGTTTGATTTTAAACAGGAAGTGGTTTCAGATAACTCAAGAGAAAAATGTCGGTTAGCTACTATGACCAACTTTCGTTAGTTGTTTTCTAACTTTTCATAACTATACAGGGTATTATTTAATTAAAATATTCTGATAGAAAACTTGCAATTAGGACATTAAAATATTTGTATGAAAGCCTATATTAACTTTAATATAAATAAAATATACCTTCTGACTTATATGCTATGAGTTATTAAGAACTACCTAAGCTTATTAAGTTATATCCATGTGGTTTACAATATTTTTTTTAAGGTCTTTTGTTCCATTTAAAAGAATATTAATAGAAAAATCCACAAATTTATTTTTAAAAAATTACATTAAAAACCTTTTTACATTTCATATTCAGATTTATACATGTAAATTAAACAGGGTGGCGCAAAACGACCGATATGGTTTGAATATTTAATAACATTTGAAATTAATTTATATTTTTTATTTTAATTTCAGAATTTTGTGAAGAAAACTTGGGGAATTGGGAATGGAACAGTACACAACAGAACAGCGATCAAAAATTACGAAAAATTATGAAAAATATAAAAAAATCTAAGACGTTTCTACATGTTATTCAGGGTGGCGCAAAACGACCGATATGGTTTGAATGTTTAATCATTTTTGAATTTTATTTATATTTTTTATTTTTATTTCAGAATTTTGTGAAGGAAACTTGGGGAATTGGAAATGGAAAAGTACACAACAGAACAGCAATCAAAAATTACGAAAAGTTATGGAAAATGTACTGGAAAGAGCACGAATGTACGAAGCCGAAAAAGATCACCACTTGCGGGATATAATTTTTCATACTTAAGCTAAAAATATTCCACATTAATATACTGTATAACAAAAAATTAATAATAATAATTAATCATTAAATAAAAAAGTTATTAAACATTCAAACGATATCGGTCATTTTGCGCCACCCTGTATTATATATTGATACCATATTCTCTGAAATCCATCACAATCAAAACTACCTATATACAAATTTACAAATTTTAGATTTACATTGTATTATAAATTTATTCTGTGAATTTAAACAAAAACAAAATATTCGATTTATTACATCAATTTCATTGCAACATTGTAACTAATTTTTTAATATTCCAATTAAAAAAAAAGAACAAACAAAAAGACAAAAAAAAAATAAAAGAGGCACATGTCAGATAGATATAAACAATAAAACAAGTGTGTGATTTCATAGAAGATTAATGATTTTTCATATGAAATTGATTATAAACTCTTTTTTTTTTTTTTTTTTTTTTTTTTAATTTTAATTTATTTTATTTTTTTAAACGTAAATACGACTCTCAGACAAATTAAAAAACCAAAAAATTAAAATATGTATTTATATGCAATCTTCTTGCAAACCTTTTGTTTAAATATCTCTCATATATCAGGTTGATTGGATTGTCTTTTTTTTTTTAATTTTTTTTTTTTTTTTTTGTATTAAAAAGATTGATTAATGTTGTAATAAACAATTAATGATTAAATATTATTTAAAACAAAACGAAAACGAAACGCAAAAGCAAAAAAAAATATATAATATAAAACTGTACACTTGCGTTTTTTAAAATTCAAAAAAAAAAAAAAAATTACAAAATGCTTGTTATTGGATCGTACATACAAATATATGTATATATAAATCTCATATCGCGCATATAACCCCTTGTCGATACCCATGATTTCCAATTAGGTTGTTGAAAATTAACATTTATTGCAATCAATCAATTTAACTTCAATTCACAATAGTTTATAATATAAATATATACTTCATTGTGAATATATAGTTTTACCTTAAAATTCAAAAAAAAAGTTAAAATTTGCATTTAATGATCGAAGATTATTACTTTTATGTTTTTTGTCTTTGAAAATTTTGTTTTAAAATTCATCTTAAGTACTTTAATGAGATTTTTGACTCGATTTTTTTTTTTAATTTTTATATTAAAAGTATTTAATTAAAAAATCTTCAAGGTTTTTTTTTTACTTCAATTTTGTATGTTACCTTTGAAAAATTAATTCTTGTTTTTTTTTTTTTTTGATATTTTAATCAAAGAAAAAAAAATCTGTACAATATATTTATGTATATATATATTTACAAGACTTAAAACAATAATTTATACTTATGTTTCACGAGTTTTAATTAAATTTATGAGCTTTTAACACATTAAATTAATGATAGTATATAATTTTGACTGTTATTATATTCGGAAGTTTTAATAAAAAAAAACAATATTAAATAGTTCTTCGTAAATTGATGGAATTGTGTACAATCATTGTTATTTCATATTTCACAATTTATATTCAGAAAGTTGTTTTGTTTTTTAATATTTTTAATTAATATATGGTTCTACTATATTGTAATATTGATCTTATCTAGTACATCTTGTAAAATAGAAATACAATGTAAGGAACAATATAAGGAAATGAATCAATTAAAAGAAGACAAAGTAAACTTCAGTTAAACAATAGATTAATCAAAGCAAGATAACTCTTAAGAAAATTCAGCGAAATATAGATACCATAACAAATTCTTTCAAGTTTTTTATTAATAATTACTCTGGATTCTTTTGTCAGTAAAGTGTCAGTTGTTTGATTGTATTTTTGCAAGATGCCTGTAAAGTTTCATTTAATTGCGTATTTCATTTGTCGTATACGTCATTTGACTTCATTTAATTTGGCTTAAAAATGTTGTTGTGTAGGACAATAGGTGGCGCACAAAATTAACATTTGTTTATTCATAATATTATACAATAGCTACAGCCGAGTAATCAACGGCTTAGTGAATATAACAATTAAAGAAACTAAAGCCTAGTCTAAATAGACATGGTAAAAAAAAATAAACATGAGAATTAGGTCAAGTGACAGAAGCAACTTTGATTTAGACCTATGCTTATTCACTCAAATGGAATACTCAAGAAAGTTCACTCTGAGAGTTTTCTCAATTTTTATTCACACTAGTCACCACCCATTATAAAACTAACTATAATGATGACAGCGACATATTAAAAGGCTTTATAATTATGGTCACCTTAAAAAGTACCTGCTAAATATAAATCGAGTAACTAAATCGTTAAAATAAATTTTAATTAAATTAGATCCTGATAATAATTGCACACAAAGCAATAAAATGTCTCAAATCTTAATTAAACGAATAAGTAGATCCTAATAATAATTACTCACAAAGCAATAAAATGGATGAATGATATGTTTCAGATTTAAATAACTTTTAAAAATTTATAATGCTATACAATTAAAAATAAATCATATTAAAATTTAATAAAATTTAAAGAGACATTTAATTTTAACTTGACAAATAAATTTAAAAATGGTTTGGTTTGATAAAAAACAAAACTTAATCATATGAATCCATTCATAAAGTACTTAAAATAATTTCCATTAAAAATTGACAAGTTTTTATATTATGCATCTTGATTTTCCCATTGCATTCTTTCTTATTTTTTTTTTTAAAATAACAATTTATCAAAATCAACAATCTTATTGCCACTATAAATCAATTGAAATGCCATAAATAGTACCTTTATTCATAATTTTCTACTTTATTTTTAAAATGTCATAAGTTTTTTTATTTTCATGATATTCATCTAACTACCATTATTATTATTATTATCATTATTATTAAACTGTTTTGTTTCAGTTTTAAAACTGCAATAAATTCACTTTCAGTACATGTCACTATCACTCATTTGTATTAAATTGTTATTGTGAATATATAAAATGTATAAGTTTTTGTTGTTTTATTTATGTTATTGTGAATTTCCTCAACTTTTTATCACTAACCATTTAGGTTTTATTGAATGAAAATATTCTCAAAGTAAAAATATATTTATACCTTTAATAGGAAAATATGAAAAATTAAAAAAAAAAAATATATAAATAAATTTCTCACAATATAAAATCAGTTTCAATCACAAATTTCACTGACTTTTATGACTTTATTTTGAATAAAAATAAAATAAGTAACACTATAATCATTTTGTTTCTCATATCATAACTTTTTAAATGATTTTTCATATACCCAGGCTTATTATAAAAGAAAACATTGATATGTCTTTGTTGTAAGGAAGGTAAAGTCATTTCAATTGAATTATATACGGTTGCATTTATTTACTGTTTTTAATTACTATAATACTTATATAACAGACGGTTTTTTTTTTTGTAAACAGAGTAAATCGAGACAAGAATGGGTTTTTGCAGTATTGCATAAGGGGTTTTTTTAATAAATCTGAACATACATAGATCTGAGCACGCTTTGAGCGCTCAGATTAAATAAAAACGATTTGAAAAAACTGTCATTTTTATTTTAGTTACGTTTTAAAATGTCAAAAAATTAAATTAAAAATGGATTACTTAAAGAAACAAAACATTTTGACTTTTATTTTACAAGTACAATCTTAAACAAACGGCAAAATATCTTTGTATTTTATTTTGCTCAGTCGTACTCGAAATATTTGAACTGAGAACGTAGCGCACGCTCTATGCGCTTAGACTTAAAAACAAAAAACACGATTTTTTTTTTTTGACAGCTCATGCTCAGATTTAAAAACAAAAACCTGTATAAAAGGTTTTATTTAAATTATGGTATAGAATTTTGGAAATTTTCGTTAATGTCATATAGGGCAGTGACAATTCGTCCGCTGACTTTGATTTCGTTATTGTGGGATTTATTTTACTGCTTCAAACTATAAGATCATTACAAATTAAAAATCTTGTATTGAAATATGTAAATATTCTGAAAAAACGAAATACCCTGATTTCCAATTGTAAAACATCTTCTAATTATTTTTTCATGTATATATATATATGTCAGCAAAATTATATTTAAAATGGCGGGGGCTGTCATACTAAAATAAACTCTAAAAAAATTAAACACCACAAATTGGGGCTCCTTTTAATAAAAAAGACCGAAGCTCCGCGCCGGTATTTTGTCGTGACGTCATGTACCATGCATACACTAAACTTCATAGATTAATTTTACCATGCAAATACAATATGTTATACCATTTCCATGGTTACTTTGTAGATTTATTTCCCGGTAACTTGCAATTTGGTAAGCCTATATATTTCTATCATATTTCTTTTTTTTAACGGTAATAATTCAAAAAGGCTGATATTGCACCGAATTCTGAAGATAGCATTGCATATCACTAACAAACCTGAAGAATCGTTGATTGAGGGTGTTTTTATAAAACAAAAAATTAATAAAATTGCATTTTGTGTAATAACTCATGAATATCTCCGGTTCTTTTATTTTCAATTTTACAAATGTGACAAAAACACTTTGTGAAAGAACAAAAAAATATACTACACTTGGTGAGGAACTGAGATGTATCGATGCATTTTTAAACTTTTTTTTGTTTTTGTTCTTTTTATAAACCAAAGCGTTTTTCACTCTTTCGTCACAGAATTTAAAAAAAAAAATGGTTGAGATAAAATTTATATATGTAAGTCTTCTCTTCCAGTCTACATTTCTTTTTTCCAAGTTCTTTGTGACAAATAAAAATGCAATGAAATTATCATTTTCTTATTTTTCTTTTTTTATTAAACATATAAACAATTCGAAATAATGACAGATTTAGAGAAAGAACCGACAAAGTTTATACTTATACGGTTCCAAAAAGGTAAACAAAATGAAAGGAAATGGAATGATATGGAAAAAAAATAGTATCTGTTTATAGGTTTTTTTTTTAAATACCGTTTGAAAAATCAACGATACACACAAAAAAAATTAATTAAGAACAGCTACGAACGCATAACTTTTGAAAAGTTTAAAAATGAAAGTACTAGCAGATTTGATGGAAAACTGAGAGAAACTGATTAAATTCAACTTAAAAACATGCCTAGAATGGAACCCCCCAAGGTAGTAGAAGCCAATGAATTTGACGAAATCATATGTCCACATAAATTCTTTATAGAAAGTTAAATATAGGGCAAATTGTAGTGCAATTTCAATATTATTGAATATACTCGTATTAGTGCATAAAAATATATATGATTATATATGATTTTCACCAACAGAAGATGCAGTTTTATTCCAATCGAAAATCAAGAGATCGTCATTTAATATTTAAATCATTTAAAAACTTATTTTTTAACTATTTACAAAAACTGGAGCATACACTTTTAATTTTAACAAATTTTTTTGAGTGTACATTACTTACTTTATTTTTAATTCTAGTCTTGGTTTTTTTTTTATAATAATAAATTTCTTATATTTTTTACAACAAAGTATCTGATTACATTAAATATAGGGTTTATATAGAACAAGTTTTATTCTATATATATATACAAATATATTTTTCATATAACTCGTTCCATATATACTAAACCA
Source organism: Dolichopus griseipennis (assembly GCA_963082915.1). Lineage (NCBI taxonomy): Eukaryota > Metazoa > Arthropoda > Insecta > Diptera > Dolichopodidae > Dolichopus > Dolichopus griseipennis. The sequence continues at coordinate 44,618,371 of OY720443.1, read as the reverse complement.
GGAAATGTTTTAATATTTGCAACATGTTCAACATATTCAATACAAAAGTTTACAGATATAAATTAAAAGAAAAAAAAAAAAATTCCAATTCGATGAAAAGAAGGTGATCAAGCCAGTCAAATCAAAATGATGGTATAATAATAACAAAGTTAATATGAAAAAGTGGTCAAATATATATGAAAGATTTCAATGTACATATGTTAACTATAATTTAAATCATTAAACTCGGGTTTAACTTAAGAAATATTTTGACAATTTTGATATTCTTAAAGCGATTATTACAATAAAAAATTTTAAAATCTGATAGAATGGGTTACAGATTACACAGAATTCTTAGATTTTATCAATTCAATTTATACCCGATTACAAATATTAATATTGGTTTATATATTATGGTAATATAAAAGTGATCAATGATTACTAAAGCAGTTTAAATAATTGGGAAGATTTTAACATAGGAGCATCAAAATATATTATGTACCTATAATTATAAAAATCCGAAATTTCTTGACAGTTTGAGAACTTGATTTTTACTATTTAACAATTTTAAGAAGTTTAGAGTCATGAGAAATTTATTCACAATATTCTTCGAACAAATGTCAAACCACAATCATACTATAAACAATTTTATTTAGAACAAAATCCAAACCAACTCTTATTCAAATGCAATTTAAAAGTCAGTTATTAATAATAAGAATGAGATCACCATTGAAAGTTTATGTACTACTTTCACTTCCCTAAAATGATAGTCCATATTTAATATTTTCTATTAAAATATTTTAAAATTAATTAATCATTATTTTAAAAAAACAAATTAGTGAAATTACTTTTAAATTAGATCATGTGTTTTTAAGTTTCTTTCATATAATCAATAGAATCAGAACCACTGGGCAACATTTAAAAGTTAGTTACAAATTTTAATTATAAAGAAAGTGTTTTTTTAAATAATTAATAATTTTAAATATATTTAAATTATAATTTATTAAAAATAATTCAAAAAAATTTTTAACACTTTTAAATGTCATTCAATTCAAAATAGAAATTTGTATTTAAAACAATATGCTATCAATCAAAAGTAAATGACATTTGACAATACAATTGTACAATATTATTTTGTAAATGACTTTTAAAAAAAGACTTTTTATAGGTTAAATTAGACATAACAAAGTTTTTTGACATAATAAACTGTCAGAATGGTAGTTATACAAAAAAAAAAAAAATAGAAAGTGTTAATTGTTCACTGTCAAAAATAATTAATTATAAATTTAAAATTGTTTTGTTTTTCCACTTTCTTTTAAACATTTTAATAAATTTAGAATATTATTACTTTATACCAGTTTTTTTTTTTTTTTTTTAAATTCACGAAAGGTTAAAAATTTGAACAAATCTTGTTTTTTTCATTTTTAACAATTTTGTAATTTATTTGTCGCTAATTTTCCATCTATTGACAGTTTAATTTCAATTGATTTTATTTTAATTTTATCAAGACTGGTTTTTCTTATATTGGTGATTTGATTATGGATCGGTTAATTGGAAAAACTAAAGTTGGAAATTTAATCGTAAATAAATACGAGTAAATATTAAAAATAATTCTTTTTTTTTGCGCAAAAACTATAAGGTAAGAAAATTTCATAAAAAACGAGTTGAAAAATCTAATAAAAATTAGTTGAAAATGATATATGGAAGTACTATATAGAAAGTTATGTACTTAAGTTGAGATTGCTTTTTAAGTAGTTCTATTTTTGGTTAGTAATTCTATATAACTTATTGGTTCATGTCAAAGCTAAAGCAAAAAATAAAAGTTACATATTGAAAAGGCGTGGGGGCAGTTCTTATTATTAGAATTGATCTGAATGAATTCAACATAAAATTTAAACATAAGATAGTATTAGCCTTTCTAACATGTAAAAACTTATATATTGTTATATTTTGTAATAAATTTATATTTGAATTATTTATAAGATATTACTGTATCTGCGAGTTATAATATTCAATACAAATATTCGTTTATATATTATTATATTAATATTTTTTTATTAATGAATTATAATTACTTATTGGTTTTACCATTAATTTGAACCCAGTGGCAAATGGTTGTTGAGTCGAGTCGAAAATCAGATTATATATATTTTTTTTTATTTTACTGGGAATTGCACCCCAACCTCAGCAATTAATGGTCAGCACTCTAATCATTTTGCTACCCAGCATTTAACGGATGGTGTAAATGAAGTTCAAGACATTTGCAACTAGGTACAATCTTTAAACGCTCAAGCCGTCCGAGGACGAATTAATTGTAAAAATGGTCAAGTAAGTACAGACCAATTTTAACATATGAGTTATTTTAGTTCTTTGTTTAACACTGAATATCTAACCACTACATATGTTAAAAATCACTGTTATAAACCTCAAATCAAAATTTTTTTCAAACACTGTCTTTTCCAATTTTATCCAATTTTACTAGTTAGTCATTAGTTTCAGACATTAAAAAATTTATTTCGTTTTTATTTATTTTTTAATGTAACAACATTTTAATATTAATTTATTTTTATTTTTTTCAACTTTTGTTTTCAAGCTTTTTAAATCGAATTTGAACTAATTTGTTGTATAATAAACTAAAAATAAATAAATAAGAAAAAAAATTAAATTGATTTTGCTTCTGGGAATATTTGTATAATTTGTTCGAAAATTGTACACTACAGAGTATTTTTTACCACTTTATTTTGGATTTCACTCTTTAAATTTTTTCGGAAATGCCAAAGAAAGTGATATTGAAAACGCAATTTTATGTAAAAAAAAAGATTTAGTCATATTTAGTTAGTAATTTTTAAGTGAATACTTTTGCTCAAGTGAATTTGTTGATTAATCTTAAAATATTTCTTATCATTAAAATCATTCATTAAATAAATAATTAGTTCATTCAAAAAATTTGTTACTCATTTTGATTGTAAACGTCAAAAGCAAACAAAAAATAATAACCAAATAATATAATCATTGCAAGCCAGAAATTAGTTTTCTAATTATTTCAATAAACGCAGGCGTCAAATTTTCACTTTGATAAAAAAAAACTATTTATAGGGCCCTCGGAGGTATAGCGGTTAAATACCTGGCATATCAACCAAGGAAATTCGAAGTTTCCCCTCAGATCATTGCAAGCCAGAAATTAATTCTTTCCAGGAATTAGTTTTCTAATTATTTCAATAAACGCAGGCGTCAAATTTTCACTTTGATAAAAAAAACTATTTATAGGGCCCTCGGAGGTATAGCGGTTAAATACCTGGCATATCAACCAAGGAAATTCGAAGTTTCCCCTCAGATCTTAAGCAATTTTCAAGAATATTAACTGAAAAAAGTAATTTTAATTACAATTCCCCCTTACGATCAAATATAATAATAGTATAAAATAATTAATAAATATCTAATAAATAGTATTTGTATAATTTAATAATAGTCTCCTAACCTATGATGGTCTTAGTAGCCGATGGTTTAAAATATTATATAATTAGTTATGTTATGTAATCTTAATTAATAAAAACCAATTTAATCTATTTTATGTCCATATATTCCTCGATGGTGTACTGATTAAACACTTAGCTCATTAAGCGAAGGAGTACGAGTTACAATGCCAAATTACTAAAAGGTATTTTTTACTCCTGATATAAATTATAAAATCTAAAGAAAATGTATAATTTTAGTTATAAATCAAGAAAAAAACAAATCTTTATAAATTTGATTGGTCTCACGGCCTGTTAAAATAACATGATACTTCCTTATCAAAAACACAACAACATTTATTAATTTCATAATAAAAGACCTAAATAAATAGCCAGATTTTATTCCAAAATTTTCAATTATTATTATGAGAATAACTAAAACGATAGAATTGTCAAAAAACTACAGGAATTTTCAAAATGCCATTTCATAAAACGTCTGAAGACATAAGATATGTCACCATAACCCTATATAGTTTCTTACGAATAAAAGAAAATTAGCAAAAAAGTAACCATAACCTCAAAAAAAGTTTTTTAAACTTAAATTTTTTTTGTGTTAATTCAGTATTTAACTTAGTTTTTAAATTTTTGAAATATAATGCATTTTTTCTCTTAAACTTATAAACCAAGTATAAATTCTAATATGTATACACTATTTTAGAAAAGGAGAGGAGACTTCATTATAATGTCATTCAAAAAAAAAATTCAGTTCACAATAGAAATAAAATAATAATTACATTATTTTGTTTATTAAGTAAATTATAGAAAAAAACACCATTAGATTAATTTCATATTGAAAATTAAATCAAAGTGACAATGCAATTTTATTGATTGATACAATTTTTTTTTTTTTATTACAATTTATACAAATAAGATCAAAGAAAGAGAAAGACATAAAACGAGACAGCAATAAACAGAATTACACAATAATGTGTAAAGGTGTTAATTACAATTTACAATAAATTATTGTGAAAAAAAAATTTAAAGAGGTGAAAGACAGTCTGTTTTATATAAAAACAATATATATATATATATATATACCATAAAAAGAATCGATAGTAATTGCAATTTTATGGCTTTTTTTTTTTAATTTTTGCATAAAATGTGATTAAAAATGCATTTTTATTTTATATTTTATTACTTAAGTATTTTTTTTAATTTGTTTGTTTGTTATTTTATAATTTTTATTTAAATAAGTATTACAAATTACAATTTATTCAATAATAAAAAAAAAATTACAATAGATTTCAAAATGCATTTTTGAAATATTTTTAATTCTAAATTCAGGTGTTAATTTTGTATTATTTTCAATTAAGCATAAAATTAGGTCATTAGACAATATAATTATATTGTTTTGAAAATGTCTGAAAATTCTTAAAATAGATAGAAAAACTAATTAAAATAGTTAATAATACATTTCATACCATTAAGTAGTTAAAAATTAATTTATATTTGAATTATTTATAAAGGGAAAATTGAAACTGTAAAAGTAAACGGTTTTATAAGATTCGTTTTAAGTTTTATAGTAACTGATTGAATAAATTAAGTACCTGCAAGTACACAGATGAGTACCTAATTTGTAATTGCAATTGAATACTATTAAAAAGTGTATCTAAAAAGAAGCTGGGAGTTGTTTTGTAAATGGAACACTAATTTTTGTTTCAGAAGTAGATAATTGTCAGATTTTTTGTCATACGTATCATATTTGACATTTTAAAACTATCTGTCATTTGAGAAGTTTTAAAAAATTTAAATTATAGCCATCTGCCGGAATGTTTTTTAATTATCTTCTGATATTATATAACTTAATCAAAAGCAGGTATAGTTGGGAGTAGCTGAGAGTAGCTGGGAGTAGCAAGCAGTTGTTTACTTCTGACAAAGGAGCACTATCAGGATTTAACGAATCTGCTTTTAATATTTATCATATTTTGGCTATTCTACGGTTTAACTAGTATCCGCGTAGGACAAAATGACTATATATAAAAGATAGCTGGTGTTGCCAGCTTTCAAAAAATATATAGCTTTAATGGCGCATATTATCCTTTAAGGACGAAAAGGACATTTAAAAGTATCCTTGTTATTTTAGTCTATTTTACAAAAACCGTTATAACTAGCAATCTGTTCAATATATATATGTTAAATCAAAGCTATTAATTAAGATGACGGTCTGGAGAATATTTTAACGTTTATTTGAGGACGATAGGTGCTGCCGTTTTGGAGATATTGCAATTTCAAGTGAAAATTTAAAACAAAAAAAAAAAAAATTTTGAACTTTCAAAAAAACCACTATAACTATGAAATTTTCAAAAACACCCTGTATTTTTTATTATACTGTTAGAAAGGTCTTTTGACACTCTTTCCAACGGTATATAATAAGTATCGTATATGTTGATAAATAGCCCCACCAGAGAACATGATTGAAAAACTGACACAACAATTTTATTAAAAAATACATTTTCATAGCTTTAGCGAGCAAGAATTTTAGAGTTTGTTACAAAATCAGAATTATACGCTTTTTCCAGAATATTTATATATTTGTATACGTGAGATTCTGAATTAGGAGGGATTTTAGAGTTGGATTCAAAATCAGGGTTTCAATAATTTGTTTAGCGGGGGTTTGGGGGCGGCAGCCCCCACTATTCTTAAACTTTTATTTGTTGAAATATGCATGTAGAAAATAATTAGGAGAGATTTTATAGTTGGCTACAATTACAGGATTATACGCTTTTTCCAGAATATTTATACATATGTATACGTGAGATTCTGAATTAGGAGGGATTTTAGAGTTGGATTCAAAAACAGGGTTTCAATAATTTGTTTAGCGGGGGTTTGGGGGCGGCAGCCCCCACTATTCTTAAACTTTTATTTGTTGAAATATGCATGTAGAAAATAATTAGGAGAGATTTTATAGTTGGCTACAATTACAGGATTATACGCTTTTTCCAGAATATTTATACATATGTATACGTGAGATTCTGAATGAGGAGGGATTTTAGAGTTGGATTCAAAATCAGGGTTTCAATAATTTGTTTAGCGGGGGTTTGGGGGCGGCAGCCCCCACTATTCTTAAACTTTTATTTGTTGAAATATGCATGTAAAAAATAATTAGGAGAGATTTTATAGTTGGCTACAATTACAGGATTATACGCTTTTTCCAGAATATTTATACATTTGTATACGTGAGATTCTGAATTAGGAGGGATTTTAGAGTTGGATTCAAAATCAGGGTTTCAATAATTTGTTTAGCGGGGGTTTGGGGGCGGCAGCCCCCACTATTCTTAAACTTTTATTTGTTGAAATATGCATGTAGAAAATAATTAGGAGAGATTTTATAGTTGGCTACAATTACAGGATTATACGCTTTTTCCAGAATATTTATACATATGTATACGTGAGATTCTGAATTAGGAGGGATTTTAGAGTTGGATTCAAAATCAGGGTTTCAATAATTTGTTTAGCGGGGGTTTCGGTGCGGTAGCCCCCACTATACTTAAACTTTTATTTGTTGAAATATGCATGTAAAAAATAATTAGGAGAGATTTTATAGTTGGCTACAATTACAAGATTATACGCTTTTTCCAGAATATTTATATATTTGAATACGTGAGAGTTTGAATTAGGAGGGATTTTAGAGTTGGATTCAAAATCAGGGTTTCAATAATTTGTTTAGCGGGGGTTTGGGGGCGGCAGCCCCCTCCATTTTTAAATTTTTATTTGTTGAAATATGCTTGTAAAAAATTACTGTTATTAAAAAATATTTTGTCATTAAATTTTGATTTTTGGAAATTTATTTTTAATTCAAAAATAAAATTATTTAATTCATTTAAAAAGTACGGCTGAAAAAATTGTAAAACATATCAACATTTTTTTTTATGCAAAAAAAATTACAAAACAAAAAATTTTTTATTTGATAAATGCTTATATCTTCTAAACGCTTTAATATAGATATACCTTATGTATGCCCAAATTATAGAAAAAAATAAGAGCTTTCCAACGATGTAAAAATATTTAGGGGGTTTCCTTGCAAAATTTTGAAAAATATGAGTTTTAGAGAAAGGATGTTAAAAATTTTTTTTTTTGCAAAAATTTTCAATTTTGAACTACAATATCTCCAAAACGGCAGCACCTATCGTCATCAAATAAACGATAAAATATTCTCCAGACCGTCATCTTAATTATTAGCTTAAACTAAATACATACATATTGAACAGATCGCTAGTTATAACGGTTTTTGTAAAATAGACTAAAATAACAAGGATACTTTTAAATGTCCTTTTCGTCCTTAAAGGATAATATGCGCCATTAAAGCTATATATTTTTTGAAAGCTGGCAACACCAGCTATCTTTTATATATAGTCATTTGGTCCTACGCGGATACTAGTTAAACCTTAGAATCCCCCATATTTTTAAAAAAATTAAATTTATATAGCACCAAAATAGTATTTTCTGATAATATTTGCCAATCTTTGAATTGATTAAAAATATTTGAAATAAAATCAATTATATATAATGTGAAAATATTTTGGAATTTCAATATTTCGAAAATTTTCTTCAAGTCAATTATTAAATATCGATCTTTCTTTCAAGCAATTTTAACTATATTACCATTATATGATTTGACATTTATATGTACCACCATAAATTGACCGAATTAATGGATTTAACATAATTGGTTTCTACCTGTGTTCAATATTTTGAAAGTGCCCTACCTAAATGGATGGGTCCATTATTTTATGTTGAAAAATCGGTCAAATCTTTTGTAATACCTACTTATTCAAATTAAATTTAAATAAAAAAGGAATTGAAAAATGTTTCATGATCACAAACAAAAGGAAAAAAAAATAAATTACCTAATATATTAGATCTTGTAAATTAAGTAATTTTAGTTATAAATTAATCATAGTAAGGAAAAAAAAAATTCCATTTAAATAAAATTTGCAATTTCCAAATAACATATGTTAAAATTTATATTTTTTCCAATTTTTTTTTAATCATCCATAAAAAATTGATAACACCTTATATTTTTGACTTTTTTTTTTTGTTGTTTAATCTTATCACATTACAACACCTTGACACTTAAATACAACATATTAGCAAAAATTATTCAAAATATGAAGATACATATTTAAATGTAAAAAAAAAACTAATTCCATGTAAAATTGTGTTTCATCATTAAAATATTTTATGAATTTTTTTTAGTTTTTTATTCAATTCACTGCGATCATATTTTACATTTCAGTATTTTTATTTATTATTTAATGTCTAGTCTGTTAGTTCATAAACTATTTAGTCTAGTCTAATTATTTAATAAGATATCAATGAATAAAAATTCAAAAGGCATAGCGAAAATAAAAATTTATATATGTAGTTATGTACTAAATGAATCATAACTTTTTATTTAGTATAGGAATGTTTTTACTATATGAAATTAACTTTTAAAGCAATTAAAAAAATATTTAAGTATATTTTATAATTTCTTTTTGCTGTGGGATTTTGCGCGATTATAATTTTCATTTAATTTTTTAGGATTGATCAATAATCGCAACTATATCAAATGTTAGAACTATATAGAAATACCAGCCAGCCAATACCAAATATCTGGTATTTATTATCTTCAAAAGTGTATATTAGATATTAAAAGTAATTTGAATTAAAAAGCTCAACAGATAAAAGGCAGACGACAACAAGCAACATAACCAAGAGTATGTATAAGATGCAGTCACAAAATCTATATTTAAATTTTAGGATTCGCCTTTAATTTGAGCACACATTTCATTCTCAAAAATGGGTCTCAACAACGATACCCACCTTCATCTATTTTGTTTGATATTGTACTTGATAAAGCACTAATGAAATATTATAATATAAATATAAATATAAATTTTTTTTGATAAGTTAGTATTTTTATAAACTTTTATATTAACTTGCCTGTGTCTAAGGGTTTATTTTTCATTCTGTAAATTAGTGATACATTAATATTAGAAATCTGACCATAAATTTTTAAGAATTGTATAGTGCAGTGGTAAGCGAAGTGGCTACGGGTGTTTTGATATTTCATTAATGATAAGTTGTTAATGAAATAGTGCCCTGGTGTTAACTGGAATATCATAAATAATCTAGCCAATTTAAAAAATATTGATCGAATATGCCTCATTTGATATGACGACATGCTTAAGAAATTAGAAAGATACAAGAAAAATACAAATGAATAGGGCTGAGAAAAATGTTTAATTATACAAAAAGCGAAAGTTTATTATAAGTACACTTGAAGAACCATGAAGAAAACAGATAATTAGTCTCTCTTACAAAGAAAGAAAATTGATTAAGAATAACTGATGGAAATCATCTCAGATTTTAAGAAAACCCAAGCTGAGGAATTTTAACACAGTGCTTCTTATATGGAAGCGATACCAGACTAGCCGAAAGCTAAATTTACCAAAAAGTTCTAGATTTTCATAAACAAATAAATACCTTCTAATCATAATCTGCCTAATTTTAATATAAGCGACGCAGTACTTATGTTAATTTTATTCAAAATATTATTTTTAATATTGTTTCCTAAATTTGTTTTCCTTTAAATTTACATATTTATAAACATACCATTACTAAAAAAGGAATATAACGTGGCATGTGTTGAATTGAAAGCCCATATAAGCCTATCGCTACTTAAATTTATTGTATTTTAATTGATCTCTGTCAATAAATGAAAAATAATGAAACACCTTAAATATCGGATTGTGAACTCATAATAGTCATTTAATTGAAGGAGTAATGAGGGCAAATGTATGTTTATAATTTTTTATTTTTAGAAATTAAATATTTTTACAATTTTACAATTTTTTGAAATTTTTTTTGCAAATGCACTCATCATACTTATGTATGCTATATTAAACCTAAATTAGATTATAATAAAAGAAAATTTTTAAATTTCTAAATCATTTTCATTTTCCATATAACAAATTATTAATTAAATGATATAAAAAAAAAATTGTAATAATTTTGGCCCTACTATAAATCAATTTCAAGCTCCAAGCTACAAATTTTAACTTCAAGCTACAAATTAAATAAAAACAAGTGAGGGAAAAAACCAAGGGTTTTTAAAAAGCACATTTTCAAAATTATATACGGTTTCCTACTGAGTATTTTATCATTTATTTTTATAAAAATATATATTATGATAATATTATAATTTTGTTATTTCATTAATAATTACTTATATGACTAATAGTGAAATACTTAGAATACAACCCCAATGCATTCAAGAAAACCTGTTAATAAGTGCAAAATATAATGTTAGAGCTTCAATGTTAACGTTTAATTTTGGAAAAACTTACACTGGTGAATAAGTTACTGTTTTATAAGAACATAAAAGTTTTAATTTTGAAGACCTAGTAGCCCTTCAATGGGGAAGGTTCCCAAATTTTTGCTTAGCAAACTTATGATGGATCTGCTCACCCCCCTCCTGTGTTCACATTTTTTTCCGGTTCTAGGAAATCAATTTGAAACTCCAACAAAATTTGGAATTTTACCTAGAATATTATTATCTAACCAATAATGGTTAATACTAAGAAACAATTTCTTCAATTTAAAGAGACCCTTTCAAATTTAAGAAAAACCTTTAACGTATGTTGAAATATAATGCTGCAGCTTTAAATTTTGCATATTTGTAAAAAAAAATTTCAACAGGTGTTAAAGTTACAGGTGGTTGAAAATAGCAAAATTTAAATTTTCGAGCCCTTATAGCTCCTAAATAGGGGGCGTGACAAAAAAATTTTGTTAACCGACTCCTATTAATTTTGGAGGACCTAACTTCTCCCAAAATATCAAGAGCCTAGGTTGAACCGTTTAGAAGATATATGGGGCCAAAAATTTAGCAAAAGTTGAGTTTAGCTTAATGGTAAATTTTAGTACCGTATGGTAACCCTATACATTTTAACCTTATATTTTTGTGAAGCTTATAAAACCAGCTATCTTTTGCCGTTTTCAGATTGAAAATACACTTAACAAAACTCTTGTTATAATAATTTCAAAATAGGGCTTTTTCCAACTTTGGGGGGCTGTAGCTCCGTAACGGGTGGGGCTACAGAAAAAAATTCTTCTACGAAATTAATTTTTTTGTAATATCTATCCGTGGTTAAAATTTCTTTACTCTATTTCAAACGGTGTAAAAGTTTTTGTAAACATACGGACGGACGGACGGACGGACAAAGTCAAAATTAAGAAAAACCTTTGACACTAATTGAAACTTTCGTTTTTGAGCTTTCAATTTTGTATACAAATAAAAAAAAATTTTGACAGGTATTCAAGTTATAGGTGTTTAAAAGCTAAATTTTTAGCAAAATTTCAATTTTCGACCCCTTACAGCTCCTAAAGAGGGGGCGTGACAAAAAAAATTTGTTAACTGACTCTTACTTATTTCTAAGGATCTAACTTCTCCCAAAATTTCAAGTTTCTAGATTTAGCCGTTCCGAAGTTATGAGGGACCGAAAATTTTGTAAAACTTAGTTTTGAATAACGGTAAATTTTAGTACCGTATGGTAACCCTATACAATTGGCTTTTAAAAACTTGTAAAGCTTATAAAAGCAGCTGTCTGCTACCGTTTTCAGGTTGGAGATATACCTTATAGAACTCTAATTATAACTGTTTAAATATGGGGCTTTTTTCAACTTTGTGGGGCTGTAGCTCCGTAACGGGGGGGGCTACAAAAAAAAGTTTTAACATTAAATTATTTTTATTGCAATACCTATCCATTCCTGATATTTTTTTGTCAATCGTAGGTAAAAAGGGACGGACGGACGGACGGACGGACGGACAGAGTGAAGCTATATAGGCACATTTTTACAAAATTTTTTGAAAATGTGCTAAAAAAACTAGAATACTTTGTAACCACTTTGTGATGTGATTGTAGCGCAATAACATCAATATTCATCATCATCTTTATTGAATAAAAACAATTTAAAAAAAAATAAATATTACAAACTTATGATGAATTAATCAAATCAGTCAGCAAATTTAATGTGCTTACAATCCAATATCATGATAATAAATATAATGAAGTTTAAAAAAAAAAATTCTTTATTTCTTTGAATAAAGTCTTTGGTATTTTCAATTAATAAAATAAAAAATGGGATCAAATCTTGGAATTAGGTTAACAACTCCATCATTAATTTATATATTTATTATTATTTAACTTGATTTTATTCTTTTTTTTTATCCATTTATTGGTCCAAGTTGATTTAGATATATGTAACATATTTAGTTGTATATGTAACATATGATTATATTGATATAATGATGATGATAAAGATGATGATAGATAATAATTACAAATAAGAATATTTCAAATATCTTTATAGCAATCACTTATATATCACTTAAAATAATACAGTAATAATGTATGTATACAGTGACAAAGTATGAAAAGAGAACGCATCCAATTGTTATTACGACATTAATTCGTTGGTGGATATATTAGTCGAGTTTAATCATATCGAACTGCTCTAAAATCTAAAGTATTCAAGAATTCATAAAATTGATAAAATGAAATATAAAGAAACATATAAGAAAAATTTCATCATAATTGAATTACCAAGACTATATACTTATAATATTTTTTATTATTACAATATTCTTATTATTATTATTGTTGTTGCTGTTGATGTTGCGTGAATATGTTGATGGCATTATACTCAATTTATTGAGACTCATAATATACTGCATGATTTTTATATCATTTAACTTTATATTTGATTAAATTAAGTAGCACTTTAAAAAAGCCCTTTCTTTATAATATTCATCATTATTATCATTATTGTTAGCGTAATAATAATCATCATCATCATTATCATCATAATAGTGTAGTTGTTATTGTTATTCGCCAATTTATAATGTATTTTATTATTTTCATTTTCTGCCACTTGGCATTTGAATTTTTTTGTACTTAATTTTTTTTTAAAATGGTTGTTTTTATTTAATACTAAAATGTGGTTTTTATGGTTGTATGTATCTTTTTTTTGTAATTTTTTTTTATTTTTTTTTTTTAAGTAATTATTAAATCATGTTTTTGTTATTTGTTTAAAAATTTAACCCGTTCGCTGAATTCAAAATAGTTTGAGAATAACATTTTAACCTATATCTATCGAATTAATTAAGAAAATTATTCTTAATATATTTAAGTAGCTAAGTTCGGCCTTTTTGATGTCAACTTTTCTGAAAACATATGAAATCAATAAACGCCAAGGTTCGAGTACTTTTGAAAACGAGTTATGTTGAAATTTAGTTTCTTAGATTATATTAAGGATTAATTGTGATCAGTGATCACTTAATACTAAATATCAGTATGGGTTATTCTTAATATTTAATACACGTATGGGGGAAGGAACTCATACTAGGACAACAAATAAAAGAAAAATGGAGATGGAAAAATAAAATGAATATATGGCCTTGGATTCGAAACCCCAATAAAATAAAAGATACATGGAAGATTGTAAAACAACAGCAGAAAACCGTATGGAAAGGTAGATGCCAAATGGAGGCAATATTCTGAGTAATATAGAAAAAAAATAAATATAAGTGAAACATGACACAACTAGACACAACAAATATTTAATATCATGACACACCCATGAGACAAGTATTTAATAATCAATTTAGAAATCATCATGAATCAACTTATATAATATAGAAGGTAAAATAATTAAAATGCAACTGGCCTTTGTGTCAAGCTACCTTTGTGTAAACTGTCCTATAAATTGCAGCAAGCTTTGAATATTTGTATAATTAGTTTTAATAACATGTGGATATTACTTATGTCAGATAAGTGTCAAAATTAAACGTAAAATATATAAAATCTTAAGAAGTGACAGCTAACATAATAAAGTGTCAAAATTAAATGTCAGAATATATATCAGATTTATAAAATCCTAAGAAATAACAGCTTAATATTATCAGGTTCGAATAACAAAACATTAAAATTTGATCTCATTCTGTTTTATGAAGAATATTCAACTTTAAAAGTTAAAGCATAAAAACAGACACTACTGCAATTCTAATAACGTTAAAAAAGTTGTATTCATATTTATTGCTTTATAAGTTATAACAAGATTGTTATTAAATTTATTGTGCTTAATTCTGGAATGAATATATTTAATAATAAATAATAAGTTGATCGCAGCAGCAAATGATGACGTTAAATATTAATGATTTTTAGTTTGTTAGCGATTAATTAAATTATATGCAGTTTTTCAGATGATTTTGTAATAATTTTTTTTTTTAAATAAAAATAATTTCTTTTTAATTATTAATACAAATGGGGTTGAATATTTTTTTTTTTTTAAATAAAAAATTTTGTGGTTTTAATTAATTTTTTTCTTATTTTCAGCTTAAATACAATCTCCAATATATATATATTGGAAGTTTTGCCGAAATTGCCTTTTAATAGTGATAATTTTCTTTTTATAGATTTTTTTTTTTTTTATTTTTGTAATTTGATACAATTTCTTCCTTCTTATTGCTTTTCATTTTGTGGTAAAATGTGGTGTGGTGTAATAAAAAAATAACAAATTTCACATTTGTTAACCACATTGAATTTAGGAGAAAGAAAATATTAAAAAAAAAAAATATCATTAATTTAGTGATATATTTATCTTAATGTGATTTTTATGCGGTCATTTTTTTTTTTTTTTTTTAATTTTAATTAAGAATTATGATGAAATAAAAATATTTTATAGAATTTTGAAAGACTTTTTTGCTAGAAGCATTTAATATTCTTAATTCGATATGTTTAATTAAAATACTTGTAGTTATAATTTGAAATTGAAAATTATTTTTTAATATTAATAATTTAAATTATTATCTGTAAAAAAAATTCTCATACAAACTTTAAGTTTCAACAAATGAAAGTACAATTAAAGTATTGCAAAAAAAATTAAGTGATATTATTCTAATTCCCACCACTGTACATGTAAATTTTGATGTTGAGTGACGGTCATTATAGGTATATAAGTTTAGCAACATAATTTGGAGCACCCCCAAATCTTCTAATAGCCATAGTTATAGGAATAATTTTTTTCTGAATGGATTTATGTGTTTTTCCCATCTTAAATTTTCATCAATTATCATTCTGAAGTACTTGCCATTATCAATTGGTTCTATTATAGTACCCTTTACTTCAAGCGTAATATTACGATATTTTTTCTTTTATATAATATAGTTTAATGCAGTATATGTTTAAGTCATCATTTCGTATAGTTTTAAGCTGTTTTAGTGTAATCGCTTTTGTTTACACACCAACCTTATGTGTCATCTGCATAAATGTTATATTTTAATATAAGCAATAAATGCTATTTTTAGGTATGTTTATTATATACAGTAGATACATTAACCCCTGGTTTTTATTATTAGTTTATCATCCTATTTATTTTAAGAAATTGGTTCCTATTCAATTAAAAAAAAGCAAACTGACAAGCAAACTCAAATGTTAAGTCAATAAATACGTGTTTATATGACCGATTGCTCAGTGGTAAAGTGACGGCTTTTCAATCGGAAAGTCTCGGGTTCAAATCCTGATCAGATCATATGTAACAAAAAAATATAGTGTGTATTAAAATAATTTAATAAGAAGTCCAAATGTCAAAATAGGCAAAGGATTAATAATATCAGGCAATATTTACTATTGTCTGGTACTACAAATAAATAAATACATTTAGTTATACACAGTTGATTAAAAATACGGCTTTAACTTCTCTAATATCTTTTACCAAATACTTTGCTCTTAATAAAGTTCTTAATCTACCTTTAAAAAATTTTCTTCACAATTCTGCATATACTATCAAGGAACGTAAAACCATATGTATCAAATCTTGCACAACCCAAAAAGCAAAACAGGAGATCACTAGAAAACCAAAGTTCTTAACCTAATGGCTGGTTTATAAGGAATTTGTCGTCTTGAAAATATTCAACAACAAGAAAGTTCGCACCTTGTGCTTATATTAAAAAAATATGATTTTTAGTTTTTACTTTAAATAAGATTTGGAAAACATTTGAAATATATATTCACTAAAAATTATTAATTCAAATTAAATTTTCAATTCTTTCATTGAAATATTAATATGTATTAACTTTGAATTATATGACAATATGAAATTGTGCAATGTAAAACTGTCCAGGAAATAAATTATTCTTCATTTCTTTCTTATATATAATTTTAAATAAACAAATAAATTACTTTTTTTTTGTTGACTTTGATTTCTTAACAATATAAGAGGAAAATCATACTATTAATTCACAATAATTTTTCTTTTTCATATTATTTTTTGTTTTTTTTTCCTTTTTTTTTGGAATTCACAAACTCACAATTCACAAAAATTTTAAATAGTATTCTTTCTTATATGATAAACTGTGATGTGATGACATAAATTTCATCAATAAAGAAGAGAATAAGCAAAAAAAAAATAAAGTCAACTATTAAACAATCCAAAAAAAAAAAATATGAATGAAAGAATGGAAACATTTTTCCATAAAAAAATTTCTTAAAAAATTTTTCTTTCAATAAAAAAATTACTAAAAACTGAAAATGAATAAATTTTGCGTCATATATTTATTTACATTTATATATCAAATTAAATAAAATGTCCCAGATAATCGTAATTTTCCTATTAAGTAATACAAAGAATTTCACAGAAAAAAAACCAAAAAAAAAACAATTGAAAGAACCCTTTGACGTGACAAACTTTTGACTTTTAATTTAAATTTCAATTCAGGTCTTTGAACTCATCGTCAATTTTGAAAAAAAAAAAACACTGTAAAAATATTTTCAATTTAATTATTAGAAAAAGAAAGTGTAATAAAGTAATCACATACATATTTTCATTTGAATTTTGATATCGGACTTCTGTAATCAAAATTTTATAAAATATTATACACAAGAATTTCAAAAATGACAATAAAATAATACTTAGTAATAAACTTTACTTTTTAGGTCATTTTATTTGAATATTGTGAATAAAATATTTATTGTGAATGACGGATGACATATCATTCAAATATTTGTTACAAATAATTTACATTCACATAATTTTTATTTTTCTTTTTTTTTTAATTTGTAATTAAACTCCAAATTTAATACAAAACTGTAAAATTAACTCCTTTGAATTAAATTTTAATAAATTATTTTATGTTAATTGCTAATGTATGCATTTTATTTGATTGTTTAATTCGATTTATGTATACAGTAATCGTGAATGATTAATACACAAGTTAAATGACAAAAAGTACTAAAAAATAAAATAAAATTGTACTTTAATTCATTGTCACTTTGTTAACCCTTAAGCAATTCGCTATTAAATTTATGACAATAAATCAAAAAATAAAATTATTGACCCATCTTTTATTATTTTTATTTTATTTTGTTCTTTATTGGAATTTTTGTTTTTTTTTTTTATTTTTTTGAGGAAATATAAATAAAAAAATTTGTTATTCATTTAATATTGAATTTAATAATGATAAAATAATTTCTTTGACAAATTGAAATACGATTTGTTTTATTCGTAAAATTTGTTTTTTTCTTTTAAAACATTTAATTAAATTAAAAATGATGTTTAATCAAGATCATAAAATTGAATTTTTTATTTGATTTGATTTTTTAAGGTTCATTGACAAGGTTAGGTGGTACGTCTTGTTGATCTTGTTGATCTATCGGTTTATATGTGATTTTTTATGTGATAAAAATATAATTTAATGAGTTTTAAAATTATCAAGAGAGTACGGATTTTAATATAAATATATATGGATATATTTTAATAATTTAATATAATGAGGTTATTAGTGCATGTTTTAACGTCATATATATATAAATTTGATATTTAAACAAAATTATATTAAAAAATTAAAATTTATATGTATCAAGAAATGGTAAAAAGTATCAAGAATTCAAAATAAATTTTTAGCTATGGGGTTATTTTTTTCTTCGATTAAAACCAATTTGTCTTCTAATCTCTTCCAAAATATTCCATCAAGATCCCTGAACACATGTTTATTCTTAGAGTAATCAATTAGCCGAGATATCAATAAATGGAAATGTTGTTACAAATAACTTTTAGAATGTAATTCAAATCAATGAAGACTACATTTTATAAAATGGAAAATAAGTGTGACAAATGAAATAATTTGTTCGTTGAATTCCCTTATATTGAACGAAACAAAGTAAACAAAGACAGTGAAGACTAAATGAAAATTTTAAAAAGTCATTTTGACTTTTGTCTTAAATAAATTGTAAAAACAATACTTCCAT
Source organism: Dolichopus griseipennis (assembly GCA_963082915.1). Taxonomy (NCBI): domain Eukaryota; kingdom Metazoa; phylum Arthropoda; class Insecta; order Diptera; family Dolichopodidae; genus Dolichopus; species Dolichopus griseipennis. The sequence continues at coordinate 44,599,593 of OY720443.1, read as the reverse complement.
ACCAATTATATAATAGTTTTATGAATTTCTTGAATAAAATGAACTGTCAACACTGTCAATACTGTCAAAGTCAACAAAACAAAGTATTGATACGAGAATTCGTGAATTCGTTACTTTCCTTCGATTGCTTACAAAGTGCTTATTCAATTTACCATTTAGCCAATTGCCAAAATAAATAATGTATTTTATTTCAGCTGTCAAAGTTTCGAATTAAATAAAGGAATCAACGTAAGCATTGAGCCATTACCCTAAGTCAATCGTCTTTAAGCCTATTTTGAATTTTTTTTAAAATTTACAGTTTCAAATTTTGGTATCTAATTAACTATTGACATCGGTTGCTAATACTAACATTTCTAAAATTTACAATACGATGACCACTTACAAAATATCTTAAGACAAGAACGTAAAAAATTTTGAGTTCAAGAATTAAAAAAATTAAATTATTTTTGTTAAAATAGCGCTAATTAATAATTTAGAAAAAAAAAAGAGATTAAAAAAAATTTCAAAAAATTAAAAAAAGAAAAAACAGACGACAAAAGATAAGAAAAACTTTTGAAAAATGAATTCTTTGTTTTTAAAAAAGTCCTCTAATCAAACAAAAAAAAAATGGCGCGAAATGACACCTTTTAAAATTTATTAGTTCACAATTCACATTAGACAACACTCATGGTCAAAAATCATAACAAAGTAACAATATAATGATTTAGTTTTTTCTTGGTACATTATTTGTTTCTTTGTTTGCAATAATCCATTACCAAAACAGAGAACTAAAAAACTGATTTTCAAAAGTTTTCCTGAAAAGATGACCAAAATAAAAACCAAAAATAAAAAACTTGAGACAGTTAAAGCGAGACAAAAAATAAATCAAACAAAAGAAGAAAAGAAAAATGTTGAGCCTAAAAACAATTATGTATAGTAAATTTCTTGTAATTAAAAAATAAAAAAAAAATTAAATTAAATTTTAATAGACAATATTGCAAGAAAATATAGAGAAAAATAAATAAACAAAATATTTTTTGACAGAAAAATGACAGTAACATGTTTATTTTTTTTTTTTTTTTTAACAAAACGTCAGTTTGTTGACAATCAAAAGAGAAATTTATGCGCAATTTTTCTTGAATGTGTTAACGCTTTGAATTAAAAATTTAAAAGAGTTTTTTTTGTGAGTATATTTGTGTACAAAAATTTTAAAAACAAAGAAAGAAAAATTTTAATTTGAATTTGTTTTGGTATTTTAAAAGCTATAATATGTTAATTAAAATAACAATGATTTGGATTCATTAATCTTAAGTGACATTAATCACCATAGATTTATCAATTTAATTTGGAAATGAATTTATAATTTAACACAATGCAAACCATCGATTCTGAATATTCGATTATAATCTGTTTCAATTAATTTGACTTAAATGACCCCCTTATTAGTAAAGGGTTAATTCATAACCCCCCGATCGCTAAAGAGAGGGTACCAATTTTTATTTATAAGATTTTAATTAAGAAAGAAAAATAATTAGCAATCGATTTGCAATTTTGATTACATATTTTAAAATATTACTTGGTTGTTAATGTGTTAAGTACAAAATCAACCAGAAGCCGTAGAACCGTCACTTGTTATTTTTTGATAAAATGAAGGTTATAAGAAATAACAAAAAAAAAAAAAATACATTTTAACAATTTAATAAAGTTTTTGTCAGTTCATTGTTCATTAATTTTCATTATAATCCAAATCATTATTTAAATAAAAAAAAACTATTGAAAAATTTGTTCTTTTTTTTTTAATTTTTAAATTTGCTTTTATTATAAAAAATAATTGATCTACAGTAAAAAACTATATTTAAATATAATTATATTAATTTTGTTTATTGAATCTTACCTTAAATCTAAGAACATCTTCCATACGCGCTGTTTTTCCATCACTAACACATGATTGGAAAAAACTAGGTGCAACTGAAACGCCCAGCGCTTCACTACTCATACCAGTACCAGCTCTATCAGCATTACTAGCAATTACACGGAATGTACCAAATAATAGCACCAATAAACGTTGTGTATAAATTGGCAGTGATGTTATAAGTCTGTAAAAATAAAAAATAAAAATTTAAAATTTTAATTTAAAAAATAAAGGTTGGATTTTTTAATTTAAAAAACTGAAAATATAGTGAATTGTTACATGGGTAAATCAATGTTGAATATGGTGAAGTTGTAGACAATAGGGCAACAAATCAATTTAATAAATATACAAAAAATAATAGTAAATATTTTTGGATAATTTTTTATATAAATTTTGAATAAGTTTTTTTTTAAATTTCCAATTTTCATTTTGCTTAATTGCATTCGTAAACGGTAAGTCTGATTACCATCCAACATACCCATACATATACTATTTACTAGAAGTATTAATTTGAAAAACCAACTCCAGATAACCCAAGGAACATATTTCTCTTCAATATTTTAGAACTCCAGTTGATAAGTATTTGTTCGACCTAATTTTTCTTTAACCGTCGATAGACCGATGTCTTTCTCCATGTCTACAAAAATTGTGTCACTAATATACAAAAAATGAATTGAAAAGTTTCAATTTTAAGATTGAACATAGAAATAAAATGTACAAATCCGAAAATAAAGATGGGTTTACTGAAAATAAAGACCCCTAAAATCAAATTTAATATTTAAATTCAAAAAAAGAATTAACTTCAACATTGATCTTTATATAATTAAGGAACGATCGAATTTCTTTAAGAAACTCTATATTTATTGAAAACATCTTAATCAAGCTGTGTTTCATCATCGTTCTTTGTATTGCCGAACTTTTTATTACTAAAATATAAAACGACGACCCAAAAAAAATTAACATTCCTAATTTATTTTTTTTTTAATAACTGTGTTAAATTTGACTCCAAAATTAAAAAAAAAACAAAAGAACCTCAAAAAATTTGCTTTAAATTAACTAAAAACAAAAAAAAAGGGTTATCAGAATCAAGTGTGGTGGTCCTACATAAAATATAAAAACAAAATAAAAGAAAACAATATGCAAATTAGTTTTTTTTAAAATAACATATGCAAAAAAAAACTTATCGTTTTTTATCTATTACAAAATTTCAGTAGTTTTTAAAATGCAAAAAAAAATAATTTAAATTTGATCTCGACAAAATTATCGATCTAATTTCCAAAAATAACAAGGCTTAAAAAAATGATTATGAATCATTCAAAAATTGAATCAACAAAAAAAATTTATTGAAATTCGATCAATTTGAACCAAAAAACAAAAAATTTATTAATAAAACAAGTGATGAAAAAGACCAAGTGTTTTTAAAAAAGCTCATTTCCATGACTACGCAATGTTTCATAGTGAGATGTGAGTTAAAAATATATATAAAAATAAATTGATAATATTATAATTTAATTATTTCATCAAATCGTTATTAATTATGAATAATAATGAAGTCTATATTTAGAATTCAAGATGTGACAAAATGTGATATTAGAACTCCAATTTTAAAGCTTAACCTTGGAAATATACACTGATGACTAAGATAATTAATGTTAATGCTCTAATAGCTCATGAATTTAAACGGTTCCGATTTTTTGATCAAATTTATGCTGATTCTGAAGAATTTTGCCCTCCGCCCAAACTTGCCAGGTTCATGGAATTTAATTGAGACTTGCACCAACACTTGAATCACTTCTTAGAATACCATTACGTAAACAAAAATGGTTAACAATTAAGAGACAATTAAATTTCTTCAATTTTTAAAAGGCCCTTTAGGATTAAGAAAATCCTTTAATACATGTTAAAATATAGCTTCGATGTTTTAATTTTTGTATGCAGGGTGGCGCAAAACGACCGATATGGTTTGAATATTTAATAACTTTTTAAATTTATTTATATTTTTTATTTTTATTTCAGAATTTTATGAAGAAAACTTGGGGAATTGGAAATGGAACACAGTACACAACAGAACAGCGATCAAAAATTACGAAAAGTTATGGAAAAGTGTACTGAAAAGAGCACGAATGTGCGAAACCGAATAATTTTTCTACTTAAGCTAAAAATATTCCCCATTAATATACTGTATAACAAAAAAATAATAATAATAATTAATCATTAAATAAAAAAAATTATTAAACATTCAAACCATATCGGTCGTTTTCCGCCACCCTGCATTACTTCAAAAAATTTTTTGAAAGTTACACTTGTTCAAAAATATCAAAATATCATTTTTTGACTTTTTACAGCTCCGAAACAGTGACCGTGAAAAAAAAATTTTCTTAAACCACTCATACTAATTTCTAAGGACATAATTTCTCCCAACATTTCAAGTTTCTAGCTTACACCCTTCAAAATTAGTTATAATATAAGTGTTTAGAAATATTGCCAAATTTGAATTTAGAATAACGGTAAATTAAAGTACGCTTTGGCAATCGTGTAAGATACATTTGTGTTACATAACTCAATAAAGCTCATAGAAACAGATATCGATTTGCATTTCCAGATTGCATTTCCTTATAAAACTCTTGTTCTAACAATTTGAATAAAGGATTTTTTCTGACACTGCAGGGCTGTACCTCCCTTACAGAAGTTCTTCCATTTTTACGAATACCCATCCAAAGTTAAAATTTCTTTTTATTATTTCAAACGATTTAAAACTTTTGTAAAAATACGAACTGACAGAGTGGGTTGCATGAATTAAGGTCGAAAAACATTAAAGTCGAAACGGTAAATGAATTAAAGTCGAAAAAAATTCTACTTTAATTCATATGAATTAATGTCGAAAAATTAAAATGAATTAAAGTCGAAAATGGTAAAATTTAAAAAAATTTAAAAATGAAATAAAATCGAAAAATTTTTTTTATGTTTGAAAAATGAATTAAAGTCGAAAATTTTCTACTTTAATTCATATGAACTAAAACCGAAAATATTAAAAATGAATTAAAGTCGAAAATTTTCTACTTTAATTCATATGAACTAAAACCGAAAATATTAAAAATGAATTAAAGTCGAAAATTTTCTACTTTAATTCATATGAACTACAACCGAAAATATTAAAAATGAATTAAAGTCGAAAATTTTCTACTTTAATTAAATTAAATTAAATTAGATTAAAACTCTGCTTTTGAATCCAACTTTAAAATCCCTCCAAATTCAGAATCCCACATATACACATATATAAATATTCTGGAAAAAGCGGCAATCCTGATTTGAATCCAACTCTAAAATCCTTCCTAATTCAGAATCTTGCATATACATAATAAATATTCTGGAAAAAGCGGCAATCCTGATTTTGAATCCAACTCTAAAATCCCTCGTAATTCGGAATCCCACATTTTAGAGTTTGATTCAAAAGCAGGGTTTTACGCTTTTTCCAGAATATTTAAGTATGTGTATATGTGGTATTCTGAATTAGGAGGGATTTTAAAGTTGGATTCAAAATCAGGATTGCCGCTTTTTCCAGAATATTTATTATGTATATGGGTCATTCTTTTTTTAAACGACCACTTGCCTGCGACGACAAAAAAACATCATTATTCCGAAAAATATTGTGAATTAAAAAAAAATTAAAATAAAAACGAAATGCAAAATATATTTAGATTTTAGATCATTATTAATATATATATATATTATTTTTATTTGACAATTATCTTCCACTATGTTACCGAAGGTATCAAATTTTGACATGTCCCAGCATAAATTTGTAAAATTTAAATGGCAAATTTTTTATTGTAATACTACAAAATTTCTTAACTTTGAGTTTTATAATAAAATAATAGTTTTAAATTTTATTAAAATGTAATTAAATTTTTTTTTTGCTAATTTCTTCATCAAAATATAATATAAAATATATGTGTCCCAAGTTTTTTTCAACTCTGTTACTTCCACTCTGTTTTTATTAAAAAAAACGGTTGTTTGAAATTTCAAATATAAAAAGCGCGCCAATATTGTTCCCAAGAATTTTACAATTAATTTGGAAAAATGAATTAAAGTCGAAAATTTTCTACGTTAATTCATATGAATTAAAATCGAAAATATTAAAAATGAATTAAAGTCGAAAATTATTTTTTCTATTTTAATTCATTTTTTTTTTTTCGACTTTAGTGCATATGAAATAAAATCGAAAAATGTAAAATGAATTAAAGTCGAAAAAAAATTTCAATTTTTTTTCTACTTTAATTCATTTACCGTTTTCGACTTTAATGTTTTTCGACCTTAATTCATGCAACCGACAGAGTGATACTTTATAGGTAAATTTTTACAAAATTTTTTGAAAATATGTGCTAACAATGCTAAAAAAAAAAAAGGTGGTAATATATATATATACAGTGTTGGTAAAATTTTGCAACAATATGTAAAAAAAAAAAAAAATTCATAATATAATGCACAGAGAATATGACTCTGTTTGGTAGTAAACAAGTAAGTCAAATTGTTGATAGTTGACGAATAAGTCAATTGTTTCAGATTTTTGTTTTTTTGTTTTTTTTTTTCAATTCTGTACTCGTTTTGTCTATTGAAATTCTTTAATTTTGCATATACATATACATAAAAGGTAACTTTGAGTCACACTTAAAAAAAATTTTAAAAATATTTTTGTATCAACCTTTATATAGGTAATAAAATCCAATAAAAAAATCTGAGACGCCTAAAAATTTAACGCAAAAATAATAAATATTTTTTTTCTTTAAATCAATGTCAAATCACAAAATAAATAAATCTGTCAAATAAAATAATAACAACAACAAAAACAATGATTCATTCGGCATATCTACTTTGTAATTGACGCCAATTTTAAAAATTTTGCTACTTTGCTAAATAATAAATAAAAAGAAAATAATATAGGTATTGGTTTTGAAAAGTTCTTATGGGATTAAAATGGAACTTGTTTTGGCATTTATATCAGCTACTTGTGTTTAACAAATCATTATTTATTACTTTTGATTATTACGTTTTTTTTTTATTTTGCACAAGTACCTAGTTAAAAAATTTGATTAACTGATCTGGATTTTTATCAATATTATTGGAGTTATACATAGAGACTCGATCCCTTGGAAGGAAAAGGCTTGTTCCCTTTTTTATCTAAAGTTTTAAAACTTTGTTTCAATTATCAATTGATATCGTTTTTTTTTAATTTTATCTTTTTTTCATAAAGCAGGAATATCCCGTAGACTGTTGTCCTTTCCAGACAATTTTTTTAAAGTAAATGTTTTTAGTATTAATTTGTGTAGGATTCACTATGGCTTAGATAAGATGGTTTCTGTAAACCAGAGATAAGATAATTGTAATTATTCTACTCATAAATTTATATCTCATAAAAAAATATGCGCATGTGCAGATTACTAAATAACAGTCATAGCGTGCTATTCTCTAAGATTCCCTATAGTGTGTATAATAATGAAAAATTGTTGAAAAGTTATTCAAGTATGTATAAGCTATAAATTACTGAATTAATTCTGAATTCATATTAAATGGATCCGAATTCTAAACAAAAGCTTTCACCAAAACTATTTTGGAAAATCCAAATTAGTTCCACCTACTAATCTTTAACATGTTTCCGCCATTGTTCTCTATTATTCGCAATGAATTTGATTTCCTCCCAAATTTGGCCATTTCTAGCAAATTTATTTTTGTTTAATGCCAAATTTTATTGGGTCTTCCTCATCTTCGGTTACCTTAAGAGTTACCATCTAGAATCATTCTAATTATATTGGTTGCTTGATTTTTTTAATAGTGTGAACAATCTATTACTATTTGATATGTTTATTAATTTTAAAACATTAATTTGGCTTATTATCGACTTCTCCCTCGGTTAGCTGCCATAAGTTCTTATTATTGATGGTGGTTTTGGGACAGAATATTCTGATTGGTTTTTTTTGCATTTCTTTCCAATTATCTAATTTTCAATTATATATACAAAAGCGTTGAAACTATTCGTTTATTCTAATATTAGGTATCATAGATTTTCGAGCACTCTACCATAAAAGACTCTTAAAATAGTCGAGTAAGTTGTAGATTTAGGTGTAAATTTCTTAAAATTCAATTATTCTAGTACAAATTTTAGATCCAAGATTATTTAGGATTCTAGTCTATAAAAATAAAACTTTTATATCGTAACTATATAGCAGTTTCAGTCTTCGATTAACAAAATACTACTAGAGTCCCGAACGCTTAAAGTTCAAGCGATTTTGACACTCATATTATTATTTATATTTATAAACATAAATTCAGCCGCCACCGGCAATTTTGTGACCGTATAAGCCGATTATTAAATATGAATATGATTATGATGTTAATTTTCAATATAAACAATATACTTATATTGAATTTGTTTTGAAAAGTTTTTGAATTTATTTTAACATATATTTTACTTTTAATTTCACAAAAATAAATTTATTAAAAAAACTAGAATTTTCTATAACTATAAATTAGTTTTTATACCGGTTTCTTTTAATGCTTTCTGTTTTCTTGAAAGATAAAATTTCTAAAAATAAAAGCTTTTGTTTACAAAACATAAAACATATCTTTAGATATTTCTTTAAAATATTCAAGAATATTAGTGTTACTATTTTGTTAACTTGTTTTATATGAATGAATATTTTTGTTTACAGAGTAAACAAATCGCGATTAAAACGTATAGTCAGTCAGATATCAATTATATTTCAGTTATAAACAATGAATTGTTTAATATCTAGTAGATAACCCAAAACAATCAGGTAAACATTATCGATTTTGTATCTATAGATTTAAAATGTAATTGTCAAGTAATAAAAATTTAAATTACAAATCTAGATAACTGCTTTTATTTTTGTAAAAGTTCTAGTTATACTTGAAATTAACAGTCTAAGTAAACAAAAAACAAGTTAATTGTTATTGTTCAAGACTTGATTTACCTGAGGAATTTCTTTAAAAAAAAATATATTTTTAATTAGTCAACAAATTCATTCAACTACTGGAGTATTCCAGAAGACTAATTAAAAATGAAATGTTTCGAGGTAAAAAGGAATCTCGAGTACACTAACCTTTTTCAATATAGGTTCATTTTCAACTAATTATAATTATGTTAAAATAATAAATATTTCATAAATAAGTAGGGAAGTCCGATTTAAGTATTGAAGAGGGAGAAATATTTTTAATATTTTAAACCAAATGATAAGACAATTAAGAACCTATAGTATAGCCAGTATTAGTCTCTAGAAGAATCAGATGCAATAAAACTTAACACTCTTACCATTTGACCGATCTCTTTTATATTAACAAATTATTTTAAATTAAAAGTAAGATTTAATATTGTTTTAAAAATTTATCAAATTTGGTAGCGCCATTGCCATAAGTATGATTCACATTATTTTTATAATCTTTGTATTTGAACTCTTGAAGTTGTTATTTCCAAGACAATGCGTAATCTATCACAAAATATAAATCAATTACTTAAGTACATTAAAAACAACCTTATGTAAATTTAAGAAATAAAGTACAAAAGCGTCTGCGTCAGCTCCTTACAAATAAAGTAATCAACCTTTATCCCTAAAAGGCTCATAATTTTTGTAACCTCTCCAAAATCTCCAAAAATTGAATATAAACTAATTTTTGTAAGCAAATAAAACAATAATATTAATAATACATATTTCTTTCATAACTTAAACTAAAGTACAATGTTGTTGAACCTATAACAGTATGAATAATTTTTAATAAATAAAACCGACCCTACAATAATTATAATGACTTCCTAATAACATTATTCAATTTCTAAACTAAGGAAATTCAAATAAAAATTTGCATATTTGTACAACTACAGAAAAATTTATTGTTCATTTTTTTTTTAAAAAACCCCTATTTCTAAAGAATTTTAAATTTCAAAAAAATTAATTTGAAATGTTTATAAAATTTAATATTTATTAAAATAATTTCAATAAAAAAAAAACAAATATTTCAAGAAATATGCAATAACTATATATATATTGCAACTAAAATTACGGTCATCAGCCATCATTTACCGGAAGTAACCACTTATACAAAAAAAAAATATTGTTTTAATTATTGTGTTGTCGCCGCCATCATTTTACAAGCATTCTACTAAAAATTTCTACATTCAAAGTAAACACAAATATACTGTTATTATTGTTGTTTTAACCTAACATTATAATGAAACATTTTTTGGCGGCATTATCTTCTAAGTTTATATGACGTGATCTTAATTATAACATTAAACTAAAGAATAGATAAAATAAAAAAACCCATTTCTAAAAGTAAAACCACAGAAAAAATATAATATTTGCCGCGACACTAGAATTGATATTTACAATTCAAGAGCGAAAATAAAAACTTAAAGAGACACCTTAATTTTATAAACAAAAACAGTAATAAAAAAAAAAACCAACCCTTTTTATGACCTTCTATTTCGGTATTGCTTAGAAAAAGTTTTAAAGAGTTTGTCATTTTAAATGAGTCAATTCGAAATAACAAAAAGTAACTTACTAAATATTATATGTAGTTAATTTGAGGAATACCAGATGGTCATCATTGCAATGAATTTAGATTTTTAGATAATATTAGAATTTTGGTAATATTTGTCTATTTATACAATGTTTGGGTGTGTAATTATTTTAAAAAATATAATTTAAAAGGGACAACAGATAAGTACTTTTATGGTATGAACATTTATCTGGTGAAGGACGAAGGTTCAGGTTGAAAACAAATACTATTACAAATTTTAAATGTCAGTCATATATATATGAAAATTGGCATTTGTTTAAATAAAGGAACGAAGGGTTTTTTCAAACATGTTTAAATTTGTTCTAAGGAATAAAAACTGATAATGTATAAAATTGTTCTAAATTGTTTAAAACTAAGCAATTAAGTTTATAGGCAATAGGCATTCCTACATGAGCAAGTAACTATATAAATGAGAATTACAACACAGATTATTAAAATTACTTTTGCTTTAAAACAATTTATTCTTTATTTGATAATAAGTCATAAAATTTCTGCAAAAATTTATATATTTAGTTATAATAATATAATAAAACCAGTCAAAGTTAAGGTATGAAAGATATAATTTTATATTTCAATATTATGTTTTACGATATTTAAAAATTGTATTACAACTACTTTCAAAATGTTTGGTCCCCAAATTGTCAAAAGCAACATGTTTATTTTTAATCTAAACTTCAAAAATGTCAAAAACTAATTTGGTGTTTCATTTTGTTCTCAGATTTTCTAAATTATTCATGCCTATTATGTTTCTGTGATTTTTTTGACATGTTAAAAAGTCGACAAAACATAAAACGTCAAATTAAATAAAATAATTACAAAAAAATCATAAATGAACTAAAAATTATTTAGAAATAATTTGATATATATATATGTATACTTATTTTCATTATTAAATACCTACTATAAATACTTGTAGTTCAATTACTTACTTGCTAAAGGTTTATTTTACAATTTTGACGCGCAATTAAAAAATGGGAAGTCAGAAAAGATTTTGGAAGAAATGTCTGATAGTTTGAGCTCTGAAAATTTCTTTTAAACACAGTGTATCAGAATTAGAAGTTTGGAAGAACAGTTTCCGTAGATTGTTTAAATAGAGTGTTGATCATAAATTACAGTTAAAAACACAATTTTTTATACCCCATTTTAATTTGCAAAATATGGTCACCCTAATTATCAACTAATACCGATAGAAGACATATTTCTTAATACACCTACTTTACATTGCGTTAATTCTAATCAAGAAACCCTCTACTTATTTGTTTTTGTCTCAGTTTGGTTTTTTTTGGATATAAAATTTTTCTTTTTTACCTTTCTCTACTAATGTTTTTCTCGCACTTTTCTATATATATATATGCATATAAGTATATATATACATACATAATACATTATGTCAATTTTTTGTTTGCGTTATTTTTATTGTATTTGATTTTATACCTTGTTTATTGTTGCGCTTAACTAATAACAACAATTGTTCAAATTACAGTTTTTATGAGTTTACGACTAATTTTCTGTGTTTTATTCATTTGTATATATATATATATATATACATATATTATATATGTTTATACAAATAAATTTCATGTCAAGGGTAACAATAAAAAAAAAAAAAAAAAATCATAGTATACATATGTTTACATAGATATATATATAAAAAAAAAAAAAAAAATTAACGGAAAATGTAGGTGGGTTCTGTAATGTTAAGCACCTTTTATAATTGAATAAAATTAAAATTATACGATTAAAAAAAATACAAAATAGTAACAAAAAAGTGTCACCACCCTTAAATTTTAACCATGAGACAGTTTTTGATTGCTTTCACCCCCAAAAACTATAAAAAAAAAATAAAAAAAAAATCAATCAAATCTTATATTATATTTGAATAACATTTTGTATCAAAACAAGGTTATAACTTCCAAAATAAAAATAAATAGGATAAGAATTTTGGGAAACTGCATAATAATAAACTGATTACTACTCAATCCATTTGTTTATATTTGATTTTAAAGTTCGTTTTACTCAAATTAATCAAAATTCCATAAAGAGTTTTCGTAGGTTTTTATTGATTTAATGTAATTTAAGCAATAATTAACAATTTAGGAAATTATGAATTATTTAGAGATGGGTTAAAATTTTTCTTCATTGGCATAATTTTGATCTTTAATTTTTTTAACTGGAAACCTAGATGTTTTTTGAATTGAAAAGTTTTGAAAATGCAAATTAGGTTGCGATTAGAATTATAAATCTTTAACTAGTTTAACTCGGTTTTTTACTAAATACTTAAATTTAAAATTTTACTTTGATTTGAGTACCCAGAGTTTACAATAATTTTCAAGACCCTGTTAAGGAAACCTTTAAATGAAGTTTAATCTCGATTGATTTTTTAATGTTTTTTTTTAGGTTGTTTTTTTTTATGAAAAAATGCCTATTTTTACCAAATTTCCATTTTGAGTTTTTCTATCAAAACTACATCCACATATATCGAATTTTATATTAAAATAAAATTTGGAAGTTTATTGATATCATATGAAATATTCAGATTTCAAATCAAAATTTTAATCTAATATTTAACGAATTTACTTTGCCTTTAGAGTTAATTTTTTTTGCTGTGTCCATTTTGCCATTCGTAAAAATACAAAATGAGAAATGTGAGAGTATTGAGCTTTGATAATCGTTTAAGAGTTTTTATATAAATAAAGTAAATGCTATGGAGGTGTTCTTTTGAAAAAAAAATCGAATTTTAAGACCACCTTTGGAATAAAATCAAAAAATTGATATTATTTAAAGAATTTAAACATAACTCCTGTAACAACTTCCAAAGGATTACGTGCGTAAAATTTTTCCAAAACTATGCCTTCTAAACGTTTTTCACTCTTTGTGGCGTTGCCTTTTAGATTTCTTAGTTCTGTGAGTACCCAACCAATATGACTTAAGCTATAACATAATAGTCATTGCGATCCAAAACTTTTAGATATTAGAGTATAGTCGATATAGATGTCTTTTAATGGCACATATTTCCTTTGGAACCGCAGCTTAAAATTGTTTATAAATTAAATGACATAGTTCGAAATATGTTTTGCTTTTAAAAAATTCTTCGAAAATAAAACTAACCACGGGCAACTTAAGTATTGTATAGAATATTTCAACGGCCTTTTAAAACCACAAACAACCTAGATGTTTTCAACCATAGTTTATATAAAATTCTATGTCCTTTGTTATTTTTTTTTAAATAGTTCAAAACAACCGCAGTATTTTTAATGCAATCATATTTTTCAAAATAAAAAACGGAAGAGTGTTTTTAATTTTATTGAATTTAAATTGAATTTAAAATAAATAAATAAAAACAAAATGCCCTACAATATAATTCACAATAATTCACAATTTATTCTTTTGTTCTGGTGAAATGAGTAATAATTTTTATTAATATGTTAATGAACTTTATTTAAATTCAATTATTACACATTTTAAAAAACACTTTTGGTTTTTAAAAATGTACTCAAAAACATTATTATTATGATATCGGTATAAGCTTATTGGAAATAATATAACGGTAGAACCTTTTGTTAAGTTTTATTTTGAAGAAATTTTTAGAAAAACGTGCATAGGTGTTACGCTTAGGATAGGAAAGGCAACTCTGTCTATTATAATCTCCCAATTTTTGGGATCTTTGCTTATTCCTTCCAATAAATTAACATTTAGTTTTGTTTTATATTAATAAATTAAGTAGTCCTAGCAGTCTTCTAAGAAGTTACAAAGTACTCTAGCAACTTTCAAATAAAAAGTTCGACTCTTAAGCCCGCTCACCCCTAAAAAAATTTCCCCAAAAATTTACGTGTAATTATTTAGGACTTATCTTAGTTTTTTCCCCTTTGTTACAGAATTGGTAACTGGGTTTTTAAAATAATGTTAGTTCATTTTGAAACAAAAGCTATGGAGGCATTTTTACGAAGAAAAAAAATCAAACTAATTTGAAAGAAGATTAATTTGGATTTTAAGGAGCATAGGAAATTCATCAACTCTATTTAGAGTAGTCTTCAGTTTCTTTAATCGTTATATTCACTAAGCCGTTGATTACTCAGCTGTAGCTATTGTATTAGATTAAGAATACATAAATGTTAATTTTGTGCGCCATCTTTTGTCTTGCACAAGACTTATTTATATATTTATATTAAATTTTTATGTTACATTACGATATTAACTATTACGATATAATTATACAATTTTACGATATTATTTTATTAGGTACGATTTGACTGGGGCTTGAACCCAAGACTTTCCACGTGACAGGTAGCGTCTTTACCATTGCGGTTGTATTAATTATGATATTTGGATTTGAATTCAACTTTTTATATCATGCTATTGATAGAATATCGAAGAAAAGGTACAAGAGACACATACTTTTTATAACATACCTTCTACAATAGGCTATCAATAGAAATTCTTCGATATTCTTCGTATATTAAGAAAAAAATTTGTATATCTTGAATAATTAATTTCATATACAACAAAAGTATTTGATTACATTTGGTGGACGATGACATCAAATTAATTTTGGTCATTCATTAAATATTGTAACGACATCTGTAATATTTAATTTTGAAAAATGAAAACTTTCGATTTTAATTTTTCCAAATTTTTCACTTTCAAAATTTAAATAATATAAATTTCATCATTAAATTAATTTTATTTCTTTTAATTTGTTTTAGTTCTTTTTTTTTTTATTATTCCTTCCAGCCTTTTGTAATTTTTTTTAGTTTTTTGGTTTTTTTTAATCTTAATCAGGGTTTTAAATGTAATGTTCACTCCCTGATTTCAATGAGTTGTTTTTTCATTTTATTTAATATGAAAATTTTTTTTAATACAACATGAACGGAAGTTAATTTTTTAATTTCTCACTTTTTTTTTTATAAATTACTTTCTCTAAATGTTTTTTTTTTTTTTTTTTTTTTTTTTTTTTTAAAAACAACGAAAAATGAAAAAAACTAGAAAAAAAGTATTCATGTTTAAGAGTTTATTCGTACTAGTTTAAAAAGATAAAGACTTGCTTAAAATTAAATGTAAGTAAGTATATACTCGTACATATAATGATTGTCTCAAAATGCCACTTTTTAATGTCCCACCTCCTCCTCCTTAATGAAAACGATGATGATATCATAAGTGAAAAATGAAAGAAATTTTTTTCGATTTATCATATAATAAAATTAAACTGGTCTCTTAGTAGTTCCAAAATCCCAGTAGACCGATTTAAAATACATACTATGTTAAAACTTTAAAACTATATATTCAGTTCAGTTTAGTTTAGCCTTGGTTCTCAAATTTATGCAGTAAGTAGTGCTCTGTGATCCAAACCAAATACGTGAATTAATATTAAAAGCAAAAATTAAAAAACAAGTAAGTGGTTTTATAAATGCAATACATGTAGTATTAATACAGTATATTCTCAATTCGTATATTCATTTGGGATTTTGACCACATTTGTGCATATTATTAATCGTGATTAATCAATTTTTACATCATTTTTAAAAAAATAAAGTGAGTAATATCTTTATATAAACTCAACTAAAACTTGCTTATTTTAAGTTGGTTGGCTCACTTACTTATATATATATACATATATACTTGTTGCACTTATTTCTGTTATTACTTACTTTATGCACTTTGTAAAATGTAAGTTAAAAGTTGAAATTAAAATTTTTAATTTGCAAGATGCTGTTGTCTTCATCTCTTTTACATTATATCCACACCTTTTCAACAAAAATAGTAATTTATTTTTTTTTTTTAACTTCTTAAATCGCATTCAATTAATCAATTCAAAAATATATATACGAGTATATCTACAGTACAAGTTGAAATTATTTAAATTTTATGATATTTCATTAAAAATTGTTTAATTCAAAAAAAAAAGTTGAAAGTTAATTTTGTTGTGAGTTTTGGACATAAACTGGTTAACTAAAGTGTATTTTTGAATTAAAGAGTTGTATTACAATGTAAATATGAAATATTTAAATAACTCTATTTGTAAACATTTTATAGGCTTTTATCATATAATTTAATCGATTTTGATTAAAAAAATTGTTTGAATTAAATTTTTTAAAAAAATGTCTTAATAATATTAATAGTAAAACGAATTAAGTTCTAAGATTGTAACAACAAGATGCGACTATTGCAACTACAATTCATACCTACTTTACTATTATTTTTAGATGAACTATTATTCATAAATTAATGAGTACTTTTAATACATTTGTTTAACTCGTTTTTATATTAAAAGTCAAAATCTATTCCAATTCACAGAATTCTGTTAATCTGAATCGAATCGATTTGTATCGTTCCAAGAATCAGAATTGGAATGATATGACGATATCAGAGATGCTTTAAAATAGATTTGGGCTGAGGGTTTTTTATTTGTATATAAATTAATTTTTAGTTGATATAATGTACAATTACTCAAAATCCCTGATTGTGCAGTGGTTAAGGATTTGGGTTATTAAACGAGGGAATGCGAGTTAAATTTTCATATATAGTTCATGAATATTTATTTACTTACTTATGTACAGTCCTCTACCATTCTACTATACACAATGTGATAATTAGGTGGTTCAGTCTTTCCTTCTCAGTTAAGGCAGGTATATATATATATATATGATATTCTAAATTATATTTTTTTGATTTTTCGATTGAAAGACAGACGTCTTAACCACTACGCCACCGGTCAATAGTTCAGGAATAAATATAATTGAAAATATTGTAACATAATTTTGATCCAAATCCTCTTGTTGACCGACTATTTAGTAAATATATATCTGTCATACAATACCAGGAAAGAAATTCTTAACTCTTTTGTCACATTCTATACGGTAAGAGACTGTTATAAATCAATAAATTAATTTACATAGCTATATCTTTCTTGAAATCCATTTGTTTTCATAAGGAGGTGAAAACCTTTAAGAAAACACCTGCAAATCTAAAACCTCTGGATTTTTACTAAAAAACAAAATCCCTCTCCGTCACCAAAATAATGTGATAAATGCCCCAACCGCTTTAGAGTATAATCATATGTCAGGCAACTTAATGAAACAGTATTAAAAGAAGTCAAAACTTGAGTTACTTATAATCTAAAAGAGTCAAAAAAGTAAACCCAGTAGTCAAATAACAATTTAAATTTGAAACATGAAGGTTAACCATTCTAGAATATATAAAAATTAAATTACTTCAAAAAGAAAGTATTGGTCAATTGCTTTTCTTGCTAGACTCTAATGAATAACTCTCCAGTTCCTTTTAATTATTTTTCTTTTTTAAGCGCTAACTATTCAACTGTTACGCTAATAAGCTTGTCTATACCATAGGTATAAGGTGGAGCCCGGGGTCACATTGTATTTGTGTTATTAGAATTAATCTTAATGAATTCCACATGCAATTTAAATATGAGTTATAGTACTAACCCTTATAACATCTAGAAACGTCTTAGATTTTCAATAGATACAATTCGGTTTTTTTTTTGTTTACATTGTAATAATTTTGTATTTGAGTTACATGGTATTCTATTTCTGTGAGTTATATTATTCAATTAAATTATTTGTTTACATTTTGCATTTGTTTATATTTTTATATTAATGTGTTTTTTATTAGAGACATATAATTATTATTTATTGATTAGGCCATTAATTTGAAGGCCCATGGCCAATGGCAGCTGAGTCGAATTGAAAACCAGAAAAGTTTTTTCACATTTTATGGGATTCGGACCTGGGCCTTTCGCATGAAAGGTAATCACTCTAACCACTGTGCCATAAATCCAAATGCCATCCAAAAATATCTTAAATGTCAAAAATAACTAATTAATTATTACAATTTATTTGAAAGGCGAAAAATATCAACATAAAACGTATTCAAATAATTTTTAATAATAATGTCAATATTTATAAAATACAATCGCTGATAAAAACAAAAATCGCTGAAAAAAAAAAAACGAATCTCAAATTGATACGTCATCATATTATTTTTTTATTATTATTACAATTTTTCAGATTGTATTAATTTACAGTCCTATATAGAATATCGATTAGGTATTGTCGATTCATAGAAAATTTATTAATTTATCAATATATTTATATCTAAAATGGAAAATTGTAAAAATAATAATAAAAATGAAAAATACTTATAAATAAATTAACAAAATAATAATATAATCGAAATAAACAAAAATACAATCGATTAAATTGCATCACGATTTATTGAGATTTTATTTTGATTATTTAAATTTTTTATTTTTTAATTTATTTCTTATATAGACAAAAAACAAAACCGAGAATTATAATCACGGAATATAAAATTTTTTAAATGAAAATTAAGATACGTGCTAAGAATAGCGAAATATTAAATGAAAAATAAAAAATTAAAAACTATTTTTGAGCTATTTTCGGTATAAACATTTTTTTTTTAAAAAGAAATCGCCTTAATAAAAGAAAAACAAAAAGAATCGAATCGAATTTTTCGATTTTAATTAATATTTAAAGTTTTATTCTAATCAATTCATATTTATACTATTTAAAATTAATATTCGAGAAATATTATAATTTTTTTTTTTTACATTAAATTAATATACAATCTTAATTAATTACAAATTTAAATCTACTTATAGTATAGCTTGTGTTCGGTAGTTAAATATTTTAAATATGAAGGTATGTAAATTGTAAACATATTTTATGGTATGAAATTCTCTATTGTAAGAATGTAAATAGAGTTATTCCTAAAATTCCTTTGTTTCGTAGCATGTTTAGGAAAATATTAAAAAAATATTTAATAACTTTGTAAATTCTGGAATATATATAGGATAAACTATTAATGAAAAATTTTTTTAATACGAGCTAAATTTAAAGATAGATATTAAAGTTAGTAGGAAACGAGGCAGAGAAGAATGTAAAGTCAACTTTAGATACCCTTATGAACGTAATATAAACATAATATGTATCATCAAAAACCAAATTACTTTTGGCAAAATTTCAAATATTCATCTGGATACTATATGTTATGTTGAAATTTAATAAGAAGTTACACGAGAATTACTTGAACTTCCTGCCTTAAAACTGTAAACTTTGGCCATAAAACTTAGCTATTTATAGGAACATTTTAGATGCTCCAATTTTATTAAATATAGAGTTATTTTGATATAAATAAAAACAAACAGTGTGGATTGCATCCATTGAACGAACGGGTTCAATTTAATGGCAAAAACGGTTCTTATATTGAAACTAATTTGTGAAAAATTCAATCAATTCAATCAATTCAATTCAATCCAAGCTCCTTCAGTTTTTGAGTTTTTAGGACACACATATCAAAATCAAATTACTCTTCGATTCTGATCGAATCTATACAATTGAGTCTTTATATCTACCCATGTCCTTTTCAGCGTCGCAAATAAAATGGCAAATTTAGGATATCCTTTGAACTACGGGTATAAATGTTTGGCAAGTTTTTAAATATTGTAATTTTCACAAAAAAATCATCACTGTAGTATTCGCAATACTTGTACTTAGCTTGTGTTTACGTTATTGGGAAACGTTGTCGCTTTATGGATTCAAATTCCTATAAAATGGCCTATAAAAAACAAAGTTTTAAAAGAATACGTTATTTGATCTTCATTGTAATTTGATCTTCAACAATTGCCTATACTCTAACACTTTTTTTTTTATGAATTTCACTTTCGTCTTATAAAGCAAGGATTAAATACGTAGCGATACTCTTCTTTTTTTTTCATATTTGAAAAAGAAGCCTATGATAGAGAAATTTCCTAAACAAAATTTCAACTTTTGGAATCCTAAGCAATTTTTAATAAATCTAAATATTTAATGAAGATCACCTAGTCTTATTACTAATAATAATCCATGTTCTTGCTACTGTGTCAAATCAAGCTTCAATATATTCAGATTTGTTTGGAACTGTCTGGGATGCACAACTAATATCAAAGTTTTTTAATTTAATTAAGTTTTTATTTAAACTTAAGTTGGTATTAGAAGTTTTTTTTTAATTTTCCAAGAATGTACAATTATTAAAATAACCGTTTTTATTGTATTTGATTTAATTTAAAAATAATTTCCTATAATTTTATAACTGTAAATTAAATCTAAATCTTTCTACTTTTATTCCCAAAAACCCAAAATACAAAATTGGTGTTCCTTTTGAAAAAAAAAGAAATTAACATTTATATTGCAATGTAATACTAACAAAATAATATACGTTGAATGACCCCATACAATGTGTGGCATAATAATGATGATTATATTAATGATTATTCTGATGATGATGATAGTGCGCTAGCTGCACAATAATAATCAAAATAATATTTTTTTTTGTTAAATTATAAAACGTGTGTATAGACAGAAATATAACAACATGTAATGCATACGTAACAATTAAATCGGTAGCACAACGATCGCAGCATATATATATATTATATATATTTTTTTTAATTCGAACTGCACACTACAGACTTATTTGGTGTTTCTTTTTGTCTTACTGTACATTTATTTTAATATTTTTTTCATTATTGTTTTTTTTTTTTTTTTTGTATTTAAAACCAAAGTAAGTCACTTTGCGGTAAACAATAATAATGACGTTTGAGTTTTTTTTTTTTTTAATTTTTTTTTTTTTGGGTCACGCATAGGGAAATATACCCATACGCGACAAATTAATAAGCAAACCAAGTTAGTGAATGACAATGCTTACGTTTTCAATTCAAGTTATAGTTATATAAGCCGTTT
This sequence comes from Dolichopus griseipennis, assembly GCA_963082915.1. Taxonomy (NCBI): domain Eukaryota; kingdom Metazoa; phylum Arthropoda; class Insecta; order Diptera; family Dolichopodidae; genus Dolichopus; species Dolichopus griseipennis. The sequence continues at coordinate 44,578,356 of OY720443.1, read as the reverse complement.
TAAAGAAAAGGGTTATTGTAAATATGTATAGGCATATGTAAACGTTTCTGGTTATTATCTTGTATAAACATATACATATATGATAATACAGTGGGCTTACTTCTCTTACAGTCGATTAATTTTTTTAAGATACGTGCGTATTAATTGTAAAAGTCTACTGCATTCTAAATGTTACCCTCAAATATGAACGCGACTGTCGCTCTATATATGGATTAAGTTTTATAATAAGAGCATTTTTTTATTCACTCCTATATGAAGTATAGAGCATTCACCAAGTTATTTGAGTGTAGTTATTGTGTAAGAATATAAATATGTACGTATGCAAATGGTAAACTTTTTGCGCCATCTGTTATCTTACACAATATTATTATGTATTATTTTATATTACGATATACTTATACAATTTTTACGATATTTGTTCATTATATATAGATATGATCTGATCGGGGTTTGAGCCCGGGATCTTTTACTTGAAAGATCGGCGTTCTAACCACTATACGCTATTGGTCAAATATAATAATAGCATAAGAACTGAATTTATTTAAATTTTCTAAGCCATGAATGTTGGGGAATGCTGGTATTAATGTTTGAAGTCAAAATAACTGACAGTTGATTTACAAATATTTACAAAATAAAACTTTATAGTAAATGACGAGAGAGTAAGATGACAAAAGCACCCAGCGGACAAAAGGCAAAACGGGAACGATTTAAGTCTATCAAAAATTTTACTTAAAAAAGTTTAAAATAAATTGAAATTCGGTGGCTTTCAAGAATAATTTATTTAAGTAACTAAACCTTTTTGTGGATCACTGTAATTACATTAATTCCTATATATCTCTCATATCTCCAAAACAAAAAAACTTTAGATCGATATCAGTTATAAGATAATCGAAATCATATTGATTTTTTATAGTATTAATATATGGATGTCAAAAATTGATAATAAAACAAAAAAATATACAAAAAAGGTGTTGCATTCATATTTAATTTAATACTTATGTATATTTACATTTAACTTCCAATTCACCGCCCGTAGTGAACCACTGTTTCCTGCTCACTTAATTAAAAAAAAAAAATACCAATTTTTTTTACCCAGTAATTCCCGATGCAATTATATACAAAAAAAAACCGAAATAATAAAAAATTTATTTAGACTTTTAAAGCTTTACCTATAATTTTTTATAATTTTTAAGGTTCCCTTTAAACCCAATATTTTTTAACTGTCTGTACGTGTGTAAATCATTTTAAAAAAATCGGAAGTTATAAATCGATTAAATGGAAAGTAAGTAAAGTTATATCTTTTCTGAACACACACAAAATTGTTATTAAGTTTTTAAAAAAAAGTTTTAAAAGACAACCGACTAATCCAAATATGTACAACAAATATATAAGTTTTAACTGTTGTGCGATAACCTAAATAAATACATAAAAATTAATATTTTGGAAAAAGACAGAATTAAAAAAAAAATATAAAACATGGAATGAATTTTAAAAAAAAACTCTGAACTGAATAAAAACCACCGCGATAAAGAAATTAAATAAAATATCGATATGAAAGTATACAAACATCGATTAAAATCGTTTTTGATGAAACAAAATGTATATAGTCTTTAAAACTGCAGGAGAATATATATATGTATATTACAATATCTTTAAAACGGCTGCACTGCACACTTGGAACAGAGACTTGACTTAGCAAACAAATGAATTTATTAAAAAAAAAAAAAAGGAAACTTGAGGAAATGATTTATTATCAATGTTCGAAATTAAACGATCTGGTTTTAATTAAGATAAACATGAAAATAATATAAAATTTTTTTTTTTTTTTTTTTTTTTTTTATATTGAACTGCAATTAAAAGAGGAATAAAATAATATTAAAAAAAAATATTTTAAAATTTATTGAAATATTTTACTGTAATTAGACAGGACATGAAAATGACTAAAGGTTATTAAAAATATATGTAATTGCTTTTGATAAATTGGTTGAATTAAAAATAAAATAAAAAAAATAAATACTACTGTTTTTTTAAAATAAGTTAATTAACTTTTAATGCCGAAACAAATTTAAAATGAACTGTCAATATTATTATTTATTTATTTTAATTAATAATATTTAAACCTTTTTGATTGTAAATGATATATATGTTTAATATTTAAATTCATAATCATATTTTTTTTATTTTTTGAATACAATTAGTGATTTATTTAAAAGAAAATTATTGTATAATTAATAGTAGATAGCGAAAGTGATTTATATATTAATTGTTTAATAACTCTCTTGTCTGCAAATTTAGTTACACTCCATATAAGAAGTTATATGCAAATAAATTTTAATCAATTTATAATCTAATTGATATATATACATATATACAAAAAAATTATTAGAACCATTTATAGCTGAAAGATATACCTATACTTAGGAAAATAAGTGAAAAACGAAATCAATCCCAAGAAGGCGAACTGTCAAATTAGATTAGCATTGCTTATAATAATGTCAAAACTGAAATATTCCAAAACCTAACTATAATAGTCTTAAATCTCAATAAATATACTAATAATAAAAATTGGAAAATGTTAACTCGAATAAAATTATAGATAACCTGTCACAAATGTCAAACTTTGTTGTCTTGAGCACAATAAGCGTAGCTATGAAAGCTGCAAAATGTCAAAAACACATATAGCAATCAAAGTTAAAATTAAATTTCAAGCAACTTTTGTGTCGCTGAAAACTTTGATGGTAACTTTAATTGTGTACATTTGCATTGATTTCCATATGTTTAACTTTTGAAATAGTATTTATGCTTTTATCGCTACGCTCATTGTGTTTAAGATATAAAATTTGTACCTTTAAGCGTAATCATTAAAACTTGCCGAAAGATTCGTTAATATTACGAAATATTTGTAGATGTCAACAATTGTCAACATTTCGTTTCATACATTCTAATAAATGATGCGTGTAGTTAATAGCCAAGGGTTTAAATTTCCATTCCTAAATTTAGTTTTACTAAGTAAATGTATATATACATACGTTGTTATCTACTAACATTAGTACTCTTATTATTTAATTTTCAAGGCATTTTTTTTAAATATACTTATAAGTACTAGCTTTTAATAAAATTTTGCAAATAATTGTTTAGAATAGCAAAGAATAAAAAATTTAAATCTTTAATATACTTAAACACAATATACTTTAATTTTCGCTTATTTTATTTTTTGCTACGTCCACTTAACTCAGTTTTTATTTTTTTTTTATTTAGAACAGAAATATTAAATTTAATATTTTAATTTTTGTTTTTTTTTTGCTTTTTTTTTAAATTGAAATAAAAATAGAATTAAATATTATGGTCAGTAACTTTAACTTAAGCGCATGTTATTCAATTAACGCATTACATATACGTACAATATATATACATTAAATTACAATTCTGTTAACTGGACAATAAACTTATTAAATATAAAAAAAAAAAATTTTAAAATGAAAAATTATATCTTTTCTCAAAACTAAAATATAAATTTTTTTAATGAATAAATACAATATAGTTATATTTTAAGTCTATTTTTAAGCTTTCTTTGTTATTTGACACATTTGTTTATTATTTTGCTTCCTAATGGTGGTGCTCGTATATATATATGTAACAATTCCACCCCCATGCATTTTTTATGGATTCTTGCATAAGATTTGGTTTTTTTTTTTTTTAATTTATTTATATTTCATTCGTAGCTACACTTTTAATAACAATTTTTTTTTTTAAATTTAAACTAGTCGTCTAAACATCAATTTAATTAGATTAGTAACAAATATAATATGAATATAATGACTATATTATTATATATAATATAGTATATATATTTGTATATATACTTATGTAGCAAAAAACTACAAGTTATATTTATTGTATAAAAAATATAAAGTATTATAAGTAGTATATCATAAGTATTATAAAATATTTCTAGAATGTTATGCCAAATAAGAAATTTAAATAATAATAAGTATAATAATATTTAAACTAGATTTTTATTCTAAGAATCTATTAATCTTTTTTTAATTTATTAATAGAAATTCATTAAATTGATATTTAAATTAAAATACAAAGTAAATAATATAAAAATCGTGACAAATTTAACGAAGTGTAAATTATAAAATAACACTTAACATATATGTAATATTAATTTATATCAATAAGATTAACAAAGCATACAAAGCGTCAAAGCGACTGAACTAGTTTTATCATAAAGAGGTGCTTCTTACTAAGTATAATTAAATAAAATAAATTATTCCAAAACTGCAATTGTTTTTGCATTAATTTTTGTCTGATTTGTTTTAGGAGACGGTAACTGCAAGTGAGACATCATCCCCAAAATTCTTTTAGAACTATCAAATGGTAGAGAAATCTTGTGAACAGACGCACTACCGTATGGCTACATAAAAACAAATTGAAATATTTCAATGAAAATGTACTTAAACATAAGAATGATAAGTATGCAAAAAGTAAAATTCAGTTAATCACAGATTTTATTTTTAAATTATTAATATATAATAAATGAATCATAACAGCTTCTAAATATGTTTTAGGTTTATATATGGTTATCTTAAAGGGCATAGCATATTGACATTAGTAGTTAATCTTAAATGATATTAATAGAATATGACATACTAAACTATTAAATAATTTTATCTCATTTTTTAATACATTGTCAAATATAAAATAATTTAAAAACAAATGTTATTTTTAATTATGAAAATAAAATATATCCAATTAAAACTAATTTTATTATTTACTGACACATAAACCTTTTAATATACTAAATTTGCTAATACGTTTGTGATTGATGAATACTAGGTGTATGAAATTTAATTACTCTAACTTGACAGGTTCGTACAGTTGTCATCATTTTAAGGAAAATATGATGTTCATGGGTTTTTATAATCAGTCTAGAGACCACTGATTTTATGTATGCGTGTAATGATCCTAGTTTAAGACAAAAATGATTGGTCTGATATAAAAAGGTTCTATACTATACTATTGTATATTTTAATATTTATTATGAATCCGGTGCACTCCAGAGTTGACAAGATCTTTCTACTTTTTTCCCCGTTTTCCAGATAGTTGTAGTCTAAAATTTTAGATTATTTAACAAATTCTACAAATAATCAATAAGTAAGAATTACGTTATTCACACTTACAATATTCAATTGATTATGCATAAGTAATTTAATTGATTTAAAAATTCTAAACCTAATTGTTGTTACATTTTTAATCTAATTAATTAAATAAATTGACATGAATAAAGGGTTAGGCCGAAAATGACGTGAATAATAATTAACAAAATAAGTAATTACTAAATTATTTTTTATGTGGAAAAATTTTAAGGAAATATATTTAATAAAAAATATGCAAGTTCTTGAATTGATAAGCACCATTTTAAATTATGATTTCTCATTATTACTGAATCATTTTCTGCGTTAGTTTGAAATATTTCACAATATAATAATGAAAATTTATAAATTACATTTCTGATGACTACCCACAATTCTTATCAAAAAAAATATTTCATTATTCAAAATGTTGACTCATATATTTTCTGTTTTTAATTACTTTACATATTATTTTAATTGTTTCAAGTTTTTATCTTTGAAAAATAAAATACATAACATTATTGTAAAATAGCATTGGTTGAATTGAATGCAAATGTTGAATAACATTTAAGTTCTTATTAAAAAATAAATATGAATAAATAATTCAAAAATCATTTTAAATTAAGTATATATAAAATTAAAGCTAAGCGTTTTTTAATTAGGTACTGTGTTGATTACTTTTTGAAATTTAGAAACTGTGGCTAATTATATTATATTAGAGTTTCTAAACATACTGCAATAGTTCACTTAGTATAGCCGAATTGAAAGGTTAAATACTTTGAAGCTGTAGTGCCTACTAAAAATTTAAAGTTGTTCCACTTTGTTATATGACTTTGTTAGTAAATGATTATTATACAACGGCTGCGTGACACATTGATTAGAGTGCCGAACTTTCATGCAAAAGGCCCGTGTTCGAATCCCAGTGAAAATGAAAAACTTTTTCGCTTTTCGACTCGACTCAACTATCATTCGCCATTGGGTTCAAATTAATGGCTTAATCAATAATTAATAATTATATATCTTTAATAAAAAATACATTAATACAACAATGTAAACAAATACAAAATATATACAAATAATTTAATTGAATAATAAAACTCACAGATATAGAATACCATATAACTCAAATACAAAATATTACAATATAAACAAAAATAGAATTGTATCTATTGAAAATCTACAACGTTTCTACCCGTTGTAAGGCCTGGTATAGTACTATCTCGTGTTCAAATTGTAAGTGGAATTCATTAAGATCATTTATAATAACACGAATATAATATGGCCGCCAGTTGCAACATGTACCTATGGTACAGACATGCTTATTAGCCTAACAGTTAAACAGTAAGCACTTGAAAAAAAAACTCTAGCGCAATCCTAAATCAAGGCCAAGGTAATTCATTATTTTAAAGAACATCATTTGATGCGTTTTAAGAATATCAAAAACAACTTATTGCAATTGCTTACTTAATTCCAATCACAATTTATTTCAGTACAGTTATTTAATGATAATGAAAGTATTATTAAATAATTTTATTAAAATAAAATATTTATTTTGTAATTAATTATATTTAAATGTAAATAAATATAGAAATTTTCTCACGAAATCACGAAATATTTCAAAATTCAAAAATGATAACTCAGAAAAAAAATCACAAATTAATTAATATAAAAAAATAAAAAACAAAACAAAAATTTATTATCAATTAATTAAATATTTTAAAATTCAAACAAGTAAATAACAACAATCAAATATTAAAAAAAAACAAAAACACCATTGAAATTCAATATTTTTTAAATAATAAAAATAAAAAAAAGCAAAAAATTATTTCCTATAAGTTTAATGTCGAAATATTTTTTTTTTTAAATTTCTTATCAAAAAAAAAATTATTTCAAATTATGACACATGACCTCCCCGCTAACAAGAATAAAAAACACAAAATATTGTTGTCCTTTTCTAATTTAGAATGAAATAAAACATTTGTACATATTTATATATATATACATAATTATAATGTAAAAAAATCTAATAAATTTCAATGTAAACAAATTATTTTCTAATAAAAATCATTTTTAACAATTAAATTAATTTGTTAACAATAAAAAAAATTATAATCATAAAATTACAATTATTATAAATATAATATATAAGTACAAACATTGATTATAAATACAAGTACTTAATTGTAAGTAATTTATTTTTTTATTTTGTAGTTTTTTTCTAATGAATTTTACACTACAATGTTATCAAAAAAAAAAAACAAGAAATATGACCGATAATATTATTAATTTAACATAAATATGATAAGAATTATATTGTGAATGTTCATAAAAAAAAATGAATTAAATACAAATTTAATGAATTAATATTAATATCTACATATATAGCTATATAGAATTTACTAGTATTTAATATACATATGTAATTATGTCTAATCAATATCGATAAGTTATTTTGACATTGTTGTTGTTGTTGTTGTTGTTAATGATGAATTAAATGTCTTAATTACGATTAAATTAATCGTATACTGAATGATTTTACTTTAACTTAAATTTAATATTAAATAATAATGTCATGTAATATTTTAATTTTCAATTATGGATAAGTGAATAATGTTTTCAAAATTTATTAAAAATTACAAATAAGTATAACCTTTTAAAAAATTAATGTTACTTAGGTTTTGTCAAGTACTTATTTTGACAGATGAAATTTATTTTCAATAATCAAAACTTTTTGACATTTCTTGACAGGACTTGTTATTGTAATAAAACTGGAATTAGTGAATCCAGTGCGTTAAGAAATACAAAATTATAATCATAAGATTTTGTAAGTACTTGTTTTGACACTTGAAATTTAATTTCAATAAGTAATCAATATTTTTGACACTTCTTGACAGGACTTGCAATAAAACTGACGTTTTAACTGAATCAGTGTGAACTAAACACTAAAATACAAATATAGGGTTCAGCAGCAGTCATTTTTTAAATGATTTAAAAATTTAAACTCTATTTCGTTAGAATAATAGTTAAAATACTATTACTTAAAATAGTTAAAAAATACTTGGAATATACTAAGTTGTAAAACTATTTCACGTCACGTCAATATTAAAGAACAAATAAATTGATAGAATAACTTTTTTGCTTCAATGATTTTCATCACTCATTAACTTTTAAAAAGAAAAGAAAGATCATTAGACATGTCGATCTCAGAAAAAATAAACCTAAAGTCCTAGAATTTATTTATTTGTTCTTATATAGTTAAAATAAATTAATAATCAAATAGATACGGTATATATGTTTGATGTAAATTAATTTTAAAAGGAAATTAGAATATACATATTATCAATATTTTATTGAAGCGCAACAATTGTAACCTAAAAATATTAAATTTAATATATAAATAAAACATGTAATACAAGTAAGTAGTACTGACTACTGAGTTATTTTTTACTTAAAAATTATTTGATATTAAAAAAAAAAATGTATAAGTGTACTAATAGCAATTTTAAGTCATTGCGACTAATTTTTATTACCGATTAGGCGGTTTTTTAATTGGTTTTTTTTTTCTTTGTAATTCTTATTTTTTATTTTTTTTGTATAGTATATACATACATACATTCATGTGTAGTACATACCACCACTCATAAACCATTATGCATATATAAATACAATAAAATTTCAAGAAAATATAAAAATAAATAAATAATAAATTAAATTAAAAAAAAAAAAAAAAACAAACAAAACAAGTTACGACACATTGCGTCACAATCGCGTAATTTATGTTTATTGTAATTTGTTGTTAGAAATTCTTCTATGTATGCTTTTAATTTAAGTTTGTTCCATTTGATAAAAGTTTGAGTACTTTTGTTATTTTATTTTATTAGCTACTGTAGCGAGTTGTTATTAAGTTTATTATTTTATTATTATTTTGTTAATTTTTATAGTTTTTTAATTTATTTTAAAAAAAGACAAAAATAACTAACAATAGTGTATATATATGCATATTTTGAATACTAGATGACAGATTTAGATACACTATATGTCAGATATGTATTAATGTATGTGTAGTCATCAATCAAAATGCATAATTTAGTTCTTTTTTGCCTACGCACAATTTTACAGTATAATAAAAATATTTTATATATATATATATATATATATATATGTATGTATGTTTGTGTTATTTTGATTGTTTAATTTCATTCATTTCATTAATAAATTCTTTTTGTTTTTATTTTTATTCTTGTTCTTATTACAATATATAGCATATACGTATATACATATATTTAAGGTAATACTGTGACAGATGAAATACCATTGATAAGTTCTGAATGAATTAAAAAAACAAATTTAAAAAAATAAAACAAAATTAATTCTTAAATTCTTTTATTTGTTTGGGATATGTACCATCTTAGTTTTAATTTATTTTACTCCGTTGGTTCTTGAATATTTTTCTTTGGTCGTGGTCAGTAGCATTTAACGCTACAAAAAAAAATTGCAGCGCTTGAAAAAATTTTCTACTGAATGATTTTTGTAATCTAGCGCTACAGTTTAGCGCTACATGAATTTTGCAAGCAAGAAAACTATACGCTAAATTGTACACCGGCTGTTAATTGACGTTTGTTTGTTTACAAGATTTTTTGAAAATTAATAATAATAATTGAATACTAAAATTTTTGAAAATTGAAAATTAAATGAAGCGTTAAATGCTACACCGCTGAACGCGATTGCTATTTCAAGAATTTGAATTTTTCAGTGCAACATTTTTGACCTCTAGCACGCAAAAATAGAACGAACGATTTATTTGTCAGAAGACGGCCACAGAATTTTGTGTCATTTTTTACTCTACTATATGGCCACTTGTACGTATGAAAACCAGTGTTTGTGAATGAAATTTTTTAAAATATATAAATTTAACTAATAAGCCTGTCTAATAGATGCCTATTATATTCGTATTATTAGAATTGATCTTAATTAATTCCACATACAATTCATGCGCTGTACATAAAACAGCTTACCAAGAAATCTTTGAAACAGACTTAAACATGCGATAGTACAAGGCCTTATAACATGTAGAAACATCTTAGATCCTCAATAGATACGATTCTTTTTTGGTTTATATTGCAATATTTTGTATTGGAGTTACAAGGTATATCTGTGAGTTATATTATTCAGTTAAATTATTTGTTTACATTTTTCTTTGTCAAAAATATATAATTATAATTATCGATTAAGCCATTAATTTGAACCCAAAGGCGAACAGCAGCTGAGTCAAGTCGAAAACCAGAAAAGTTTTTTTTTTTCACTTTTACTGGGATTTTCGCATGAAAGGTCGGTACTTTAACCACTGTGCCACCAAGCATTTATCCAGGTACATCCAAATGCAACTTATGAAATTAACTATTATAAGTTTGAGAAACATTGTCATACTCTTAACATAAGAATTTTTTTTATGGTATTTCTTTAAATATTTAAAAACATTATATAGTTATGCAACTTAAAATAGTTTTCGATAAAAGTCTAAATTTTTTTTATTTTTTTTTCCTTATTTTTTTAATTATTTTCTTCTATTTTTTTTAGTTATCGAACCCAACAAAATAAAAATGGTGATTGCTTTGCTTGTTATGTTTATCTAATAGGTAAATTCATTTTTGTTGTTATTTTTAATTGGATTTTCTTTTTTTTGTGTGTATTTGGTTTTAAAAAAGAATCGAAAATAAAAAAAAAGGGAACCACGCACTTTAAAAAAAAAAATTGACGTCGCGGTTCTCCACACACGATTATTATATAGTCAATGTTATTTTTTACATATACATATATATACTTACTTACTTTTTTTTTTAAATTTTTTTACTTTACTTGTATATTAATTTCCTCTTCTGTTCTTTTGAATCTATTATTTTATAATAGAAAAATTTTATTTTATTGTACTTAGAACAATGCAGGAGTTTAAAAAAATAAAAAAAAATTGACAAAAAAACTACGTAAAAAAAATAATTTAAGAGACACAATGAATTGGAAGAATACAAAAAAAAAGATATACATAGGAAAAGAAAATTAAAATTAAGAACAATGCCTTCTTTTTTTCTTTTTTTTTAAGAAAATACTATAGAAAAGTTGGGAAATAATAAAAGAAAAACCAGGAAAAACTTTTTATTCAATAAAATAAAATAAAAAAAAAAAAACAAAATAGTGGGCAATGACTTTTAATCATAAATTTATTAATTTGTTGGTTATAGACTTAAAAAGCTTTAAGTATGTTGGTATATTTTGGGTTGGTTATGTAGAATTTTGTTAAAAAAATTGTTTTAAGTTTCTAACTATAGTATTAATTTATTATTAATTTAATTTTAAATAAAACAAATAACAGTTAAAGTCGTTGGGAGGTGTTTAGAGATATAAATCAATGTGCGCCAGTTATTTAATATTTTTAATTAATTGTCCTAAGAATTTTGGAATATTGGATAGAGCAATTATAGAACAATTTTTATACCCATATGAACGTAGGTTGGAATATATAATGCAATTGATTATCTGAAATTTTTGCAAAATTAGCTAGCTTTAGTTAATAACATCTGCATAACATATATTTGATGTTCGAACACATTCGTTCAAATAATTGCCATACAACTTTAATACATATAGATCAGAGTCTATTAAGGTGTATATTTGAAAATTGACTTTATGAATATATATAGTTAGTCTTTACATGCAATCTTTAGCATTAAGCTTTTTATCGAAATTATACCACTTTTAGTGTTGTCCTGATCACATTTATGAACAGGAGTTCAATTTTAATCATATAATGGATATTTGGATTGGAATTTGAAAAACATTTCGGATTTTTTTCTGCATTCAACTATTCATCTATTTGTATATTTAAATTTTTAAAAAATGAAATATTTTATACGGCGTGAATTGAAGACATTTATGTGAAAAATAAATCTCCATTTAACATTTAGTACTTATTTAGAGATTCCAAATAAACATTTGGAGCTACAAGATACCCCTTTATGTCTAGCTATTTGCATTTATATGTAGTTACATAAATAACTTAAAGTTTTAAAATGAATCTGATAATATAATACTAAAAATTTTAAAAATTTAATTTAATTATGGAAATTAAAATTTAATATATATAATTCTAATAATAAAACAAAACAACTTCTTTTTTAATTCAAAAATATACGAAATGGTCTGAAAAATTCTAAAAGAATAATTTAATTTTATTATTTTACCTTTTCTATAATTAACTAAAAACAAAAAAAAATATGGGAGAGTCCATAATTTATATAATTAAGTAATTTACAAAATTAAAAAATTAAAAACACTATGGTATCTAGTATCTATCTATATAGAGTATAGAGTTATGTACTAAAAAGTGTTCTTGATAATGAAACACCGAAATGTCTACAGGGGAAATGTCATATGAAGTAAGCGAAAACTATACTAGCGAAAAATTTTATCCGAAGATATATATATACATATATATATCGTATATTGTATGAATCAATTCATGCTACTAAAAATGAACACGATTTAAACGAAAGGAATATTTTAAATTAAAATATTTTAAAATAATGTTAAAATAAATAAAATCAACAAATTGAGATATAATATTAAATTTCTTCAATTAATTAGCATCTACAAAACATTGATACATCACCCTGTACTATAACAATACATTGGTTCTCCAGGTCTCTGTTTTAAAGTCTCGCATAATTTTCTCATATAAATTTTAAAATACCCTAGACAAGTGAGTAGATAATCAAAGCGCTACCAAAAAAAAAATGGGTTGCTAGGCAACCTTTATTAAAATTTACAACAGTATTAGTAATATAATGTCAAAATTCCTTAAGTATAATTTATATTTTTATAATTTAAATTTTTATAATAATAAACTGTCAATATTCACTTAATTATCACTTAATTAGTGTTTTACAAAATCTAGTTTTAAAACAGCCTACATCAATAAGTAGCAACCTGTATTCTAAATCATAATATTCTATTATGTATGAAAACATAAAGACCTGCTTACATTAACAAAATTATCAACATAGACTATAAAAATAATTTTGTAATTTTTAATTTATAATCTGAATTAAAATTGCAAAGAGTAGTTATAGGAAATGTTAAAGATAAGTTGAATTTGGAATGTATGTAGTTTTTATTCTGATTGAAGATTTTATATTTTTATAATAAGAGATTTTATGATAAGGTGTGAAAAACTTTAAATAAATAAATATACACTTAATTATACTATCTTAAGTGTATTCAGTGTATGATCTACATTTAGCAAATTAAGTGTAAAAAAGTAGACAAAACCTAGAATTAAAATCTTATATTGATGTTCTATTTTAACAAATGTTTAAAAGTAGCTCTAATTTTTGCACCTGTCATGTTTTATAACTATAAACAAGATACAGTGAATGAGTTCACAATAAAAATTGCATATTCTTTACAATATTGTATATTTAATCGAACGTAATACTTATTCCGTATAATATATTCGATAGATCATTATTACTTATTTTGTTATTGAAGTAAGTAAGTTGCATGACCATTTAATCGGTCAAACTCATGTTTATGAGTGTTTATAAAATATTCGTAATTTGAAATACATACAAAACTTTACAATTAATTTATTCTAAACTAAAATAATAACAAAATATTCACTCAAGTGTACCTATTTACTATATAGGTTTTTATATTTAATAACTATAATAACTATAATATAAAACAAAATGAATAGACCAACTTATATAGAACGTAGTTAAAATACAAAAAAACGAAATTACATATTAAATAAAAAACAATGAAATTCTTAGTTGTTTATACGCAAGAACATTTTCAAGAAATATTTCTTCTAATTCTTCTTAACTATAGGTTTTTTCTTTTCATATTCTTTTCAATAATTCTATAAGTTTTATACTTATTTATAATAGCGTAGGAATTAGTTATTTTTTTTTGTATATGTATTATATGTTCGTTGCAAACTAAGACGTAGAATGTATGACGAATTATGGTAATGCACCTAAAGGTCTTCACTTTTAAGAAAAAAAAAAACAACAAAACTATAGACAAGTAAAAACGTAGAAAAAAATGTCGTCGTCGTTGTCGTTGTCATCGTCATCTTAAACCCTATTGTAATTTATACAAATAAAATGTAAATACGTGTCTATATTAGGACAACCAAAAATTTTATACATGTTTTAAAAGAAATTGTTGTTAACAAATTCTTTTAATTGAATGTAATTTAAATCTTTAGGAAATAATGGTAAAAGAACTGTTTAAAGCCTATATACCATAGGTGGATTAGTGAGTAAGCATTTGGTTTACTAATCGATTGAGTTCGATTCCCGTATGGATCATGAAATCATTTTTAATTGAAAAAAATTATTGAAAGTAATTTTTCTTTATAAATCTCCATGGTAACCAAATGTAATTTAAAAATACAAATTTATAATACTAACAAAATAAATAATATTACTTATAAATTGATAGAAAGTATTGAAAGTGAAAGCATAACGGGCTACAAGGGCTATACGTGTTAGAATGGCACAAGATATCCCCCACATCAAAACAACCAAAACAACAAAGCCTATAAACAATTACCTTGAAAATATGTTCAGTTAAAATTTTGAGGAAGTATATAGATTTATATTTATATGTCTCTTTTACACATTCCCTAATATTCTGAAGACATAACCAAACTTCTGTAGATTTAATTTATTAAACCGAAGATATAAGATCAAACTCGAAGTTCCATTGGCTTAAGTTACAAAAATAAACAATCCATATATTGTCAGAAAAACAATTTTACTCCTAACTGTTACCCCTAACTGCTTTTAAAAAAATTTCCTAAAGCACTAACACTTAAAAAAAATAGTAACAGTTCAAGACAATAGATGTTGTCTCTGTCGTAGTTACAAAGAAACAGCAGAGCATCGACTCTAGCAGTCCACAGACAATACAACTAATATTGTCACGAGAACATTCAATGATTTCAATACCTCCCAAACTGTTATAAGAATATGGAGCAGTAAATGCGCAATCGCTCTAATTGTATTCCTCAATTAAAATAAAATTTTACCACGATTTCTTTACTGCAGAAAATTTTCCGGTACCTCTAAGATATGCAATAAAAACTAAAAGACTATAGTTTTATAAATCTAATAGGTTTTTTTAAGTTCATATTTCTTTCATAACAAAATCGTTATGAAATTAAAAAAAAACAAAAGGGTAGAAAAAGTAAAAAAAATTTTAAATAATACGAACATTGTCACATAAATTTCCTTCAACTTTTTGTTTAGTCTATGCTTCATAGAAATGCAGAGAAAAAAAAAACTTAGTTTTAGAACAAAATTTACATTTTTACTTGAAATTCATTTTTTTTTTTTTTTTTTTTTTTAATTTGTCTCTATGCTAACTATGTAATTCTATCTATCGTTACATTTTCTCATTCAAGGATACGGAGATGAATTTGTATAGTACTTTTAATGTAAATATACTTACATTTATTATTTTTTTTTGCACATATGTATATATGATGCACATATATATATATATGTAATATATATATATACTCGCATATAAGAATATGATAAGGTAATCTTCAAAAAAAAAAAAGTGCAAAAAGAGATAAAAACAAGTTAATTTTACTTGAAAATAGTCAGTATTTACTAGCTAATTATGCAAAAACTATCTTTTACTAGTTTCTTAAATAAAAGTAGTTTAATTGGTTGTACTTGTTATATATTTATTTTAAATCTTCAAACATATAAACATCATGCAAGTAAATTATGTATTATTTGTTTAATATGAACTAGGTCAATTTTTAATGACTTTTATTTACAAGGAAAAAAATTTTAAGAATATACATATAGTACATATATATATGCTACAGAAAACATTTACAAATACTGTAATTACTGTTCAAGGAATTAGTCTAGTATTTTACTACTCAAATTTAATGACGACTATATTAGTTACTTTTACTATCAAGTGTTGTGAAAATTTTTTAAATAAAATCCTGCTTAACTAATCTTTGATTTTAAACACTAAGGTATTTCTAGGTTTTGATAAAAAAATTATTTTAAGCTAAAATCAAGATAATTATATGCAAATTATAAAATACTAAATACCTGATTTTTAAAAAAATTTATTAGCAAGCCTGAAAGGGTTAAAAATTAAGTAGTAAACGTACGTTACTTTAAAATATACTGTTTTAACAATCACTTATAGTACCTAAATACATCAAATGTAAATGTAAACGTACGGAAACGTATATTTTTAGTGAGACACTTCTATAACACAGGCTCAATAATTTTGCTGAGTTGTAATTTTTTATAATATCAATTGACAGTTACAATCTGTTTGAAAAATATTCTCATAACAATATTGTGTAAAGTCAAAAATTTTTATTAGGCGTTTTTTTTTTAAATCTGAGCATAGATCTGAGCACGGTCTGAACAAAATGAGCACTCTTAGAGCAGAGCATGTATTTACAGAGTACGCCCAGAGTACTCAGATTTAATAAAAAAAAAACACGGTTTGAAAAAACTGTCATTTTTATTTTACATGTGTAATCTTAAACAAACGTCAAAATATCTTTGTATATAATTTCGCTCAGTCGTACTCGAAACTTTTGAATTGAGCACGTTCTGAGCGCGCTCTAATTTAAAAAAAAAAAAAACACGAATCACAAGTTCTGAGCTCAGATTTAAAAAAAAAACGCCTATTGTATTTAATGTCAATTTTGTCAAGTAATATGGTAACACCATATCTTATAATGTCAATTTTAAATGAATCATATGAAATTAAAAGATGATAAACTGACAATTGACACATTCATTAGAAAATAATATACTAACTATTTATTAAGAGTAAGAGTTATGATTAAACAATTCGATTACTCATTTTAAGTTATTAAAAATGCACTTAATGCATATATACATATGTTGTTAATCAAAAATTGCAAAACAATTGAATGTGTTTGGCATATTTTGCATCTCTTTACATATATTTCTACTTATATATCACTTATAATATGTAATATATGGAATACTTATATGATAATCACTTTAATGAACAATACACGTCATCACTATTTATAAAAAAAAGTACTTTAAGTCTATAATTCCTGATTAATGATTACATATGTTTGGGGTTGTTTTTGTTAATGGAAAATAATACATTTGGGTTTTAAAACTTCCGACATATGAAATTTGTTTTTTTTTTTTATTATGCCATCAACGATAGGAATACAAAATGTGTGTATAAATAGATAATTCGCATGAAGTAGTGATATAGTTATTTTTTCGTAAATGCTTATTAGCTTTATTTTAAATTTTTACTTATTTAAAATTGTCATCGTATTAGCACAATATACAAATAATAAGGTTTCCATTAAAAAACCTCAAGCCTCTTAAACTAATTGTACACCTACTTAGTATATGGATTGATCTAACGAATATCTCCTCCAAATCTTATACTATCATTAGCTTCGAAAATTATTCTTTAATCTAAAATTAAATCAAAAATAATTGATAATATTTATATCATTAACACCTTCACAAGTCAATCATTATATTAATTAAAGCAAAAATGTTATTACATATTATATATAATTTTTATAACACTAAGTATATCTCATTTATTTCAATATTCAGAATTAAACACTACAAGCAAATTATTGCAAAATAAACTAATCATTATTGACTTTAAAATAAAATTGAGTAGCTTAAATTATTACAAATTTATTTTAATTAGCACATTTGTTTGTTTTTTTTTTGTATAATATTCAATTAAGTGGGATGTTTTTATTTCCAAAAATTTATTTTACCTTTACTTATTAAAATAATTATTACTATATATATATACATTATTTATAATTAATTTTATTGCAATTTAAATGAATGTTTAAAAATTAAAAAAAAAAAAATAACATGTATTTTAATTAAGTTTATCTAATTTCAATTTTTTTAATAATAAAAAAAAAACAATTCATTTAATAAATTAAAAAATTCAAATAAAATTCAATCAAATAAATTAAAAATGAATATGTATATGTATTATATTGTACTAATGTACTAATAAACATTACATTTACTACACTTGAAAAGTTAAATTGTTTTGGCAGTTTTTTTTTTGGAAAATTTCATTACTTTTGTTAACCCTTTCGATCTTGTTTAAAATTTTGAATTCGAAATATCAAAAACAAAAAAGTTACACAAATTAACTTCCTGATAGAATAATATTGTATACCTATTTGTTTTTTGACATTTTATCTTATCTCTATTATGATTATTAATAATTGTACTAGCAAATATTATTTTGATTAAAGCTAATGGGATGGGACTGCTAATATTTAGCATAATTTTCTACTTTTATGAAATTTTTACTAACTAATTTTATTTTTAAAATAAAAAACCTTTGATCCCTATTTAATAAAATAATTTTTTTATACTAATAAACATTATTAGTACTAATAAATATGAAGTAATAATTTTTCGTTGCATAAAATTTTTCTGTAACTAAAGAATTACTAGCAAAGTACTTACTAACAAAATATAAATGTAGAAAACAAAATATAAAATTAAATTCGTTTCTTTTATATTCTAATTAATAAGTAATACTTATATATTATTCTGTATCCTTCTGAGATTTCAATTTTATTCTTAAATTACTTTTTTAACAGAAGGTTGTTAGTTACTTCAGATAAGCACCATAACAAGTTCATATTTAAATATTTTAAATTAACACAGATTTAATAGTCCTTTTAAAATTTATGCTAATAAGAATTTACTAATAATTATTAGTACAGCGACAAAATATTAATGTCTAATAATTATTGATGTAAAGGTTTAAACTAATAAAAATCACTTCTTAATTTAATTAAACTAATAGTTTTAGGTATAGAGCCCAGTTATTTTAAAAGATTTTTCATATCAATTGTTTTTGCAAAATAGTTTATTTTGAAAGAACTACACAATATTGAATTGCAGCAATGAACGTGTTAAAAATAAACATAAATTAATTAAAACAAAAAACTGATAAAAAAAACATAGTTTGAAATCAAAAAAAAAAATAATATAAGTAGGTGTCCCTGTATTTTTGACTTTTAATATGACAAACATAAATTTTATTTTACATGCACCATATATATTTATGAACATTATTATCATATATATATACATATAAACTATATAAGTATATAGATTGGTGGGTTATATTCTAATTTCAAAAAAAAAAATTCCATCAAATGAATAACTATCAACCAACGCTATTTACTGGCACACCGATTTTTTATTTTCCCAATAATTATATGCATATATTGTATAGCAAGAAAATTGCATTGAATTGAATTTTGATTTGACTTTTATTATATACAAATATAGCTATATTGTTTTATAAATGCATACATATATAGGTATGCATATATTTATCTCTATGCATATTATTTTAGACTTGATGAATTTATGCTAATAATTAGCATAGGATTTAATGTTTTTTGTATTTATTATTATTAATAAAAAAAATAAAAATAATAAAATCGGTGCTAATACCATAAATTGTATTTTAACATAAAAATATAATAAACATTAAAATTTATGGGATATTTTGATTTTTGTTTATTTCATTCTTTCTCTTTTCATTTTTTTGTTTTTTTTTTTTTCATAATAAAGACCTTGAAGTTCAAACTTTTGAGGTAAAGAAACGCTAAAAGATAAATATTAAAAAAAAAAAAAAAAATTTTAAATTTATTTTTATTATACTAATTAAATAATTGATTTTTTTTTGTACTCTAATAGATTAAATTAATATAACATTTAGAACTACTTACTTATTTTAAACACAGTCTATACAATATACACATGTACATGTATATATATGTATTATGTATATATAGAACAATTGAAAAATGTTTGATTAAAAAAGTTAAAAATCCATTAATAACATACCTGAAAATAAATAAAAAAAAATAGGAAATATTAATTAAAAATATTGTAAATATAATAAAACAATTTAAATTTAAACACATTGTTTTTAATTAGTAATAAATCTTACAGGTTGTCCTTTAAGATTTAAAAAAATAAAATAATAGATTAATAAGAATTTTTTAGATTAGATTAATTTGAATTGTTAATCGAAGAATGGAGCAATTTAAATGCTACTTATAATATAATATGTATATTTTTATATGACATTTAAAATTATTCAATCATAAAAACATCATTTACTTACTTAGTATTATTTTGAAACAATTAATTTATTACATAAAAAAAACATTTTATTTTTAAATCTCATTAAAAAGTATTTAAAGATCATTTTCTTGATTAGTGAACAGTGAACACCGATAAGTAAAGATTTAAAGAACATCCAATAATAAATTTTAATGTTAATCACGATTTTTTAATTATTTTAAATAATATACATACAGCTATAAAATATCAGTCTGACTGTATATTTCTAATTTAAATATAAAATATTTAAAATATTCAATTTAGACTTTAGTCAATATACTTCACAACATCAGAATTTGTTTTAAATTTTGTTCGGTAAACTTTAAGTTATTCGGCAATTGAATTTGCAGTCACACTCCCAAAGAAGTTCAATACTATAATTTCCCAAAGATTTGGTAATTGAGCTTTAATCATCTTAACAGTGTCTATTAATTCAGCAGTAGTGAACATATTTTTATACCATACCTAATGGCAGATTACAGGACGTGGTCAAACATTGATTGGAACAACTTCCGAGTTAGGTACTTAAATTTTTAATACTTGTAAGTTATAAGTGTAAAATAAACATGAGAACTTAATCTAATCTATTTAGTTAATCGAACATATTAAAAGAACATATGTATATAATGAGGCCAAGGTGTGTTGGTGGGTAAGCATAATATAAATTAGTTTTCAAAATAAATCTTAACCAAAAACAAACTATAAAAATGTATCGAAAATATTATCTACTTATAGATATCTACTCATATTCCAAAAAACCTAAATTAGTACTTAACAAATTACTTTTAAAAATTTTATTTTGAATTGAATTCCAGTACAAGACATTTCAAATCAATTTCGAGAAAATTTAAACCAAAACATTTTTTTTTTAATTACTAAAAATACTTTTTTAAAAAAAATTCTTTTACTTTCAACACCTGCTGGAATATCTTAAGTGTACAAGGTACAAACCCAATTTTTTTTTATCTTCAATTTGTTTCAAAATTTTTTTCTCTTATGTTATATTTGAGCAGTACTTAATATAAAAAAAACTAAAAAAAAAAGAAGAATTAACAGAAGTGTGAGCGTCAATATAGAAATACTTATTTTATAAAATAAATAAAAAAATAAGAAAAAAAACAATTTTAGTGTAGTGTTGAAATTAAAAACTGAAGTAAATAAATAAAGCATTTTTTTAAACAAAATAGAATATAAATATTTATATATAAACATATCATGCAATGTTTATATTATAAAATAAAAAAATACTAAACCATCGTTTTATTCCAATTTTTTTAACTTTTTTTTTTTAAAAAAAAAAAGAATGTTTCGGTACACAAAAAAAAAAGCTCTACATATAAAATGTTTTTTTCATTCACTTTTGTTTTTAATTCTTTTTTTTTTTTTTTAATAAGTATTATTATTCTGATAATATCAGAATTAATTTTCAAAAAAATTTTAAATTTTTTTATTCTTTGCAAAAAAAATTCAAAAAATTTTTAAAAACAAAACATATGTTTATTTCCAATCTGAAAAAAATAAATATCTATAGATAGTCGTACAACATTAATAAACTAAGAACATATTTATATATAATATATTATATCTAAACTTATGTGAAAAAAATTGGTAATACAATATTGAAAAAATAATAAATAGAATCCAATGATCATGACTGACGTCATTGGTTAGCTTTACTTTTGTTCTCATGGCTTTAAATCGACATATGCTTAAAAATGAAACATACTTAAATATCATATTTTAGACACTAGAAAAAAATAACATTAAACGAAAAAAACTAAAAGAACTGAAAAAAAAATTACAGATAATATTAGAAACAAAATAAAAAAAAAACGATTCAATTATTAAAAGTAAAAAATCATGTTTTACAATATTAAAAAAAAAACAAAATTGTTTGAAAATTTGGTATTTAACATAAAAACAAAATTTTAGGATGGGTACTTTTTTTTTTGTTTATCTGTGATGCAGAACATTTTTACAAAAAAAAAAAACTAAGTGGTTCGTTGTTTATTTTATTTTAAAGATTTTTTTTTGGTTTTATCAAGGTAAAAATAATGAATGCGCATCTAAATAATTTATTTGATAGATACTTGATAATTTATTAATGAAAAGAAAAACAATTTACAAAACTTAACGAAAGTTAAAATAATGTAAATTATTGATATAAGTGATCGTTTTGTAATTAGAACCACTCAACAATGTCGATTGAAAAAACTAATTTAACGAAACTTAACGAAAACTTAACGAAATTTTTTATTTTCGTCACAAACATGAAAATGATGAATATAATTAAGTAATAAATGTACATTATGTAATTATGAAAATGTTAAACAATAATCTAAGATTTAACGAACTTTTAAAAATCATAATATGGCAGCCAATTATATCATATAATCATAATCGTATATTCAAATTGATATTTAATATTCTTCTGTTTAATGAAAAACTAAAAATTCAAATATCCCATAAATTTAATAAATTCTTAACTAAAATGCGAAGTAAAATTGTATATTGAGACTTAACTTTGATCGTTTTTTTTCTTCGTTATTCTCCTAAAAGATCACATTACTTCGCTTTTTTTTTGATTTTCGGTTATATTTCAAAATGTTTTTTTGAATTCTTTCCAGTTTTTTCTTCAAATCTTTTTTGTTTGTATATAGTTACACTTAAATGTAAGAATCTCTTCCTTGTTTAATAAATCTTATCATACGAGTATGATATAATTGACATGTACATATGCAATTATATATATACCATATATATACCATATCAGTTTGATAAGAAAATATTATTATCTAATCAGACCAATAATGCAACTAGTATATGTTTTGAACAACGAACTTATGTTTTAACTTATTCAATATAAATCTTTATTTGTTTTTAATTTTAGATAATGATAACTAATAAGTAATAACTTATTCTTCCTCTATGATATGCAATAAATATTGAATATTGCATATTGTAATACATGTACATAGCAAAGCAGAAACAAGTAAGTATACCACACCATTGTTCAACATCTGGCCATCCCAAAAAAATGTTACAATTATGTAAATGATTATTGATTTGTGGTAATCTAGTGATGTTTTTCAGAAAATTATCAATGTAAATAACTTATCGGACATAAATTAGCCAACAGAATACATGCTGTTTTAATTAAGTTTTTTTGGATTAATGCATTTTTCATTTCATTCGTTTTTTTTTTTTCATTTTAGGTGGATCTAATGATGGAAAATTTTTTTTTTTTTTTATTTTAATTTTTCATTTTCAACCTTTTTTTGTGTTTATTTTCATTTATATCAATTTTCTTTTTTTTTTTTTTTTTTAATTTTTATAGTAATTTTTCTTGAATTTCATTTTCTGTTTATTTTTTACGTAATTATAAACTAATTTCAAAGGAAAATTTTATTTATATTATTTAAGTGTAATATAAAGTGAAAATTTTCATTTTCAAAAAAAAAAAAAAAAAAACGAATGAAAGTGAAAGTTAGTAATAGTGTCTTTGTTTCTTTTGTTACCATATACATATATACAACATTCTAAGATAAGTACTTTTGTTTTAATGAAAAATTAAATTGGAAAAATTGAACACTTACTTAAGTATTCAAATTTTTAAAATTTATACTAATTTGAATTTTATTAAATATGTTATAGCAAGTCGCGTGATAATATTGTGCAAAGTATTTGAATTTGAATGTGCAATAAATTTTTTTCATAAGTGAAATGCAGTATTTGTTTTGGATATTCATTATTTGAATAAGAAGTAAATTTGTAACTTATTTTTTTTAACAATATACTTATCATTGTTATTATGTTATTAAATATTTTCAAACACAACACATTAGTACATTGATACATAATGCATTTACATATCTACCTCCGCTTATCCATAATGCGATAAGAAAATTCACGTATCCCATCCATCATATAAAAAGGAATTACAAAATTCTTAAGCATGATATAAATTTATTTTAGCCAGGCTGAAAGTTTTTTATATGAGTATTTTTTATTTAATAAGGGGAACACTAGTTATGACAAATTAAATACAAGTTAAAAAATTTTCAGTTCTATCATCAATGGAAAGTTGAATTCATTTTTTGGAATGACAGAATTTAGAGAATACCATTATCTATCGTTGGCCTGAGTTTGCAAATTTGACATGACATAGTTTACTTTTACTATACATTTCATTGACGAAATGTCATCTTATTTCAAATTTTACTAATATTTGATCAATTCTAAAAACAACAGCATTTATTAATGATTGTAAAAATGTATTATAGTATAAATTACTAGTTATTTTAATATTAAATTTAACTGAACTGAAGTGAATGATAAACTGATTTATAATTAAATAATATTAATAACCAGACAAAACAGAATATTGAAATTGTATCGATATATGTAGAATATAAAAATGTTTATTCAGGTGCCAGTGTAGACTTTAATCATGGAATTATATTATTAAATCAAAACACTTATTCAATAATCATAATAAAATTTTTAAATAAAAGAATTTAAAATTTTAGTCTTTCATAATAAGTCATGCAATTCATTATAAACCATATAATTCTTAACTAGCCCCACTTAAAGAAATCTTATTATAAAATATCTATGAATCAACTTAAGTAAATATGTCTGTTTTACAATAGCATTCTTCAAATATGTATATTAACCTTTTGGCGGAACGCTTTAATAAGTATGTATTATCCAAAAAATTCTTTTAACATATATAAGTATTATACCTTATAATCTAAATAAAAAAATGCATAATTTTCATTTTCATTCAAAATTTATACTTTAAAAATTTGTTGATCGTATTTCTTGTATACCTAAAAATAGTAAATACTCATTAAATATACATAATATTTAGGAATTTTACTTAATTTTTTTTTTTTTTTAAATATAGATTTCCTAACATATTGATGAAAAAATTTTAAATAGGTACATAATATTGAAAATCACTTTACTATACTCGGTATCGTATTATTTGATACGAGAGTATATTATATAGTATTGAACTAGATCATTAATTCTCCAGTTTTATTACATCATAATTCTTTCATTCATTTTGGAAAATTTCAGAAAATTTAAAATTTTTCAAAAAAAAAAAACATGCTTAATGCATATTTCCAATTTTAAATGTATTTATATATATTTTTCTAAGTGTATGTGTATAATTCATATACACATTCTGATATTTGTGTCTAAGAATTGAATTCAATGGTTGATTGCATTTTTGGAAAAATTAGAAAAAAAAAAAATTTAATATGATTTTATTGAAACTTAACGAAAAATGAAATATTTTAAAATGTTAAATGTACATTCATCAGATTTGCCCCTATACAAATGACTTAAAAATATAGAATTATAAAATTATGTGAAGAGAAGGAGGTCTGTTTTTTATGAGTATCTTTTTTTTCTGTGTGTTTTATACAATTTCTTTTTATAGAATATACAACTTATAGACTGTTTTTTTGTATTTAAATACAACAAATGACTAGCAACGAATTCTGAACTTATGTCATTGATATTACACGCACTTTACTTAAATGGTTTTTTTTTTCTGTGCTCTCCCCCCTTTTTGGTTTGCTACAAATTAATTTATTAAGAATTTTTTTTTTAAATTTTTTCTTAATTTAAGAATCTTAATTGCTCTTCATTTTACCATCAGATACTACTAATGCCACTATATTCAACTACTGCTGATGTTGTGATTGTTTTTTTATTAGTAAATATAGTGTGGGGGACTATAAAAGAACGAGATATGAACCAGATTTTTCAAATTTTTGAGAATATTTTATAAAATTTAGAATTTTTTCATTTGTGTTTTTTTTTTGTGTGTATATACTACAGTTGGTTACATAATATTACAAGCATTGGTGGATTACTTTAAGTTATTGAAATTAATTTGAGTTCAGTGAGAACAGTTTAAATAAAATTAACAAAGCATTCAAAGATGGAAATAATTGGAATTTTAAAGATCCAAAATAATCCAAAAGATCAGGTGTTCGAATCCAAAGATTCTAAAATATAAAAAAAATTTATAAGTCCAACTGATATAATTTTCCTCGATTTATGATTTAAAATTTAATCTTCTAATTGATGTTCGGAATTTCTTCGGAAAAGTATATTTTTAAATAAAATTTTAAATGAGTCCAATTTGATTTATCTTCCGACTATGATAATTTAAATCTTCCGAATGATGTTCGGAATTTTTTTCGAATTTTTAATTTTACTGAACGCAAACTAATTTCTCTTAGTGCAAGTACATAGAATAACTACTTGTATCTATTAAATAATAAGTAATTCAAAATTCGGGAAGATTTAAAGAAATTATCTAATTTTAAAAATAAAAATGTTTCTATTTATAAAACAAAAAAATTAAAACTATAAAAAGTTATAATAAAATATATATAAATATTGAACACTTTAAATTGGTAACTAAAATAAAATTAATTCATGGGTGGCTCTTGTTTTGGAATAAAAATGAAATCAATAATAAAATAAATTAAATACATAAGAGGTTACACACTTAGGATTTTATGTAACATTTTCTCCATTTTTATTTCTGTAATCAATCATGCATTCGATTTTATTCGAATGCAATAATCAGGGGAAAAAGAATTTTTTAAAAATAAGAGTATAAATATTCCCATTAAAAGATACAAAGGAAAAAGTCACAGTACACAACTTATATAAATTCGATTTACAAAACATGCGACATATGCCGCTCATATGAGATAATAATACATGATCACACATATATATACAATATATTAAATTTTAATTTTGTAAATTTATTCGTGAATTAATTTATTATTTGTAATTTTTTTTTTACCCTGCGTTATTTGATATCTTATACCTGTTATAAAGATCACCTGAAATTTTATTTACATTTTTTTTAACGACAACTGTAACGGACTTGTGATAATTTTATTTAAAAAATGTGCGCGCAACCATTGTTACAAAATAATTGCTGCGAAAGAAAATATGTTCATGATGTAATTAAAGTTGATATTAAAATGACAAGAGATAAAAGTAATTGGAATGACAAAATAAAATGCAAATAATTCCAGTAAGTGAATTAAGTTACTCATATCAATCATTGAGTAAGTCATTAGGTTAGTAAGGCAATATAAAAATTTAATCAGGTGTATATTTAAGGGTTTTTTTTTTTAAAGGAAAAGATTACAACTAAATTACTACTTTTACTTGAACTGTGAGAGATTAACTGTATTCATATGCTTATTACCATCATGCGTCATATGCCGCTTATATGAGATTAATTAGTTATACTTGAGTAGTAATCCGTTATTATTGTCTTAAAATATGTTTTTTTATTAAATAATGTTTACTATTAAAACTATTAATCAAAATCTTGTAAGTACTTAACCCTTTTTACTTAATATAGAATTTATAATTAGTATCTATACCGCCGTAGAAATGAGATTGCAGAGATGAGATTAGCTAATTATTTAGGGTAACTAGTTATTTAACGAACCATATTAATTGACAGTTATGTAGAAAAAAACTGTATAGAAATAGAAACTTTCTTATTTTTAGTACTTAATACACATTTGATCTAAAAAATAACAATATAATACATTAAATATAGCCACAAACAAATTATAACCAGTATTTAATCTTCATTTAAAAAAAAAAATTGCCACAGGGTATATTTAATCTTACAATAACAACTTCTTACTTTTTTTTACATATTATAACTACTCTGACTTTGATAAATTAAACATCAAATTAAACCATCAAATTGTTACAAATTTTTAATTTTTTTGTTAAAAGATCTAAAGTTGGATCATCATCATTATTGGTTACTAATGTAGTTTAATATTGGAAACTCTTTGTTTTTTGGTTTTTTATCAATTTTTAATTTAATACAATTTGAAGATCATTAAAGTTAATGTATATAATAATAAGAAACAAAAATAAAATTTAGAGTGAATTATTAGTTAATTCATCAATTTCAAGTATTGAATAATGAAAAAAAAAACAAAAAACACAATTGAAT
Source organism: Dolichopus griseipennis (assembly GCA_963082915.1). NCBI lineage: Eukaryota > Metazoa > Arthropoda > Insecta > Diptera > Dolichopodidae > Dolichopus > Dolichopus griseipennis. The sequence goes on along the minus strand of OY720443.1, from coordinate 44,549,947 downwards.
AAGTAATACAAAAAAAATCGAACAAGAGTCAATTACAAAAGATAATAAAAAAATAATGAAACATGAGTTGTTGTCAATCTACGTCAAATTGAACCAATCATTCATGACGAATTTAACACTTAGTAATCATAAATTATATTCAAATAAAAGATTCATTTAGTTAGAACGAATTTATTTCTTTTGTTTTTAAAAAAAAAATACTAATACTAGGATTTAAACAAAGTAACAATTCCCTGTAATTAAAACAGTCTTAGTTTATCTTTTAACTAAAAGACTTGTATTGATCTTCCGATGAATTTTGATATTACGATCAGAGTTTTTTTGCAGTAAATTCCTTTAGAAATTTTGGTTTATGCTTACTTTTCTTAGTTAAGCTAAGAAGTCTGTATATAATATACTACCGTGCTAAGGAAATGCTTAGATAATGGAATATTTGACATCAGATAAATGTCTCACAACTTCAAACTAAGAAAAAATGTCACATATCTCGATGAAAATTCATTTAAAACTAATAACTTATATGTCGCATCTATGTCTAAGCTTTAATAACTTAATAAATCTAAAATTGCTTAGAAAAAAAGTCGTATGTCCAAATTAACTATGAACGCCTAATACTAGTAAGTTCAAAAAACTGTTTTTCTTTATTTAACATATTTGTTTTTCAGAAATTCAAAAATAATTCAACATAGCGATGCGCTATATATAAAACACTAAAAGTTAAATTACCTAAAACCAAGAAAATGTACAAACAACTTTCTTTCTTAGAGCAGAAGTATAAATACGTATATAGAAATAGAATGGAAGGTAATAGACATAATGATTCGATGATTATTGCCCACACGAAAAATGCCCACAGAAAATTGAATTAAATATAAAAATTAAATTAAAATAAATAGAGAAAAAATCAAAAATTATATTCTATCTAGGAGATAATCTATTAGTGATTTAAAATAAAATATTAAATATTCTGGAAAAAGCGGCAATTCTGTTTTATAAATTATTTTTTGTGGGCAATTTTCGTGTGGGCATTTCTCGTGTGGGCATTTTTCGTGTGGGCAATATTCCCATCACGAGACATAATATATTCTTTTAACAAGGATTGATCTGAATGAATTGTGTATATAAGTACTATGTAAGTTAATACTAGCATTATAATGTATAGGACTTCTTATTTTATACTTAGATACAATTCCGTTCGATAATATAAATGTACCTAATACTTAATTTGTATTCGTATAATTGTAAGATATTTCTGTATCTGTGAGTTATATTATTCAATTAAAATTATTTTTTAATATTTTACAATTATATGTTCGATAATATAAATGTACCTAATACTTAATTTGTATTTGTATAATTGTAAGATATTTCTGTATCTGTGAGTTATATTATTCAATTAAAATAATTTTTTAATATTTTACAATTGTTAACATAATTATAATTGTAACTCCTTTTTTTATTGATAAGTAAGTGGTAGCTGAATTTGATCAAATCAAAAGCCATATTAAGTTTTTTTAACTTTTACTAGAATTCAAACCCCAACCAATCGAATAGAAAGATCGATACTCTAATCGCTATACAACCTAACTCTTAATAGCAATAGTTTACTTTAAGCTGTGAATAATATTTAATTTCTATTTAAATTTTTTGATTAATTCTGAATCCATGGATTTAATTAAACTTAATTTTACTAAAAATTGATGTTACAGATTACGTCAGTTTGTTACGCTCTTCGAACATTAAAAATTTACTTATTACAAATTGTTAATATTTAAATAATTAGTTACTGGTCAAAATGTTTTTTTTGTTTTTCATCAACCATTTATTGCAAATTATAATTTTTTTTTTAATTTGTGGTTTTCTGATTCAAATTCATTTTATATTAGATAACAGGTCAGTTTTTTTTGATATTATTAACTTTTGAAAGCAATTAAAAAAAGTTAAAAATCAAGAGCATAATAGTGTAAAGTAAATAAAAAATTTAAAAAAAAAGACTTTAAACATCCGAAAAAATAAACAATTACTTGGCAAAAAAATATAAAACTAATTTTTTTAGAAGAAAAGAAAACATTTGTTTTTTTTTTTTTTTTTTTTTTTTAATTTACTTAAAATTTTCTTATAAATTTTAAAATAAATTAAGAAACAAACTAATATAATATATATACATATTTATATAAGTTTGTATATATATATAGAAAACAAACAAAATACACAAATTAATATAATTACATATAATTAAAATACCATATAAAAAAAAATAAAATAAATAAAATCCCGAATAATATACCAAATTTTCAAGAAAATTTGCTAATCGTTAAAATTTTCTTTTATTCTATTGTTGTTATTTTTTTTTTAATTTTCCCCACTATACGGCATTGACTTTTGGTCTCTCCTTTTGGACATCATCACCATTGTTTACATATATAAAGCCAAAATTGTTGAAAATTTTATTTCAATTTAAATATAATTATACATATAGATGGCGATCTATATAAAAAATAAAAATAATCGTATCAAATATTAAAGTGACCATATGTTTTGTATTACTTAGTAGTACTTTGTAAATGTTATATGCTAAACAAACTCTAGAAACGGTTTTCTTTGTACATAAATATGGAAACTTGACTAAAATGAAGTAAACTAATACGTAAATAGAATAAAAGAAGGGAGTTGGATGAAGGTTTAAAGTTTAAAATGTTTGTAAATTGTAAAATGGAAAAAATTTCTATAAGAGGGGAAGACATTAAATGGACGTACATATCCCACATTTTAGGAGTTTTAACATCCTTTGAATCATCCTAGGATTTTCATATACAGTGTAGACTTATTTGAGGGAGATTTTATTGACTTCAGGACGTAAATAGTATAAAGGCGGGACTAACAAAATAGAGAATTTCTATCAGAGGGGAAGACATAAAATGGGCGTATATCCCACATTTTAGGAGTTCTAAAAATATATTTCCTTTGAATCATCTAGAATTTGTCCCAACTTCACCTAGAATTGGAGAATGTCGAATAATTTTTTTTATTTTTAAAAGATTTTATTGACTTCAGGAATACAATTGCCTTTCAAATAACTTAATTCTCTATTAACTTTTAATATTTTTAGAGGTTTTGGAAAGCTGATTGACGTTCTTTAAGGAAATTGAATAATTTTTGAAGAACATACACTTAACACTTTTTTATCAAAAGTAACTAAGAAGTTATACCATTATTTTAATTAGTTCCATCTGTATATTATATATGGTCAGTTTATTTCAAAGAGTGCTGGACGATTAACAAGATCAAAAGTATATATATATAAGAAATATCAAGAAATTTGGAAAAAAAACTTGAATAAATTGTGTACGCGTGTACACCAAAAATAATTTTGGTTTTTTTTTTTGCAATTTTTCAAAAAATTTTTTTAAAAAAACTATACAAATTATAATTTGGATTAATTTTTTTATTTTTTACTTCTAATAAAAATCATCTTTTGGTTTTTTTTTTTTTGAAATTTTTAATTTTTCTAAATCGTAGTTATCCGTTTTTCTAATATACATTGTGTTACTCTTTCCATTGTTATAAGACAGTAATTACAATACAATAATTATATTAACGATCAGTAAATTATTGTGCCCAACAAAACATTAAGTATAAGAAGATTTAATTTATCATTCACTCACTCACTCACTCACTATATACACATCACATGTACATAAGTCTAGCGCTAGATAATACGAGTAATATGATGTTGATGGGGTCATCGTAATAAAAAAACATGAACGTTTTTACTTACGGTCTTTTGCGTATTTTTATAAAGAAGTTTTACAACTTATTGTGAGATTAAAATAAAAAAAAATAAATTAAAAAAATTATTTTGTTATTTCATTAAGCATAAATGTGAAGTTTAAAACTTTTGTATTTGTAACATACATCTAATTTAACTTAATTTTTTTTTTTGTGTAATTCGCTCAGTATTTCATATACTGAGTTGTTTAATGTTTAATAATGCCTTACAGAAATACTGCAAAGTCATACAAGTTATATTATATGTTATATGTGTCCCTCACTCAATTAAATTTAGATTAAGTGTAAAACATTGTTTTTTTTTTAGTTTTTTTATATTTAAACGACATTTGAATTCTTGCAAAATTATTAACATATTAGCTTAACACTTTAGATAGAGGTCATTGACGGAATTAACAGTTACTTTACATTTAAAAATTTTAATCATGCAATTTAAGTACACACATACTGAAAGTACTTAAATTTTTGTCTTTTTTTGTAATTGTTTTAACAGTTAAGGAAATTGTGAGAAAAGTGGAATAATATCAGTGAATACTCTTTACCCTTTGATTTACATTCAAATTCTGTCCTTTGTATTCCTTCAGCAGTTATATTTACTGGTGGAAAATACTAGTGATGATCAGTATTTTTACTGGTTACTGGTAGTTTTAAGTACATACCAGTAAATTATAATGGAACCGGTAATTGAAAAAACTTCCAGTAAGTGTCAAATACTCTGGTTATTCATTACCGATTATCAACATTTCAAAGCGGTTCTAAGGTATTACTTCTTAAGGACTTTTACTCCATCTACTAATTTGATTACATATCGTTTTTCGCATTGCAAGAGCGAATATTTTTTTAATTCAAAATATTTCTAGATATTTAGATATATATATATATTATGTAGATTTAGATTTATAGGATTACAATATCCAACGATACATACGGGAAGAAACTCCACACATCATTTTCTTTAATTTTGTAAAGATTCTGAAACTTAACTAATTACCCAATGGTTTACATCTCACAATCTCAAAAATGTTTTAAGTCTGGATACTATTGCACCAAAAATATTATCATTAATCAAATAATCATTTTTTTGATAAAATTAAAATTTAAAATATATCTGTTGCACTAAAATCATATTTGACAAGAAAATAATTAAATTTAATTAGTAAAAACCCATAGACACAGGCAAGTTAATATAAAAGTATATAAAAATACATACTCATCAAAAAATTATTACTTGATTGGTGATAAGCGATTGGTGCAATAGGGCCTTCCTAATTCAATTATTTTACTTTAAAACTACCAACTATCAAACTAATAAAAACTCATATTAATTATATTAAAAATTTGACAATTAAATGCTAAAACCAATATTTCAAAATCAAAACCCATCGTTCATATCAAAACCAATCAATTTTCTAAAAAAAAATTTGATTGAAATATATATATATTCATATACGTAATCACTATACTCTTCACTATATTCAAAGGGCATTTCAATTGAGTGTCAAAAATTTATATTTTTTTAAATTAAATTAAATTGATTGCCAAATTCCCTTAATAATTAAAATCATTTTATCATAATCAAAACAAAAAAAAATCGAAAATTAACGAGAACCTGTCAAATTTTGGTTTTTTCAACATCACAAACGAAACAAAAAAAATATAAATTAAATCAAAATTTAAATATTTTTAATATTAAATTTCAATATAAATTTTTTTTTGTATTTTTGTTTTCTTTTTTGTTAATTTCGGTTTTTATTAATCTATTTAATAATATTTATATTTATTGTTTCCTTGAATTATATACGTGTATACTGTATATACACATATAATACATATATATATATACATAATATCATAATTTTTATAATTTATAACTTTAATTTCATATTTAAACACAATAAATACACCAAATTTTATGATCATTTTGAAGAATTACAATTGACGTCATTGATTTTTTGTTATTATTATTATTAAAATTGTTTTATATTTCAATAAATTTTTTAATTTTATGTATTTATTTATTTAAATATAATATTATATTTTAAATGTTAAAATTTTTCATTGATAATTTCAAAGAAAAAAAAAATTTGACTTCATTGATTCAAAAAAAACAAAAAATCAAAAAAACAACAAAATGGTTCCCTTAAAGTTGGTCAAGGTTTTTAACCTTTCCCATACTATTTTTAAAAATTAAATTAAATATAATTATATATAGATTATATATATATTTTCAAATATCGAAAATACATTATAATATCATATGTAAATTTAAATATCAATTCAAATATCGATTTTTGTATCGCATTGCGATCATTTTATGTTTACAATCGTGATCGCGATCTAAAAATAATTAAAAATAAAACAAAAAAAAAAAAAAAATTAGCACGATTCGTTCGATCAATGTTCCAAAAAAAAAAATTTACATTTCAGTTCAGTACTTTTATTTTTTTTTTTTGATTTTATTGCTATTTTTATTCTTTTTATTACGTTTAGACGTCATTATATGGATTTTCATTGATATTTTTTTAAAAAAAGTGTTAACATTAGAAAATAAAAACCAAAAAAAAAGAATATATAAATATTTATTTTAGAAGATTTACTTTCAAATGAATTTTAAAAAAAACGCGGAAGAGTGTAGTAGAGTAGACTGTGTCAACTCTGGGATACCGGTATGACCGTAACATATACATTCTATCATCCGGTTAATTACTTTTGCCAACATTTCAAACATACGGCTTTATTAAGTGTAGCGAAATACTCATATAAAAGAAGGAGTTGTATGGCAGCTACTCGATTCCTCTGCAGTAGACGAACCAAATTTTGCAGAAACTTTGGCCATAAAACTAAACTGCTTTTGACAAAATTTCAGACACGCAGCTGTAATAGGTACAATGGATTTAAATAGCGATGACGTCTATTCCAAAAAAACGAATTTGCGAAAATTTCAAGATCCTAGCTCCTTTATTTTTTGAGTTATCGTGGTGACGGACGGACGGACGGACATACATAGCTAAATCGATTTATTTTTCGATTCTGATCCGATCTATACACTTGAGTCTATATCTACCCCCTCCTTCTCTGCGTCACAAACGTAATGGCAAATTTATTATACCCTTTGACTATATAGTCATACGGGTATAAATATATACAATTTAAAATGTAATTAAAAAGAAATTGTGTATGAGTTTTTTAATTATGTTGCAATAAAAAAAACAATTTTTTTTTATTAAGTCACTGAGAATATGAGTTGGTATATAAACACATATATAAATAGGTAGATACTATATTTATACGTATATATTCTCTTAATATAGTCTTTAAAGAATGCAAAATATTATTTTGACACTTGTTTATGTTAATAGCACATTTCGCACAATAGTGCTATTTATTTTACTTGTGATTTCTTATTAAAGTGTTCGTTTCATAAAATGTATTTTTAAACGATGTTAATTACAAAAATTTAAGATAAGTAATAGTCATATAATGTCATATGAACTTTCGATAAATATTCGATATGATTACATATGATATACAAAATCATAACCCTTATAACCCTACTAATTTATAATTTATGATTATAAACAATTATACGCATTAAATGTCAAACATAAACATATAATTATTAAAAATTTATATGTACATATTTACCTTTTTATGTTTGATTCTGAAGTTTTTTAATTAATTTTAATTTTAGTTACTTGTAAATTCTTTTTAATTTATTTTGCTTGCATGTATGATGTCATATGATATGAACCTACGCCTGACAAATGATTTCAAAAGGATAACGAATGATGGTTATGACGATTATCGTTAGTTATATGAAATGTTATACAATCGTACAAAATCATATGATATCATATGACATCATTTGACTATTATAGTTTATTGATATAAAAGTATAAACTGAACTAAATAATATGTGAAATCACTGCGTATCTCAAATGATAGACCTCTTTTAGATGTAGTTAGGGATTTCCGGTTAAAAGCTTTTGATAGAAGTTAATATATAACTATATAGTGTCAAGTTAATTGCATGAGGATTTCAGTATACTTATACCTAGACCGAAAGTCAACACATATGGAGTAACCTTAAAAGGTCTTGCTTTGGCACCAAAGTTTCAAGTCGCTTTTTTTGGTTTACAGTTAAGTTTAACACATTATTTGAACGTTTTGTAATGCAAGTATACATTTTATTTTTAATTATAATATAATAAATATATAAAATAATATTCGGAAATGTACATACTTATATTTAATATTCATTAGAATTAAACTAATGTCAACAAGGATTGGCATAGTAATCCTCTTCACATTCTCCCCATTTGATTAAGGAATGAAAAAACTTAAAAAGAACTTTATACTTATAACAAATAATCAAAATTTTCAATTTTATATTAGAGTACTTATCAAAAAAACCAATATTATGGAAATAATAAACTGAATTAATGAAATTAACTTTCTCAGCCACATTATAGAATTATATATGCATATACATACATATATAAATCGAAAATGGAATTGTAATTTAAATATTTATATCATGTTATTTATTTCCAAATACATATGTTCAAAGTCAATTTTTTTAAAACATATTAAACAAACGATACAGCGAATCTTACACTTTATTTAACCCAAAGTAATTAAAAAAATCAATGAATTATATTTTTGTTAAATGAATTTGGGAGATGAAAATAGTAAAGTACATTTTTTTAAAAATAATTTAATTTAATGCTTTATTCATTAGTAGACTTTTAATTATCAAAAAAAATGTTACAAAATAATAAAATAATTAATTAAATACTAATTGTTATTTAATATTGTAAATAAATTACATTTTATATGTCCAAGTTAGGAATATATATATTGACATTGAAAAAAAATGTGCGAATACAAATGTTAAACAGCATTTAATACAAAAATCTAAAATTTGTTAGAACTAATTACTTCACAGTTCTTAAAACGCACAATTCTCCAAAAACAAAATAAATTAAAAACTAATTTTTAATTCAAGATCAAAAAAAAAAAAAAACAATCTAAATAAAAGTAATTTAACCATAAAAAGTAATCATCACTTAATTACATATTAAAAAATAAAAAATAAAAAAACAAAAACTAAATTGACATAAATTTGACATGTCTGTCAAATGTCATGTTTCATTGAATATATTAAATTAATTCAAATAAATCAGTTGAAAAAAAATAAAAACAAAAAAGTAATAAATACTTTTTAAAAATTTTAATGTTGATCGTGACTTTTTATGATCAATTTTATGTTTTATTAAAGCATCAAAAGCAACAAAACACAACAAAAAACACCTTCTCTTTTTTTTTTAATTTAGGAATATGTAATTTTGTATATTATAATGTTTGATTGCATTAAAGCATCAACATCAACATTATATTTTTACTTTTTTTTATCTCACTTTCGATTTGTTGTTATTGGCAACTTGACACTGCAATATTTTTTTTAGATTTTCTTTTTTTTTTCTTATTTAATTTTATAAATTAGCACATGACAATGAAATTTACAACAACACAGTCAACAAGTACAATACAACAAAAACAACAACAATTAAATAAGAACATAACAAGTAACTTAATAAGAATATAAAATATAATTATAGCTACAAGATATATAGTAACTATAGATTTTAAATAGATAAAGTAATCAAAAGTATAGTAATCATATGTAAAGTAAATTAGCAAATACTAATGCAGTATGTGTGTGTGACTATTTTTGTAAAGGTCGCATTAAATTTGTTTACCCACTTAACAATTGTTTTAACACCTAAAAATAAAAATAAATAAAAAAAATACCACCGACACTTTTTATATATATACAAATAATATGTACTTATTAGCGAATATAACGAATACAGAGTGTCGCATTTCAAGAATACTTTATTGTTATAAATTAAAAATAAAAACTTTTATGCGTCCAATTTAATTTTTTTTTTTTTTTATGCAATTAAGTACTTACTTATTTTTTTAATTTCCATCGAATTGAAATCAAAAGTGACATATTTATTTTTTTTTGTCTGTGTTCATTTTTTTTATGTCAAATTTTTTGGCAACTTTATTAAGTACAAAAGGCAAAAAAAAACAATAACAAAAATAAAATAATCCAATATCCAAAATCAAAATAGATAAAAAAATAAAAAACCTTGTTCTCAAGCTTGTTACACAATTTGATTACTTAAGTACTCATTTTTTTTTTGATTTTGTATTTTACTTATCAATAATTTTGTTTTAAATCTTAAGTTAAACAAGTGAAATATAATACAAAAAAATAAGTATCAAATAAAACACGTGTTTTAAGTAATCAGTACGTACACAATGTACTTATATATATACATCTGAGATAAAATAATATGTACACTGAGTGCAGAGTGTTAATAAACAACTTTTCAAATTTTTTTAGCACAAAGGGTTTCAAAAATAAGTCATAATGTCGTATTGATATAATATGGTGGTAAAGACGACGCCTTACATGTGAAAAGTCCTGGCTTCAAACTCTGGTCAGATCATAAGATCATATTTAATAAAAAAAATATCGTAAAATTGTATAATTATATCGTAGATAGTTAATATCGTAATATAAGATAAGATTTAATATGAATTATAAATAACTCTTGTGAAGAATAATAGATAGCGCACAAAAATCTTATACAAAAGCCACTGCCGAGTAATCAACAGCTTAGTGAATATAACGTTTAAAAGCGCACAAAATTAACATTTGTGTATCTACAATCTTATACAATAGCTACAACCGGAGTAATCAACGGCTTAGTGAATATAACTATTAAAAAAATTGAAGCCTAGTCTAAATCGACTTGGTGAATGCCCTATTCTCCTTAAAGGAGTGGAAAATAAAAAAAAATAAAATAATAATAAGAGGTAAGAAGTAATGGTTAAGCCGAATTATTTTACACAATTTATTATTAATCAATTGACTCATAAATAATTTGTAATTTCAGTTCATATCTTATAACTCACAATATAAAATTTTATATATAAATATTAGCTAATTATAAGCAATTAATTCAGCAATTTTAAATAGGATAAAGGGTATAAAAATTTTAATATAACTACTTATTAATAATAACAAGTACTTAAATTGAACATTATTTAGATTGAGCTTCCATTTTATTGATATTTTAAATCATGGACAGAGAATATCAGAATTAAATAGATATTAACTTAGTGACTTCCTTACTTTGTTCTCTGATAATTTTTGAAAATACAAAGGAAATTAAAAAATATTTTACAAAATATGTGCTTAAATTTTTTATTAATATAAAAATACACGTAGTAGAAAATGTCTCAATTGAGATTTATATATAAGTACTTTAAGAATATTTAAAAAGTAAATTGATAAGTACTAGCATTAAATTTAAAATAAGTTTTTTTCTATAAAGTATTTTATATTTAGATGTGGTTGTCATTGTTGTTAATTTTTTTTTTTTTTGAGTACAAAAAAATGTTCAAATAATTTGATTACAAAAAAAAACATTCAAATTTGAACAAACAAAATGAATATGCATTTATAAGTTAAAAGACCTTCAAACCTTTAATTAATCGAAACAAAAAAAGATTTGTAATAAAAAATTTTTTGAATTTTGTTAGTTAAAAAAAAAAAAAACAAAAATTGTGTGAGAAAAAAACAATTGTTTTATTAATTTATTTCGGAAATTCATTAATTTGACAAAAATTACATTGAATTAGTGATTTATATAGTGATACGATACGTTAAAATAATCAACACTGTTTAACAGCTGAATTAATTTGATTTTGTAGAGAAAAAAAATTCAGCAACTCGTTTAATAACAGGCTTAGAAGAGGAGTTAGTTTAGTTACCCCTTTTAAATTAACTTTGAGCCTCTAGACTAGACAGGGATACTTAACTGTAGGTTTACATCTTTTACAGAATTTCCTAAGAGATCAACTTAGAACACATCAATAACTGCTAAGCTTATGGCTTTGAATTTGAGACGATAATGTTATTAAGAGCTTAAAAAAGCCCTACGAAAATATATAATGGGACAACTTATTTGAAAAATCTTGAATATTTGTGAAACTGTAAACCTATGAAAAAGTTTGATTAAAATTCCTAAAAATTTTATTTCCAAAAATGTGTATAATATTATAAAATATTCAATGATATTGTTACAGGGTGTCAAAACAGAAAAATATTACAACAAAATTTAAGTTATTAAATCAAAACAAATAACGGTACATTTGTTTTAAACATCATTAGAACTGGTTTCATGAACTTTTGTACAATATATACATTGTAAGCCTCCTAATGTCGCTATTATTGATTTAAAGCCATATAGCGTTTTATCCATGATCTAAGATTGTGATCGGATCATACAACTCAAGAAAAATAGCTATTTTTTAAATACTTTATACCAATTGCAGTTATAATTAAAATTTCTAATATTAAAAATCATCGTCTTACAATTAAACCGTGTTTTATAAAAAAATCTTTTAGTAATTCAATCTTACAACATCTTTTAATGAATCGCAAGACTAAAAACAATGATTTCACTTTCATAGTTACCGTTATATCAATTATCAGTAATAAATTTTCATTTTTATATTAGCTTGTGCCCTTTAAGATTTTGTCTTCCAAAAACTCATTAAATACTCAAACTATGTTAAGTCCTAAAATCATTTTTTATTTAAACCTAAGTTTAATGTAAAAAAATTTCTTTAGCATGAAATTGAAGGGCAACACTAACAAGTACCTACCGATACGTGTTAAAATTTAAAATGCACCTCAATCTAATTTTTATCAGACTATAAATCATTAGTACAACAAATTTAAATGCCTTTTTTTATAGTTTCCTCTAAAAAAAGATTTAAGTATTAACGAATTATTATTCGTGACTTGGTGCTTAATGAAAGAAGATGAGTACAACAGGTATATTGTGTATTTATGTAGTTACTTATCTCGGTCCGCATAACTGTTAAAATTACAATATATATATTTCCAACTATCTTCTCATTATTGTGTTAATCTAATAATTATACTTCATATTATGTGAACTTGATTTTTTATCTGCATTTTTGCCCTAATCATGTACTCTCTGTAATCTGTAATCTTTTGCTATGAATCTTTTCAAATATAATTACCAACAAACCTATAACTGAGTAACTACATTTTTAATTTTTTGGTTTTTTTTGTTGTAATTTTTATGACCGTGGCATTTGTTAACGGTTTAAAAAACAAAAAAAAAAACAATTATAAACGTCAATGTCAGAAATATCTAAAAAAAAAATTAATAAAAAAAATACCTTTACTTAAAAACTTAAGTAATTAAGTAAGTATACATGTGGTTTTATTTTCACACAAAACTGTTAGGAACTACGATCTGAATATACGATAAAAATACTCATAGCATGCTAATCATTAAATTTATGAAAAAAGATTACTTATGTTTATTATTATGTATAATGAAATGAAATATTAAAAGGTTCATTTGAATGCAAGTGAGGAAATGATTTTAGTAAGAAAATTGTGACATTTTTTAAGTAATCAGTAATCACAGATTTATGATTAAAAAATTACTTAAAGTAAGTACTTACACACTGAAATTGGGATAGAAGTGATTTGTTTGAAAATAAAAAACTTGTTAAAAAGCGTAAAAATAAAAAGATTTTTTAAAAAATAGATGAAATTACTTAAAATCGGCCACCGATTGGCCGGAATTCTGACATTAGACCATGACTCTTGTTTTAAAAAAAAGCGAAAATTAGAATTTATTTGGCATTGCAAAAAATGTATATTCATTTGTAAAGGCTGTTTATTAAGTATCATTTATAACAATCCCCTTCTTTATGAAATAAGTACTTATGGATTCGTTAATTCCTTAAAAATTAAACTATAAGTAGTTATCCTTTTACAGGGGAAGCATTTTCCAGGGTAAACATTTAAAACTTATCTGTTAACAGAACAATTCTAAATCCAACATTCATACTTATAAGTTTTCTAAGACTTTTTGAAATAAAACCAATAAACATATCAAAAATGCAATTATATAACTTAATAATTTCTATTCAATCAATTTATCTACAAAATAAAAAAAAAAAATTGAGGTTATATATAGAAATTAGAAATTAAAAAACCAAACACCTACTTGAGGTTAATGTGTTGAATGAACTTTTAAGTATCAATGCTCCCTCCAAAGTTTAACCAAAATGGAAACTTAAAAATTCTCACGATATTCATAATTCTTTTCAAAAAATCATTATAGAAGAAGATGACATTGCATTCTTCAATTATATACATATACACACATATTACATATATATATATATATACATTCCATCATTCAACTTTCTTAACAAACTTATTTTACAATCAAAACTAATAAAAAAAAATATATAGAATAAAAAATCTTGTAAATGTAAAGAATGCATTCATCAATTATATACTTCCTCTATATCTTTCTCTTATTACATACTGTGGTGATTTCCTTCATATATATATATATACTTAATCATAATAAATAATAAATAAGTAAGTACATATATATTTTTTTTTTTATTTGTAAATCATATGTGAATATATGAGATATGATAAGTATACATATAACAAGTGATGAAAAACCAAAGGTTTTTAAAAAAGCACATTTTCAAAATTATATTGTATTACATACTGAGTTTAACTTTGGAAATATTTACTTGGAAATAGTTACTGCTTACTTATAAAATTAACTGCTAACAGTAAAGTTTTTATTTTAAAGTTATTATAGCCCTTCAACGGAGAAGGTTGCCAAGTTTCTCAAGAATCTAACTTCATCTTACTTCCAAACACCCCTCCCCTTCCATTTTTTTAGGTTCTAGGAAATAAATTGTGGGAATTTTACTTAGAATTATAAAATCTAAGCAAAAATAGGTAAAACTGAGAGACACTTTCTTCAATTTAAGGAACCGCTTTTAAATTTAAGAAAAACCTTTAACATATGTTAAAATATAATGTTGGACCTTTAAATTTTTTATATTAAAAAAAAAAAAATTGGACAAGTATTCAAGTTACAGGTGCTTAAAAATAGCAAAATTTCAATTTTCGAGCCCTTATAGCTCCTAAACAGGGGGCTTGACAAAAAAATTTTGTTAACCGACTCCTACTAATTTCTGAGTATCTAACTTCTCCCAAATTTCAAGACCCTAGCTTGTACCGTTCAGAAGATATGTATGGCCAAAAATTTGGCAAAAATTGAGTTTTGTGTAATGTTAAATTTTAGTACCGTATGGCAACCCTAAACATTTGCCTTTTAAATATTTATAAAGTTTATGAAACCAGCTGGGCTTTTTCCAACTTTGGGGGGCTGTAACCCTGTAGCAGGTGGGGCTACAGAAAAAAATTCTTCTACGAAATTACTTTCTTTGCAAAAACTATACATGGTTAAAATTTCATTACTCTATTTCAAACGGTGTAAAAGTTTTTGTAAACATACGGACGGACGGACTGACGGACAGACGGACGGACAGAGTGAAGCTATATAGGCACATTTTTACAAAATTTTTTGAAAATGTGCTAAAAATTATATGTCTTTAAATAAAATAAAATAAATAAGTAAAAAAAAAAAAAAAGAAGTATTCTCAGTACTCAGTACTTGTCAATATCAATAACATAAGAATAGAAAAATGATTTTTCTTCAACTTCTCTTCTTCAATCCCTCTCAACCTCTCTCTCTCTCAAACTGTTCTTCCATAATAACTCTCTTTTCAATTTATTTAATCATATAAAAGTGGGTAAAAAGGAAAAAAAAAAAAAACAAAATAATAATCAATTAAATAACAATAATAAATGATAAGTAAAATAATTATAATGATGAAAGCCAATTCTACTGCTCTTCTTCTTCTTCTTTAAAATATTCCCCATATTTTTTTTATTTAATTTTTTTTTGCTATTCATTGTTTTTCTAAAAAAAAAAAAAGTTAAAAGACAAGTTCCGCGACTTTTTTTTTTTTTTTTTTTATAAATAAGCTTTCAATGTCATCACAAAAAAAAAATAATCGTGTCTACTTCTTTTTTTTTAACTTTTTGATTCAATCGTCGCTTTAACTTGAACTTTATTGCCGATTGAGATGATGATTGTGTTGTGACTTTTGAGTTAAAAAATTAAAATACAAAAATACAAGAACCTTGCAAGAAATATGCCTTTAATGAAATAACAAATGAAAGTATATAAGTATGTATACAATTGTAATATAAAAAAGTATAAAATTATTATTATAAATAAATTCAATTAAGTATTCATTTAATTTTTTACCCCTCTGCACTTTTCTTAAACAATCACAATAACAATAGTGTTTTGAAGCCATGTGACAGGGTGCAATTTTTTACCCCTCTGCACTTTTCTTAAACAATCACAATAACAATAGTGTTTTGAAGCCATGTGACAGGGTGCAATGGAAAAAAGTGTTGAGTTTAAAAAATATTAATTCATATAATAATGAAAAACAAGTTATTAGCATAAATAAGTAACACAATAAGTATAAGAAAAACATAGTAATAACAAAAAGCTAACAAGATAAGAATCATGACATCAAAGTTAGTTACATGAGTCGGCGCACTATAGTAATATTCGTTTAAGCGGAAACATTTTTATTTTGATTTTGTTTCTTTTTTTTTTAATTTGATAAAAAAAAATTTTAAATATATGGGAAGAAAAAAAGTTTATTTTATTACAACTTGTCAACTTATCAATGTAAAGTAATGTATAAGTAATGTAAAGTATTAAGATATTGTAAAAAATAACTTTGATGAAATAAATATTGAAATTTATATTCCAATCAAAATGGGAACTTGAAAACTTTTTAATCTTACAAAAAAAAAAAACATTATAGAATTCAAGAATAAAAAAACACTTTTGATAAAAAAAAAACAATGTCAAGAAACTAATAACACCTAATAATTGCTAATGTTTTGTGCTAATCAAATTACACTACTTTACTAATCATTTTGAAAAAAAAATTAATGAAATTTTAAAATTTTTGTAAAAAATTAAAGTTATTAATTAATTAATACGAAAAATGATTGATTGAAATTGGGCAAGTCTTTGGTTTGTTATTAATTAATAGTTTGAATACGAGTTTTAACTTAATTGACAAGTACTTTAATTTGTAATTACTTAATTCTTAAAGTTGTCATTTATATTGATATTTAATAAATGGTACATTGAACTTGATAGAAAACCTCCATCTTAATGGAAAATATGTAATAAATCTAAATTGAATAAAAAATTAGCTGTTAACTTTGTGCGCAGACGTATAAGTCTCAATTTCTCTAATTTCCTTTTGAGACTTAGGCATCGACGTTAGGGAACTTATTATGTCTCCATTTAATAAATTAAATTCATTTTGAGAATTATGCTTCAGCGTTGGGGAACTTATTAAAGGAAAACATATAGAGAAAGAAGGAGGACTGACAAATGGCAGAATCATGTGTTGGAAAATCTGTCTTAATTTATATAAAACTCTTTTTTTTTTCCTCTATTTCAAAATCTTAATAATAAATTTTACAATAGATTTGCAATATATATAAATAAATTATTTGTTGGCATACGACCCTCGCTTTCATTGTGGGTCTAATAGAATTATAAATAGTTTAGTTGGTCGTTATAGTTATATGATTTGTTACAAAACTTAAAGTTATTTCAATTCTTAATTAAAAATTCAATAAAAATAAAAAAAAAGCAAGAAAAAAGAAACCTTTATTAGAAAAAAAAAACTCTTAGCGTTGATTAGGTAAAAATGGATTGTTATATTTTTTAAAATAAAAAAATATTTCGGTACAAATTGAGACTTCAGTCCCAAATAAATTTAATATAAAAAAATAACTTAAGAAATAACTTAAGAGTAACTAAATAAAAGATTAAGAAAAGTTTAATTTATATTGATTTTGAAAATTATTAGAGGATAATCTAAGTAAAAGTAAACTGTATTCATCCTAACATGTATTAGTTTAATTTTTATTATTTTGCGCAATTAACTTAATATAAATTAAATAATTAAAATGTGCTTAATAAAACTCGCTTAAAACTAATTGCGATTTAAAGAATCATTAAACATTGAATTTTTTTTTAATATATATACAATATATAAATAATTAAAATTTACAAAATGATTAATTAATTAAAAATTTAATTTGCATGTTATATAATTATAAACAAATAATATGCAAAAAGATTTGCAAAAATACTTACTCATATAATAATGCATTAAAATTAAAAAATAATTAAACAATGAGTGTTTATATAAAAAATTTAAATATTTAAATTAAATTAATAAATCATTGTTGTAAAACATATCACGACATTGAAAAAATTAAAACATTTTTTTTTATAATTATTAGTATAACTAATAACTAATAAAAAATAAATTATTTATTATAATATAATAAATTATTAATTAATTAATTCCACAATAAATTTACTTAAGACCATTGTACTTTTATTAAATTTTCTACAGTCATATTTTCAAATTAATTTTTAAATGAAAGAATTATGATTTCATTACTTTAATATTTTAATTTCTTTTAACTTTATGGGTATTTAATTAACAAAGAAGTTGTAAAATTGTTGAAAGAATTATATTTAATTATTATTAAATTGCAGATTTATTTACTAATATAAATCATGTATATTTGAATATACACTTGAATATTTAAATAAATTTCATTCCTAGAAAAAACAAAGACTTCAAAATTAATTACTCCTATAACTTATTAAATACTAATAAAATAACTATTCAGTAAGTATCGTAAGGTTCGGTAAATGGTTTGGGCTTTTCCTCCTAAGTCTCAAATCAAAATATAAGATTCCAAACAAATTTGATCTTTTTTTATTTTCTTCTTACGAGGGAACGGAAAACTCGAAAGCCATCCATTGAAAGTGTGTGGTGTTTCTTTGGGTAGTGTGCGACTTTAACACAACAAAACCAAACCCTTTTTGAAACAAACTTTGGAAGGAACCTGTGATACAAATATACAGTTTGGTTACAAGGACGGGGGATATGGAAGGATTTGAGAATTATGGTAGAAGTTATTTTGGATTTCTGGATTATGGGGATGAAGAAAATTGGATGGGATATTTAGAAGAAAAATGTTAATGTCCTTCTTAAATTTGGCTAAATCGTACATATACATTATCAACTTTGGGGAACACATTTGGTAGAATATGGTTTCATAAACGTGATGAGCGCAATTCAAACGAATTTTTCTTAAGCCGTGTTACGCCATCTGACTCAGCTGGGTAGGGATGAGCATCTGTTCTCCTCCTTGTTTCCCGTTGGAAAATCTTAAATGGAGGCTGAAAAGTTGTTTAATTTCTTTAGAACAGGTGTTAGTCCCTACAAAATATGTATAAAACAAGTTAAGTGACCCAACTGTACAGCGATGGCTTAGTTTACTATCAAATATGGCTTTTTTGTAACATATAAACTTATCTAGAAATTATTTGATTAAAGATAAGTGGTTGATGCAATATAACCCTAATTTAAATATTAATTCAAATCCAACCATATTAATTAAAAAATCAGGAGTCTCTAAATTTTAAAATTTAATTTTACATTGACCACATTTTACGTTTTTTCTATAATTGAAAAGTTGAAAAACCCCATAGATAAAAAAAAAAACATACAATTCCGCTGCAAAATATTTCAATTCCTTATTAAGTCATTACACAAATCATCAACACATTGGTCATCATTTTATAATTTTATTTACTTTCATAATTAATATTATGAGAATATTTTTATTACATCTTTTTAATTAGTTTTTATTATACTACTTGAAATCTGAGATATTTTGTAATTCAACCAAATAAAGTAAATGTTTAAAAAAAAAAAAAGCAAAATAAAGAAACACGATTTTTAACACGAAAGAAAAAGTCAATATTGAAAATAAAAGTGAATAAATTTTTTTTTTTTTACTTTTTCTTTCAATATTTACAATTTTTACAATATTTATTTGCTAGTAGAAAAAAAAAATAAAATTTTACAAATATGATTTTCCCCAACCATATCAACTATTGACTAACTTAATTTAATATCGACAATATAATAAAATTAAAATCAATGATAACATCAATCCATGTATGTAAATAAATGTATATATATAATTCATATATATAATATCATATAATATGTACATATTCACCAACAATGGCCACACCTTTTTTTATTATGCCTTTTTAATTTTAAACGACATTACAAAATGTATTTATATATATAATATATATATATATAATTTATATATGAATGATTATAGTTGCAAAAATATTTTTCTAAATAAACTTAAAAGTTAATGCACTCATCTCTTGATTTTATGTGATGGGTATTTTTCATTTATTTAAAATGATAGTGTGAAATTTTCGATTAATTTTTCATTCAAAAATAAAAACTTTATAAACTTTATTTGTATTTAATGAAACCCTACTTAATTACAATTTAAACGATCATCGTGGCGCAACACGGTTTATGGGAATTCGTTTGTCATGCCGACATCAAGCTTATACGAAACCGTCGTACCTCATCGAAAGTGTTCACTCAAACGTTGGTAAAACATTTACATAAGTATTAATCGGCTTATTAGGTCACAAATTTGCCGACCGCAAATACACTTACATTATGTGCGCAAATCGCTCGAAATTTGAGCGCTTTGCGACACTAGTTTTTCTTCAAGTTATTCGATCCAATTCCCTAAATCTTCTATAATCCGAAATTGCCTAACATTAATTCCCCGAAATTCATCTACATTCTTATCTTTGAAACCCAGCTTTACATTTCCATCACAGCTCCCACAGTTTCGTTAAAAAGCCGAATAGATTTAGTTTGTTGAAGTTTTACAATTTTTGAAGGAATTAGATACATTTTATAGTCCAGATTTCCGCAGTTCCATTGCATGGGCTTCGATGCTTTCTAAAAATCGCTGGAAATTCACAAAAAGTGTTAAAAAAAAGAAAACGAACAATTGCCTTAAGTACTTATTATTAAATTAAAGTCAAAAGTAATTATAAAATCGTTAAAATCAAAGTACCAAAATTACTTATCATCATCAATTATACTAATCTATAATTTCAGAACCCATTTGCAAAGCAATTTTAAATATTAGCAAATTTTTAGTTTCTAATAAATTTTCCAAAACTGTTTTGCAACTAATAAATCTAATAAATATTAAATTAAATATAATTTGTTGCATGCATTATTGTTTTTTTTTATACTTTGTTATTGCAATAAATCTCATACATAAATTTTTTAATCCGCCTGATTGAATTATTTGTAAAATAATATTTTAGAAAAAAAAAACTTCAGTATTTAAGTAAAATAAAAATTATAATTTTTTTGCATTTACATTTACTTATATTGCACAAAACAACAACAAAATTTACATTTAAGTACAAGAAAATGAAACATTAACATTGAGAAAAAAAAATTAAAATAAAACAAAATATAAGATGAATAAGTTGCAAATATTATAAATTTCTCAAACATTACTTGTATTAAAAAAAAAGTAAAAATTTGCATAATAAATTCATTAGATTTTTTTTTTATTTGTGAATATAACAAACAACATAACAAACAATTCAATAATAATTTTTTTTTTTAAATACCAGTTAACATGACACTAAAATTCAATGAATGTGCACAAACATTCAAAAAGAGCAGCTATATACAACGACAGACAATACAACACAACACTATATATATATATATGTAAATAACAAGACAAACTTAAGATACAATTTATATTATTAATAATAAAAACAAATAAAAATTCATTTAAATACAGGGTGTTTCCAAATTAGATTAACTGTGTACCACAGACTCATATGTGCCATTGTAACTGAGAAAGTCAATTTTTTTCGAAAGAGATTTAAGTTTAAGAGGGTTTAAGCTTAAAAACGAAAGAAAGTTTCAATAAGTATATAATACCTGTAAAATAATATAGAAACTTATAGAAATTCTGAAAAATACGTTCGAAAGTCCTTTGGTGCTATTGTTATTAACTACATTTTTTAGTTGAGTTGTTTACACAACACAACCTAATAAACAATACAACTTAAAAAATAATACAACTTAATAAACAACACAACCTAATTTTTTTATTGTGAATAACAACTTAAGCATTTGAAAAGAGGTTGGATGTCACTTATATTTCATAAACGTTCTGTCATAGGCATTTTGCATAATAAAGGTAATTTTAAAAGTGAAAATCCTTTATTTGAGTCACAAAATTTATTAGACAAGGACAATAAATTTTTTCAAGTACTCTTATATATTTAACTTAACAGTATGTAAAGACAACTGGTCTTAACGTGTTGTCACTTTTAGGTTATCTCATACAAAATAATTGTAAAGTGTTGTCATTGACGCAATTATTATAATTGAACACAACTCAACTTAAAAAATGTGGTTTGTTAAATTTTGACAGGAAATTAGGTTGTGTTGTCAATCATAATAGAGAATCACAATAAAGTTGTTAATGACAACTTTTTTTAGATTGTGTTGTAAATCACAAAAGAACCCTTAAATCTTTTTTGATAATATATAACTAAGTAGGTATATCAGATAAGTAACTGGGTAACTTTAGGAACTCTTAATTTTTAAACTTTAAAAAAATTTAACAGAATCCCAATAGATCGGTAGTCTATTAACAGAATTGGATGGCAATGCATAAAATATATATTACTAGAAGACAGGTCCTATATTTAACCCTATTCCTAAAAATATTATTGATTTATACTACTGTACTACTTACTGACTTATACTATATACAAAAAATACTACTGACACTTACCATAAATATAAATTTAGTAAAATAAAACCATATTCAACCCATTTAATTACAAAGCACCCTGTATAAAAAAATAAAAATTGACGAATATAAATTACAGGTGAAATAAACTGTTAAACAACTAATATGCAAAAATTAATTATGAGTTATTTAAAGAATTATTGCACCTAAAAAACAAGAAAAAAATAATAAATAAAAAGAGATAGAAAATATATATATTTTTCACTTTTCCTTTTTAACTAAAAAAAAGTCTGTATTAAATAAATTAAAAAATTAAAAATTTTACAAGAAAAACTAAACATAACATAGGTATTACCAGGTATTATTTTTTTTTTTAAAATAAAAAACCCGATGCATTAATGTATGATTACTGATTAGTGATTACACAAAAATTAAGTACATTTACTCCTCTTCAATTTATTCTCCACAACATCTTTAATTACTTTTCAACATGTGTCCAATGAATTGAATTACATAAAAATAAAAAAAGACTTTCACGACTACAACTTCAATAAAAAAAAACAAAAAAAATAAAAACAAAAAAAAAAAAAAACCAAGTAACTATTTTGATTTTAATTGATTACTTATTAAATTAACTAACAAATTTTTTTTTTTCTAAATGTTAATTGATATGATTGAGATGAATGAAATTTTACTACCTTAATAAATTTTGTTGAATTTTATTACATGTAATCAAATATATACTCGAATAGAGACTCCAAAAGACTTGTACTGTTTACATATATATATTTAAATAAATTTTGTAATGTTCAATAAATCAGTGAATATGTCGTCTAACTACAAATAATCGTGTGATGTAAGTTGAAAAAAAATATATATGTATATAAAAACAGTTTAAATAGTATCTTAGTTTATGATATAGTTATATGCAAATAATAGTTAACTTGTATGCAATTTATTAGTTTAAAAAAAATTTAATAAAGGTTGGGTTTCTTGATTGGATATTAAATAAAAATTCATGTGTAATTTAATTATTACATAAAAAAAAAAAAAGATTGTAATTTTTTTTTTATTAATTTCTTGTTTGATTACTTTTATTAGTGTTTAGTTAGTTGTTCGTTTTTTTTTTTTAACCTGTTCATAAATAGTAATTTTATAACAAATACGTTATATTTGATTAAATTTAACACTAAAATTAATTTAATAATCAATGTTAAATTATTAATATATAAGTAAGTAGTTATTAAATGAAAATAATTATAAATTTCCTTCGGCAAATTAAGTGTTTGTACAAAAAAAAAAAAAAACAAAATTAAAAAGTAATTTTTATTAAATGTAAGTATAAGCACATTTAACTTTTACAAATTTTATAGAGGTAGTGATATTTATGTTAATTCAATTAAATTCATTTAATTGATCATGTTAAAATTTTATTTACTAAGTAATTATTTTCTGTCTACTAATTATTAAAATGTTTGATTTTCATGTAAAATTGTAAAAAAAATGATGTAAAAATGTAAAATAAAAAATTATTTAGTTATAAGGAAAGTAGAGAAAATCAAAAGTAATTACATAAAAACAAGTACAATTAATTTTATATTAAAAGTTTATATTTTATAATTATTTTAGTATTTTTAGGACTTTTTTGATACTCAATCTATGGCCTTTTCTACTATATTTAAAACATTTTATAAGTATGATTTAATCAAATCCTTTAAAATTGCAAATTTTGAGTTTAATCTGTTTTGGAACAGGATGTTCCTGTCATCTGATTGAAAAGACAACAGATAAGTACTTATCGCTTATTGAATGTAACTTTAATGCTTTTAAATCAAAAAACCTATTTCTAAAACAGTTATTAAGAAAATTAATTAAACTTTAACAGTGTATAAATATTCGAAGGTATATATTGTATCATTTATAGATTTTTACAAAATTAGATCTTGAGGATTATTGCATAAAAGATTAACATTTCATCCTAATACAGAAATAAGTAATGGTAAATAGTAAATATCTAAAGCTCGATTTAAAAAGTGTTAATCAAATTTGAAAATAAAATTTGATTCTTGAAGTAAATAAAAAAATCAAAATTTCAAAATATGGTGCAAATATCTCATTTAGATGATAAGTACTTGTACCTATATTAATTGAACACATGTGACGAACAACTGTGTTATCTATTTTCAAATTTTTATTTAAATTATTAAATTACTTTATTTGATAACTTATTCTGTGAGTTTTAAAAATTTAAATTCATAAATTAATTAAGTAGTTAGTTAACCTATTTTAAAGTAAAGGGTACCCAATTTAACCATTTAACTTAAGTAACTTATTTTACAACTTTGATACCTATACTGATAATAGAAAACAAGTTGTTCAAATTATTTTACTTCCTGTCATTAAGTTAACAAAATTGACAATTAAAATACATTGATTCCTTTTACATAATTTTTTTTTTATTTTAACTGAGATGCTAAATTATAAACAGACTATAGTAAAAAATCTGTTAGATTGCTCAAATATTTAATTAAAATTGAGATTACGTAAGTATGTACTTACATGGAAACAAGGACAAAAATTACTATAAAAATACTTAAATCTATATAATTCTTCTGCGCATGCTTTTTATACTTAAATCCATATTTTTTTTTAATTTTCATATTTCGTAAGTAAATGAGTAAGGTACTTCAGGCAAATAAGGCCTAGCTAACGAAATTTGATAAAATAATTAAAACTACTGAATAAATTCAATAACATTTATTTCATTTGAGTTAAACAGAATCTTATACTTAAAAAAAAAACATAACAGTCCATTCTGACTAGGAAACATAAAATTATAAACATTTCACAAAAATGCTAAAAAAGGCCTTATTATACTATGTTAGTATAATAAGGCCTAAATATTTTTTCATATATTTAATAAGGCAAGTGTATTTTTAAAAAACAAACAAAAAAAAATTCGATAACTTAAAAAAAATTCAACATATTACATAGTAGGTTTTGTTATTTATATCTTATATTCTAAAAAAATTAAAAAAAAATTTAATTTTTTTACTTAAAAAAAAAAAAATTAATTCAGTCAAGATAATTTGTTTTTTTTCGTTTTTTTGGTGGCATGATACAAAAAGAGCTTAGATCTGGAAACACATTTTATATACAAATTACCAATATTTATTATTTACCTCTCGGGAAATATAAAATGTGATTAATTTTAATATTAATATTCGTTCTTTAAAAATAATAATAATAGAGAGTTTGATAAGGCCTATAAATTTTTTTAAGAGGCCTTATTAAACCTTTATTAACTATTTTTTATAAAATCTAAAAAACCACTTTTTTAATAAAATATTAATAAAATAATTTCTTTTGTTAAAGAAAGCAATCACAAAGTAAATATTTAAGACAAAATAAGAATAATAATTATAATTTTAGTCAAAATCTTACTTACGTTAAAAAAAAAAAAATTTATATTATCACAAAACAAAAGAATCCTCAAAATATAAATACAAATAATATCAAAATGGCTGTAGTGAAATAAGTAATTTTTTTTATCGGACATTTTTGTACAATTATCAATGGATGTGTAAATCAATAAAGTGCATTTTAAAATTTTTAGTATGATTTTTAATGTTTAGGCCTTATTACCCGCTAGGCCTTATTTGCCTAAGGTACCTTAGTTAAATTAGTTTTATATTCCAATTAAATTAATTTACTTAACAGCATAATATCATTATTAATTTTGTATTCATTACAATAATCAATAATTACTAAATAAGTAACTATGGTTACAACAATATTACTTTTAAATATAAATAATATAAGTAGGTATCTGTAGTAATGTATATTAAAATTATACTGAAAAAGGTGCTTGCAATTGTTAATCTTTTAACCCCATTTTAATAGATACATTTCACTTTTAAAGTCTTTTTTTTAACTTTTTAAATTAACATTTACAAAAACAATAACAACAAATACATAAAATCCAATTTAATCGAAACCTATCCAATAAATTTAAATTTTTTTTTCATTTTCTTTCATTTATTTATTCATTTTTCCTTAAAACAAAGATTTCACCATTAAATAAAAAAAAAAAAATCTTAAGTACTCATTTAATCTTTAATAATAAAACGATTATTAACCGATTAAGACAAAAAAAAACAACAAAAACCAAGAAATAATAACAACAAGATATCCGTAAATTTATCCATAAGTAGTCATTTAAAATTGGTTGGATGCAAAAGTAACCTGTTGTGATGTCTGAGTTGAACTGTTTGCCCAGCTTTTATTTATTTATTAATTTTTTTTTTCCCTATTCACATTTGCATTTTAAATTAAGTCTTGAGATTTGAGAGTTGAGACTTGAGACTCTATCTAATTTACAAACAAAAGAAAATTAAAAAAAAATAAATAAAAACAAACTTATAAGTATAAACATTTGCAACACCTTGTGTTCTGTTTTTTTTTTTTTTTGTTTTATTTTATACTTGGGATTGAAATGATGAAAAAGCCCAACCTGCTATTACAAACTTTCATTCAAAAAAAAAAAAACCAAAACAAAAGAAAAAAACCCACAAAATTAAACCAACAATTAGAAGAAAATACAAAAAAAAAACCTGAGCGAAGCCATACCATAAAACCATAAATAGTGAAGTTAGAAAAAAAAAAAAAGTGGTCATTGTTTTAAATTTTTGGTCTGCTGGTCTAAACACTTTAACTTTGCTTGCTTTACTTATGATCAGATCTTATTCACTAATCTTCTCCTCTAAACTTTGATTTTATTGTTTTTATTGTATTTTTATTGTATTTTTGTTTTTTTTAATTTTTGTCTCAATTTAACTTTCAGATATAATTTTCATAACAAGTTTGCTAATCATAATAACCATGTTTTTAATTTTTACAGTGATATTAAAAAAAAAAAGTTCATAAACATAAAAAAACTTTTCCATCGAACTTAACTTATAAATTGGCTATTATCATATCTCAGTGAACCGAACACAAAACTAACGAACTAGTTATATAATGTGAATGATAATAGAGCGCCATGTCTATATAAATTTGCATACATAAAGTTGTTTTAAATATTAAAAAAAAATTGAAAAACTAAAAAAACAAATGAATTTTATGCATATGGATCGACTAGTCAATATTGAGCACAGCATAAAATATACTTACTTACATATTAACATCTAAGTATAGCATGTACTAATGTATAGATGATAAAAATGAATACTTAAATACTGAATTCATCCAACCGTTGTTTTTGTGTTTTCAAAGCACATAAAAAATTTAAAAAAAAATTTAAAAAAAAAAAAATTGAAACAAGTGCAAGAGCAAAAATAAAATAAAATAAAAAATAAATATGCAAAAAGCTTGTAAAATAAAATAAATAAAGTGACCAGTGTTTATTTAGATTAAAATGCAGAACATGCAGAAAATTTATATTATAAAATTGATTAAATTTTGAAAATCAATTTAGGTGTTTTTTTTTTTTTTTGAAATCTGAACAGAGCATGAGCTGCCAAAAAAATAATCTTTTCTCTTTTTTTTTTAAATCAGAGGGCCGCTCAGAGCATGCTCAACGTGCTCACTGGAAAAATATCGAGCATGGCTGAGCAAAATAAAATACAAAGACATTTTGACTTTTGTTTAAGATTTCACTTGAAAAATAAAGAAATTTTTTGTTTGTTTGTTTGAAAATTTAAAACGAAATTAAAATAAAAATGACAGTTTTTTCAAATTATGTTTTTTTATTAAATCTGAACGCTTTGAGCGTACTCTGTTCATGCTCTGTTCAGAGCGTGATCATTTTGTTCAGAGTGTGCTCAGATCTATGCTCTAATTTAAAAAAAAAGCCTTTCATAAATTGTCTACTTATATAATTTTAGGATTCAAATTTAATTGAATTTTTAATGTTTAAAAGTGGAATAATGGATTCACTTTGACTATTCAAATGTCCATTTTAAAATCCCTTGGATGACGTTTATAAATAAAACTTTATATAATAGTGTAAAGCATCTTATCTTACAATAATTAGTTATAAAGATCGTTTTCCAATTAAGTGCACTGCTATCTAACACTGCATAGATATTTATGAGTAGATACATTTAGGCCTCTTCTAGTTTCAGCGAGGTATGGTCGATTAAATGAAATTTCAAAATTTTTTTTTTTTACTTAACATAATTTTATTCTTTCTGTTTCTAGACCACTTAAGAAAATTTTGTAAGATGCATTCGAAAGCTTAAGAAATCCTCTTTTAAACAAGTATTTATTGAATTAATCTATCTTTTACAGTTGCGCGTTACAGTTAAAAACTGGGAGCTTTTTAATTTTAAAAATGTTGAAATTTTAACAATTTTTTTTTTAAAAAACCACATTTACAAGCACCACCAGCCCCCAAAAACCACATTTATCTACTTATAAGTGTCTATCCAATTGTATACAGCAGTGCACTTAATTAGAAAACGCCTTGTATATGTAACGGTAAATCCTCACACAAAATTAAAATATTTATTCATAACATAGAGTAATTATAATGGAATATGTAATGGAGTTCAGTGATACTGGAACATCTTATAACTACATCAGCAATTGGAATTTGGAACTGTTTAAAGTAATTTCGAGAATAACTGCAAGGAAATGTGAAATAAGAATTATACTTTAAAAAGTATCTAAGTAAGTCTACAACTTCTTCAAGTGCAAAATTATAATTCAAAAGAAGCTAAGCTACAAGAAACGAAAATTCAGTTAAGTATTATAGAGTTAAAAAACATACAAACTTTTCAAAACATACAAATTATCCAATACAACATTAAAACAAAATAATATGGTCACTTTAAATTAATCTGAGCCAGTCATTTAACCCAATGTATAGTTTGGCTTACAAAATATATCTAACTAACCATTCATTAATATTATCTATCAAAAGCACCATAGATGGACTTTACCAACTCTTAAAATAATATATAAGTAAAGTATAGTGCTTTAAAATAGAAATGTCAATGACACAAAAACTCATTATGGATTGTTGCAAGAAATAAAAACAAATATATATATATACATATACATATATAGAGTTCACATACGGTTAATACATATAGTTAGTTTAGTTTTTTATTTTTATACTATTTTATCGTTTGTTTTTTTTTTCTTTTATTAAATTTTTATGCATATATATAGATAGATTTAGTGACTATATAACTAGTTGATTTGTTACATATATATATATATATATATATATATATATAGCTTAAATTCACTACTAGTATAAGTAGTACGAGTATAAAAAAAATTCATTGTGTTCATTGTTTTTTTATTCTTTCAATTGATGAAAATGAACCTTTTACATAAGTTGCAAAATTAAAAAATACAAAAAAAATTTATTTATAAAAAAAAAACGCAATCTTTATGCAAAATTTAAAAAAAAAAAAATGGAATTTGAAATGAAAATTTATTTTATTACTTATTACTTTATGATTTATGAACTTATAATGGGATGGTTTTTTAGATAAGTAATTGTGAATACTTAGTTATATTTTATAATTATACTTTATTTTGAAGGTGCTAGTAAGCGTCTGGCTGGTTGGTAATTTGGTATGCTAAATTAAAAAAAAAAACAGATTTGGAAAATTTCCATATACTTTGAAATTACATTTTTAAAATACATTTTGCTCATTATTAATAGATAAGCAATATATGAACTGGAACTGAATCCATTTTTTTTTAATTATTTAATAAAAAAATTAAATTGGAATTTGTATTCACATGAACGTTAGGTTAATATATATATATATATATATACAATATGGACGTGTTCCGTTAAAAAATTTTAGAATTTTGAACACTTTCCATAAATAATTAATTGAAAAATAAATCAAAAAAATTAAGTAAAATAAATAAAATTATATTTATTTATATATGTATACTTAAATTTTATTTACATATTTACATTTTATTTAGGTATAATTTTACTAGTATTGGAAAAATCCCAATATACAACTCCATTTAAATAATTTCAAATTCAAATCAATGTTCCTAACGACATCTTAAAATACTAAGTCTATAAGAAAGTGTTGCCGTTGCCAACATTTTATTCTAAAATGAGATATTTTAACTTTTTAATTAAGATACGGATAAGATACGGTTGTTGATTTTTATACAATATTAAAACTATAGTAACAGATTCCTAATTACTTGGTTTGGGCAAGAGCAATACAATATATTAGATAATATGAGAAGCTCCGATTTAAAACGTGCAATGTCCACATTCTGAAAAATTTACTTTATGATAGATTTTTGCAGGAAATTAGAAATTCTATATTTTTTTATCATTTTTCGATTCAAAATCTTAATGTGGGGTTTCTGTACTAAAAATAATTTTACTTTTCTTTTAGGGATCTTGTTTATATTTAGAGGCATCTCAAATTTTCTTGAATACTGAAAAAATTGTCTATATGGACATTGCACGTTTTGAGTCTGAGCTCCTCATATAGAATATTAGGTAAATAAGAATATAGAGTTGGAAGGGACGTTGAACACGAATATACCCACATAAAAAAATCATTTTATTACAAAGGAATTGTAAAATAGAGAATTTCTATCAGATAGAACACATGTCCTACATTTTGGCAATATGTACTCACAATAACTAGTTTTGAACGACCTACAAATTATTACAGTACAGAAATTAGTACTCTAAGCATCCCTGGTGTTACATCGGAATTGGGTAATAACAATTTATTTCAATAACTACTATTAATTAATACAAAAATTTACAGTCTTTCGAAATTCTTTCTTACACTATAAATTCCTTATGAACGTAAGTAATAAAATCTTTAATTCAGGTTATCTTAATACTTAAATATCTAATTGTCTATTTTTTAAATGATAAGTTACTACGAATAAGTTTTTAAACAAATTAAGGACATCTAAAACTGAAAACAACTTGCAACTTAAAAATTTTTATATTTATAAGGTTAGTCAAGCATTTTTATTTTCCCATTTTATTGAAATTCAAAATATATTCAAGTTTGAGCTTATATTAATAAGACAGTATTAAGTGTAAATTGGCGGTAAATCAATAAAACCATATACTATTAACAGGTTCATAAAATTCAAAACAAAAGTAAGTTTATATCGTCATTAAATTAAAATAGCTAAAGTTTGAGTGTTTTTTTTTCTGCTTATGAATGGAAACTTTTGTTTATTATTTTTTTATTAAAATATTTTTAAAAGTTTTATTTATATTTTTATTTTGATATTTAAAACATCAATACTTTAAATTTAAAATATTCCGTCTAACTTAAAAATAAAAAACAAAAAACCAAAAAACATTCATTTTTAGTTACCTGTTCATTTTTTATACAAAAAATAGTTTTTTTTTTATTATCATTTTATAGTTTTTTATTGTTATTAGAAGTGAAAGTAACCGATATTAAGTATAGATGAATCGGACATCATAAAAATAAATTTTTAAAAAATGAAATAAGTATAAAAAAACAAAACAAAAAAGTCAAATAGGGGTAAGAGTTTACAAAAAACGAAAAAAAAAAGGTATAAAATAGAAAAAGGTTAGGTTCGTAAAAAAAAACAAAAAAAAGCGGTTACACAGGTAATAAACATTAATTTTTGCACAAATAACGATTAATGCTTTCCAAAGTAGTTTTTTTTTTAAATTGATTTTCGGATTTTTTCTTTTTTTTCAATTTTATATCATAAAATAAAATTTTATTATGATTGAGAGAAATAACTATCAATGGAAATTGATAAAATTGAAAAACTATCTTCTACTATAGAGTAAATATAATTTTAAACATCAATTTTTTTACTATATAGAGTGCATACACGTAGGTACTGTGTAAAAATATGCTAACACAGTCACATCAATTCCCAACTATTATAATAATAAAAACATTTATACTTACACTCTCGTCAAATACCCATTGGGTCAATTGAAAATTAAATAAAATTGCTTAAGATTTTTGTTCTACATGATCACTCTATATTATATTTAAGTACTGCATGGCTCTACTTTAAATTCAAACCCTGTAGTGAACTTAAGTAAAGTTGAAAATATTTCTAAATCGAAACTTAAAACCAGATGACTACAATATAAAGGCATTTGTCAAAATAAAAAATAATATTAAGAGTGATTCCATTCTATATCATAACATTTTACAGCTAAAATTAAAGGAAAGGAGGTTCGAAAAGAGAAGTCCTGTTACTAAAAAATGGCTGAATGTTTCAAAATTCTTTTTTAGAGCTGCAGTTCATAATATTAAAATCTAGCTAACATTCTACCTAATGCCTATTCAAATCCTTCTAGCTACTCAATTAACTAAGTAAAATTTTCTATTAAAAAAAAAAGAGACACTCATATGTACAATCACTCGTAAATTAACTTAAACGACATACGCATGCGTGTGAACAGTAATACATATATTACTAAAACCAATTACAAAATCTGGTAACACTATTGAAAATTTCATGCTGTTATTAAAAAAAAAAAAACAAACCTAAAACAACTAAATATTTGACCAGCTAGCAGCTAGATAGTAAATTAAATAAATAATAAATAAACAATCAACACAAAAAAAAAAAAAAATTAAAAAGAAAATATAATTAAGAAAAGAAATGACAGCGAAATGGCATAAAATTTGCGATATTTAATTTTTTAACTGTATAAAGCAAGTTCGTTAACTCTCGTTTTTTGTGTTTTTTTTTTTGGTCAGTTTAAAACTTAAAAATTTTAAGGTGTAATATAATTTTCCCATTTTTTTTTTTTCTAACTTTACCGTTTTTTTATTTAATTTTGGGTTTGGTTGTGTGTTGTTTTTTTTTGATACAACTGACTTTTTTTGTTGTTGTTTTGCTGCTAAAAAAAAACAAAAAAAAAATAACAATTATGTATGATGTATGTGAATATGTGATGCGATCTCTTCTAACTACTCTAAATCTACTATACATATAGTGAACACATATTCGGTTTGTATAAGAGGAAAGAAAAGTGAACACAAGAGCACATGTGAAAAGTGAAATTTTTACTGTTATACCTACGTTGTTTTTTGTTTTTTTTTTTTTTTGTAATTATTATTGTTTTATTTATGCACCAACGATCACTTAAATTTTGGTGATGTTTGGTGTTTTTTGTTTCAATTTTGTTTTTTTAAATTTTTAAAAAAAAAGGTGATATCAGTTTTGAGTTGATTGGCTGTACTGTTGTTGATATTTTTAATAGTTACAGTTAATTTTGTTATTTTTTAAAATTCAAACAATTTTATATTTTAAGTGGACACCTAATTTGTAGCATTTCTTTATTTCTTCATTCCTCTTTTAATTGATTTTTAAGGTTTTATTTTTAAAATATTACTTTTCCAGCAAAATAATCTTAGGAAATTTTATACAATTCAGCAAAAAATTTAAAAAAATAAATATTAAAATTTTTAAACAAATTTTAGGTATTTAAAGGTACTTAGATGCCTGGAAAAAATATTGATAAATTTCTTTATTATTAGTTTTATTTAAAATTATAAAATTAGTCTATAAACTATTCATTAAAAAAGTTTTAAAGTTATGTATAGATAAAAAGGTAATAAAAAAAAATGTTTAAATCATTTTTAATTAATGGAGGGATTAATAAAAAGGGGATTATGTTTAAAAGAATTTGCATATTATTTTTTTTACAAAAAAAAAATTTTGAATAGATAAATTTTAAGAAATGCAAATTTAAGTGATATTAAAAACTATATTTAATATATTCAAATTCAATATTGATATGGTTAAAAAAAATTTAATTATTTCTTCAAATTAAAATAAAATAAGAAAATGAAACTATCGTTTTTAACAGCTTGTTGAAAGTTAAAGATTAAAATCTGAAAGATACATTTTTTTGATTTATTCATTAATATTTAGTTATAAATTAATATATATAATAGAATAACTTATCAGAGTTATATGATGATATAATTGCTAATAAAATAATAGGTACCTAAATATTTGAAAGTAAACTGTTGCAAATAACTAGAAACCTAGGTATACTTAGTTCCTTTTCATATTTCCCTAAAATATTTTCTATGCTTTCTACAAATTTTTATCTTATTTATTATATACTTTTAATTGAACTTGTTTATATCTGAAGATTCTGATTTCTGGTCTCTTTTTTTATTTATAAGTAAAGAAATATTAAAAGTTGACGATTCATCAATACAACATACAATAACTCATTTTAAAAATATGTATTTAAAATTATTATTTAAGTAGGTCGGAGTACATACCTATTTTATAACTCACAAAATCAATTTTATTTACTAAAAACAAATATAAACAATATTTATAAAATAAATATAAAATAAAATTTAATTTAAAAAAAAAAATTTAGAAATTAAATAAACAATTTAGTCTTAATATTAAAAAAGAATAACAACAACATGAGAAAAATTACTAATATTTTACATATTGAAATAACCATAAATTTCAGATTAAAATTAATCTTATATACAAATAAAATGTTGACCTTAAAATGATTTATACTAAAACTGTTATCAAAATTAAAACATTTAAGATTTCCTTGAACAAAATAAATAAATAAAAAAAACAAATTTATTGGTTATAAATTTTAAGGTAAAAAAAAAAAAAAAAAATAAAAAATCAAAAGAAAACAAGACTATGAAAATGAAACATTTAAAAATCGAAAATTTTAAACACGTGTGACTTTTTCAATTATAAGTATATCGTTTCTTATCGCATTTTTTGTTTTTAATTATCAAACAAAGAAAACTTATCTTAAAATACAATTTTTTTTTTAATATAAAAACATACATTTAATTATTTCATTGATCTTCATATCATATTTTATTTAATTTTGTTAGATAATGAAACAAAACCGATAAATATTAAAATAAATATATAGGTATTTACCTATACATACATTTAACAAGTATGTATTTATTAATTAAGTAATAAAACTATATAGTTAAATGAGTAATAAATGATTCTTTTGAAATGCATATTTATTTATTATGAATATTTTTGTTTATCAAAAAAAAAATATGAATATTTTTTCAAAGATGTCTCGTTTTATTAAGCCAAGGGATGACTAAAAATAATAAAAATATTTTCAGATAATAAAATAAAATAAGGGTGATTCAACTGAAAGAATATATTTAAGGTTATTGAAAGATAAGCAATATAGGTAAGTAGACTCTACACAATAATATGTATTTTTATTAGTTTATTTTATTTTTTTTTTTTTGAGATAGGTAAGTAATTTATATGTATGGATATTGTAATTTAACTTGATAAGAAGTTTGACATATGTTTATTACTCAGGTATTTAAATTCATTAAAACTACACAGTATCAGTTTTCACGAATGTTGAAAATAATATTAAGTTATTTCTTTACACCAAGCATTAACATAAAAAATACCCTTTTATACAAAGAAGTCTCAAAAATGTCATCAGAAAAATATGTACCTATATATAGACATTTTTCATTTGTTAAGACGATTTTGGAATATAACGTGTCTGCTTTAACGATAATTTAACTAAAAAAGAAAGAGATTTTTCTGTCAAAAACTATGACGTTTCAAATAAGGGTACAAGTACAATAAAAAATAAAATCTTCATGCCATTTTTACCCAATTAATTTTTCTTTTGGATTTAGTAATTTTTACAAAAACTTCTTGTATTCAATTCAATTTATCTCCTAAAATGTATATTTTAAAAAAAATTTAAAAGAAAATCAAAATAAAATAATTTTATTAAAATTTTTAATTTATAACTTACCTATGAATTCTCTCCTGTTGTTCTAATTCATCATCAATTTCAACAATAGCAAATAATTCACCTTCACCATCACGACCAAAAATACCATTTGGTATTTTTCTTAAAAATTTCTTTAATACACTAGCTATTGTATAAACCGAATAATTATCAACATTAACTAAACGTCCAGCTTGTAAAAAATGTATTAAATTTTTCATTGCACCTTGATGTCCCGGTGCTCTAAATACATCTTTGCGTAATGGAGCTTCTTTATTTAATTTTAATATTAAAACTAATAATGGTCCGGGTATATCATTTTTGCATACTTCATCTAATGGTACACCAAATTTAACTTTTTCTAAACGATATGGATATGGTCCAGGTCCAGGATGACCGCATGATGTTACAACACTACCCAAATCGGCAGCACGTCTATGTACTCGTTGTGCCCAACTGGACATTTTTATTTTTGTTTTTTTTTTTTAATCTGTTTTAATATTCCAATGAAATATTTTAAATTTTAGAATTATTTAATTATTTAGAAAATTAAATAATTACTTTTTCAATATATGTACATGTAAGTAGGTATATTTTTAAAAAAAAATAAAATTGTTCTTTTTTAATTGTCTTTGTACTAAAGAAAAAAAAAAATAAAATTATATATTTTTTTTTTTTATTAGATCTTGTTGAGGAGGTAATGATGGGGAATTATGGTGATGCTGTGTATTCTGGTTATAATTTTTTTTTTTTCTGTACACGCAATAGGATTTTTTTTATACTCCTTTATTGTTGTTGTATTTTTCTCTTTTATTATTTTTGATTATTTGGAGCTGGAAATTATTTTGGTACCAATTTTTTTTTTTCAATTATATTTAACAATTTCAAACTTTAGGTACTAAAAATCATGTTTTTTTTTTTTCCAAAACACTTGTTTAATTAAATATTTTCGATAATATTTACTTGATATTTATATATATATATATAAATTTATTAACTTTTATTTTATTTATTAATTCGTTTAGATATTTTTCACTAATTTAAGATTGCACTTAAATTACAAGAAAATAACAAAAAAGACAAAAATTTAAAAACAAAATATTTTCTCTCCACATTTCATGTATCGTTAAATTTACTTTTTTATTTCTATTTCTTTTTTAATTTTTTATTTTTTTTTTTAGATTCGTTAAAAACAAGAAAATCAACTTTAATTTTTCCTTTTCTTTTCTTTTTTTTATATTTAATATTTTAATTTCGCAATGTTCTTACTTCTTATCTTGTTACTTGTATTTTATTTAAAAAAAACAAATTTAATTTAAAATTTAAATATATATATTAACTATTAATATTACATTTAATTAATATAATTCTTTTTAAACTTCTATTTCTTTTCATTTAAATTTTAATAAATGCAATTTTTCACTACCATATTTTTATTTAAAAAATAATTTTTCAATCGTTGCTGCGTCTCCGCCCTAATTTGTTTTTGTTGTAAAATCATTTTTTCAATCCGGAAAAAAAATTAAAAAAATTATTTACCGATTTTTTTTTATTTAATAAAAAATAAATTTTTTATGTTAAATTAATATTTATATTAAATCATTAATCGGGAATTTTATTTTTATTA
Source organism: Dolichopus griseipennis (assembly GCA_963082915.1). Taxonomy (NCBI): domain Eukaryota; kingdom Metazoa; phylum Arthropoda; class Insecta; order Diptera; family Dolichopodidae; genus Dolichopus; species Dolichopus griseipennis. Next base: position 44,512,009 of record OY720443.1, on the reverse strand, counting down.
TTTAACACTGCACTTAAATTTTAATTTTTTTTATTTAATCTGCAAACTTCTTTTTTTAATTCACAAAAAAAAAAAAAATAAAAAATTTCAAGTTTTACAGCAAAAACAAAAATAAATTTTTTTTTTTTTATTTAAAAAACTTTTATTTATCCCAACCGCAAAACGTTCATTCTTCAACTGTTCTCTCAAAAAAACTAATCAGTTTTTTGTTTTTTTTTGTTTCTTTGGAGAATTTTTGGAATTGAAAAAAAAAAAAATGAAGGAAAAAAGAAATGGAAATATGGAATTTGTTAAAACAAGAAAGTGTTGCCTTATTCGGTAAATTGTTGATGGTGGTTTTATATGGTATCAAATTAATTTTGGAGAGTGTTTATATTGTAATTGTTGTTACTTGTTAGTTTGATTTTAGTACAATTTTATTTTTGGATTTTTAGTACATATTGAAAATTTGATATTAAATTTTAATAATTCGGTTCAAAAAGGATAATTTTAAATTAAATATTGAATCTCTTGTATATATTTAATTATAAATTAATCTAGTTATTTTAGAACTTTTATTTAAAAACGAACTTTAATAAAATATTTATAAATTTAATTATAAAAAAATGTTTTTTTGTTATGAACGGCTTATTTCTTTAAAATATTAATCGGTTTTAAGCACTTGTTAAAAAATACGAGAGGCCACTACATCATTAGTCCACTTTTGACTTCACAATAGAAAAATACTATAAATTACAATGCGTTTTTGCTTTGTAGTTATTATATTTTATACACAAAATTAAAATGATATGTTTCCACTCAAGTCAACTCTGATTTTTTGAGTTAAATCATAAAGTAAATATACGGATAAATTGAATTAAAATGTTGAATTATTAAAATCGTCAGGTGGGAAAAGTACTGTATGCTAAAAATACTAAATTTCTAGTATATATTAACTAAGTTAAGTTTGGTTAATGATTGGTTTGATGTACTAAACACTAGAAACATTATTCGACTTTCAATTTTCAGAGGTTTAATAAAATCGAAAAAAGTTAAATTAAATACATAAAATAAATAATTTGCATAATACATATTAAAGATTACCACAAAACTTTGATTAATATTTAAATATTTAGATAAAATTTTATTATAATTTTCTAATTTTCACATTAAAAGTACTTTTGTAAAATTAAACTAAAATAAACAAAAAAATTGTTAATTAAATTATGAAAAATAGATGTCACTATATACAAAAATTTTCGAAAAATGAGACAAATATATATATTAATATGAAACAAAAAATCAAAAATGACATTAAAAACGTCTTTTTGTGACATCTGTAATCAAAATTTTGGCATTTTCAAATGTTTTTCTCGTATTTTTTTCTACACTTTTCAGTTTTCAGTGGTTTCTTTACCTCACGCACACAACGATGACCCCTATCGTCGCGCTACCTATCGGCCAATTATTCGTATTTTCATGGCGGCCGCCGTAAGATGTGAAATTATTTAGAGTAGATAAAAAAATAAATATTTAAAATTGATAACTGCATATAAATTATTGAAAAATATTGCAATTTATTCAGTAATATTTTTTTAATCTAGGTAAGTTGAATTTTTTTTAAATTAATATTTATTTAATAGGAAATTTTTGAAACAACAAAAAAATTACATCACATGAAAAATGGTTCTCAACTTTTTTTTTTTTATAAGTGTATTCCTCTACCTACTATACCTAATCAACTAACCGACCGATCTCATCCATTTGATTTGTATTTAGTCATTTTAAATATTAAATATTTAAAAGTGATTTTTTGTTCAATGACGATTTAGATTAAAATTTTTTGCATAAAATTTTAGAAGTTGTAAATATTTAAAAAAAAAAAAAGGATTGATTTAAATTATGATAAAAAATAAGAAGTGCAAAAATTTTTTAAAATGAATATATCTATTAGGTTATAAATTAGTCAAGGTTTCGTTCTTATTAAGGGAAAGAAAAGTAATGCAAAAAAAAATAGTATGGTGAAATATGATTGATAGTGGGTTGGGTAAATACACATTTCCCTTAAAAAAAATCGAATAGAGAAATACTTACAAGGTTGTAAAATAATTTTTTAATAATTTTAAAGAAAACTATTTCAAATTTTATATTTAATTTTAATATACATACATAAAAATAATTATCAATAGAATTAATGTATTTGTATATGTTTTCATGAACCTTCAATTTTAAAATTAGAACATCTTTTTGATTTTGAAAGATGACAACTAGTAGTGAGGATGTTCTTTTACAAATGGGTGAGGTTCGTTTCAAAAAAGGTGATGGAACTTTATATATTATGAATGAACGAGTTGCTTGGATGGCTGAAAATCGTGATACAGTTGCATGTTCCCATAAATTCCAAGATATCAAAAGTATGTAAAATATATTGCAATTTTTTAATAACAATTGGCAAAGGGTAATAAATATTGATTTTAATTTTAATTTTTTTTATAGTGCAAAAAATATCACCTGAAGGAAAACCAAAAGTTCAATTGCAAGTAGTTTTACACGATGGAAACAGTTCTACATTTCATTTTGTTAATCGATTAGGGCAAGCAGCACAATTAGCTGATCGTGATAAAGTTAAAGAATTATTACAACAATTGTTACCGAATTTTAGGAGAAAAGTTGATAAAGAATTAGAAGACAAAAATCGTGTATTATCAGAAAATCCACATTTATTACAACTGTATAAAGATTTAGTGATAACGCAAGTATTATCAAGTGAAGAATTTTGGGAAACACATGCCAAAGATTATGCAGACAAAAAGAATTCTAATAAACAAGAAATTGGTGAGTTGGTTTCTTATAATATTAAATTAAAGTCAAATAAATTAGATATAATTTATGATTGTTCAAAAATTTTAATAGTATTTTTAGTCGTATATCTTAAGTCTATCTTAAAAATTATAAATCGGTATACACGTGTTCTTGTTTAGGTGTTTCCGGCGCATTTTTAGCAGATATTAAACCACAAACAGACGGTTGCAATGGTTTAAGATATAACCTAACAGCAGATATCCGTGATTGTATATTTAAAACATATCCAGCAGTTAAAAAGAAGCATATGGAAAATGTTCCATCAAAATTGACTGAACAAGAATTTTGGACAAAATTTTTTCAATCACATTATTTTCATAGAGATCGTATAACAGCTGGGACCAAAGATATTTTTTCTGAATGCGGAAAAATTGATGATCAAGCTCTTAAAGCTGCCGTACTACAAGGATCAGGCGATCTATTATTAGATTTAAAACAATTTGAAGATAAGGCGTTGCAAGATAATTTTAAAAGTGCATTTAGTGATAATAGGAAATCAAATAGTGGGAACATTGTTCATCAAAATATGATAAAACGTTTCAATCAACATTCAATGATGGTATTTGAAACTAATGAATATCATATGCATTTTTTAGTGGATAATGTATCATCTTATTATTTCTAGGTTTTAAAAACATGTACAGATATCAGTACAAATCCGCAAACAAATCCATTAACTGATATATCAGCAAATAAGGGAGATTTAAATTTAAATGGTCTGAAAGATAAAAAACATAAAGCGAATAATTATACAAATAGTAATTCAAGTAATCAATCATCACGTAGAAATTCTACCGATTCTGCTCAATCTACAACTTCACCATCAAAAGCAAAAAAGCAACGTTTAGTTGACAAAATCAGTTTTGATGATTTAGGACCAATGTTTGATACAAATGATGAATTAAATGGGAAACAGTTAAATAAAGATTCATTGCATTTAAATTTAGATAAAGTTGAAAGATATTTACATGGTCCTGTTCCTATATCATATGTGGATCAGGTTGAGGAACTACAAAATTTAGAAAGCACACAATACAGAATATGTGAAGAATCACAAATATGGAGTCAAAGAACACCTCATAAAGTTTTAGTTAATGCAAAATCAGCTGTAAACGCTTTAGGTGAATTAAGTCCTGGAGGAGCATTAATGAGAAGTTTTCAAGAACCATCTTCACGTATGCTTTAAATGAAAATTTATTTAAATTTTTTTTTTAATTTATAAAATTTTGTAGAACTTGTACCACCGGAATTCGAAAAAGATGTTAGAAATTTATATTTATCTTTAAGTGAATTATTAAAACATTTTTGGAGTGCATTTCCACCCACAACGCCAGAATTAGAAAGTCGTGCTATAAGAATGCACGAAGCATTACAACGTTTTAAAATGGCTAAATTAACTGTTTTTGAGGTTAATTAAATTCTAAAATTAGAATTTCTTTAGTTCAAATATTTTATAATACAAATTACTATGTTTTTTATTTTAGGACCGTGCCATGCGTGAACTATCACCGTTAGGTGCTACATTAACGCAACATTTGAATCAATTACTTCAGTCCGCTGGACGGAAATTTGCAACATGGCAAGAAAGAAAAATGCGTTCACATCGGTAGCATCAAAATAAACATTTTTCAACAACATCATCTTCATCATCATCATCAAGTGTGGCAGCAACTGCTTTTGCTAATGCGATGCTAAATTTATCTTCATTAAAATAAAACAAAAATTACAAAAAAATTTTATATTTTTTTTTTTTATTTGTGAATGTACATGTTGTTTTATTTTAAAAAATTAATTTTTCTTTCAATTCCGTTTTATTTATAGTTTTATTATTAAAAAAAAAACAAATACAAGAATACTAAATACATAATATAATTTAAATAATAAAAGATTAATAAAAATAAGTCAATTTTTATGTAATAAATAAAATGTAACTGTGTCTCGAACTCTCAATGAAGTTCAACAATAGCATATAAAACAAATAATGTTCACTTTCCTTAAAAATAAAACAAAACAAAAAAAAAAATTATAAGTTCTAGCGTTGTAGATAGAAATTGAGAGAAATGTACGTTTTTTTTTTAAATTTTTTCTGTTCCAATTTTTTACGGTATTTTTTTAAGAAAAAAATTTAAAAAAAATCAAATTGTTAAAAAATTAAAAAATCATAAAAAAAAAAATCAAAATTAAAATATAAGCTCTAAAAAAGTTTGTATTTTTAAAATCATAATGGAGCTCGAATCAATCAACTAATATTAAAAAAATTTAAATGTATATTTAAAAACAAAATTGAAATCCAAATTCGTTAAATGTAATAAAAAATAAAAAAAAAATACAATTATAAAAATTGTTAGTTATCTTATAAAAATGAACTATTGATGAAAAAAATGGTTTAGCGTTTTTTTGTAAATTTAATAAATAAAAAAACTATTATATATATCAAAAATTTAAGTTTTCTTTCATTTCGTTAATTTATTGGTGAGCCATGTACACAGTTTTTAAACATTTATTTCAATATCCCTAGAGGACAGTGGAATGCCATTATAAGAAAGTTTGCATATGAATATTACTTATCAAAATTCAATACAGTTATAATTCATTAAAATGTTTGATCTTAAAATTCTTTAAAATATTATTTAAAAATTAAAAAAGAAATGGTAAAAACGAATGCAAAAAAGAATTACTAATTTCCTAAGACAAAATAAGTGAAGTTCTTCCATATGGTAATTCGAAAAAATGACTGCAGGTAGAATAATTTCTGTTGGTAAACTATTTTTCATAAATGTTTCGTTTCTTTACAAGATACAACATTAGTTTAATATTAATTATGCACAAATTTCCTTGAATATGGTTACAAATAATTCAATATGGTTTATAAAATTGTCAATCCTAACATTTATTTGCGGAATCGTCTGCTAAAATATTTTGTATGATTATACTTTTTTCTTATCAACCTAGTTTTTCTATTATTCATTAAATTTACATTAAATTGAAATTACATTTAAGTTTGAATTTAAAAAAAAAAAGCATTTTATATTAATAATATCCAAAATTTATGTGCAAATAAATAAATTAATTTCTGAATCCACACTTTTAGAAATTGAAAAAAAAAATCTTGATTATCGTAATAAATTTTTTTTAAATCCATCAAAAGCTTTATCAAATTTATTTTACCGCCAAAAAAATTTCGTTTTGATCGTTCATTTTGTAAAAGTTCACCACAACAAAATTTGGTGGTGAGTTCAAAAATAAAAATTCCAACAATTAAATTTATAAACCTAGCGGTTAGTAGATAAAACTTTATTTCAAATTTTTTTTTTAACGATTTGATCATCAGGTTTATAACAATTAATATAAATGAAAACACTTATTTAAGAGTTAGAAATTAAATTAATGTAAACAAATTTAAAGGAAAACTGCATATTAATAAATTAAGATTATTTGTATAATATTTTTAATTAATATTTCGTTGAAATTTTACAATTAATTTTGATTATGAATACAACTTTTGTACGTACAGTGTAACCACTAGAATTCGCCTACTTTGCTGGAAGTTTACGAGTATATTCATGAAGGGTTGTTGTTTTTTAAAATATTTGGAGATTCTAGAACAGATTTTTGATTATAAAATTACTTTACTTTACTCTTGAGTCTTGATTTTAAAATAAAAAAAACTGCAGTTAATTTGTATTTTGGGGATATGGGGATTGATTTTTCTGACTTTTCAAGATCTTGTTTTTTAGGTTTAAAAAAATTAAATCCTGGCTTTTTTTGATTTTATAATTGTTCGCCACTTAAAAATATAAGAGAAAGAGATGTTAAAGGAATTAGTAAAGTTACCAAATTAACTTCATTTGTGCTCCTAAGCCATTTTTAATTTACCTAAATTTAAAATAATAATTTTAAGTAAAAATTGTACCTTCGAAAAGACCATCACCTTCCTAGATTTATTTTTGTGGGATAAATTTTTGAAATAAAATAACACAAAACAAAAATTAAATTTAATAATTTTTATTTCTATTAATTTAATAAATTACAATTATTAAATTATTATATTTTATTTTATATCTATAATATATGCTTATCTAAATTTTAAATTTGTTCATATTTTATTTTCTTTATTTAATTTTTATTTGTTTTTTATAATATAATTCACTTTTTATTTTATTTTATTTGCAATTTATTTCATTTGTTTTTTCATAAGTTTTTTATAATTTAAGGAATCGGGAAGGCGGGAACAATAATAATTTTTCAAGGCAATTGTTTTTATGTGTTTTGTTTTTTTTTATTTTTATAATATTAATTAATTTATTTAAGTTTAATTTACTTTATTTTAATATTAGAAAATATGAATATAAAAAATAGTGTTAAAGAGAAAAGAGGACGAAACAAATAGAATTAATTATTTTAAAAATCAATTTAGAATTAGAGGAATTAACGAGTTAAACAATTAGTAATTTTGTAGGTACTTACATTGAAAATTATTTTATAAAAAATGTGCAGGAGCAAGGATTTTTAAAAAAATGTTCTAGGTTATATATTTAATTTTATACCTTAGTATACTAATTATATATTATTAGTTATACGAATTGAAAATTATTTTTGAGATTGCCCAATCAATGATTAAAATTTCAATATCTTTTTTGTAAATTGTAAAACACTTCAAAAAACTCTTTTCAAATGAAATCCTTAACCTTGTACAAAATCTTTGTCTACAGGTTGTATTTACAAAAAAAACAATTGGGGGAGTGATGGTAGCACATCACTTTTAAAATGTTCTTAATTAATTACAGTTTGAAAAAGTTTGATTGAAAGTTTTTCAAATAAATTTAAATTTATTTTATTCAATTTTTTTCTTATTATAACTGCAAAGTTCAACGTTTGTTTGACAGTTCATTTGACAGTTGTTTTTGACAGTTCATTTGACTGTTATTTTTGACTACCATTTGTGACAAGTTATGTAAATAATTAAAATTATTATTATCTTTATGTTTTTAAATATAACTCAAATTTGGGGTTTATTTTTTAAATTAAATTAATTAGTTTCTATAAAAAAAATAAGAAATCTAGTAGAATTCTTAGAACATTTTTCAATTTAACAGTTATAAAATATTTAAAAGAAATTAATTTTATTATATATTCATTGTAATTTTATTTAATATTTTTCTTATTTATTTTGTCTTATTTAAAAAAGAAATTTTTAAAAAGTATTTTATATTTTTCTTCAAAAATATTAATAATTTGTTGAAATTGAATTTTTATTTGAAAGCATGCACATGTATTTGAACCAGGGCTGTAAAAATTTTTAATTTCCTCTAATTTGTAATTTGACAGTTCACTTAGGTAAACAATTGATTGGATTTTATTTAATTCAAATATAGTTTTAAAAATTAAAAGTTTTTTATTTTCTTTTATTTAAGAGTTTTATTTTATTTATTTATTATTCCTTTTTGTACAGTTCAGTATAAAGTTTTTTTTTTTTTTTTTATTTTAAGTTTTAAACAAAAACAAATATTTTTAAAAAGAAAGTATTTTTTAGTTGACGTTTCATAAGTGTCATATAAATATTTCTGTATCTAAAAAATATTTTAAAATTTTCAAAATCTATAATAATAATATTTTTTAATAATAAATTTAATGCAGTTTTTTGTATGTATTACAAACAATATATATATATATTCTACGAAAAAAATTAATCTTTGACATTACGATGTACTTTATAACGCGCAATATTAAAAATTAATTTTTAGTTACGCTTCGCTGCGCACTGGGACAGTGCGCGTTCACATGACTTTAATTTTAGATAATTTAGATACAAAAATTCCTATACCTATCAAAACTTCAACTAAAAATTTAACCTTTATCAATTCATTTATATTTTTAAATATATTTATTTAAATTTTAAATTATTATTTTTTTTTAATGTAAGATAATTCACAATAGTAAAAAACAAAAACTAGTCAAAACTTAATTAATTATTTCGAGTTTTTTTTTTTTTTATTTTAATTTTAGAATAGTCATGGTAATTTAAAAAAATAAAGAATGTAACTAAAGTCAGAGTCAAAATTTAAAACTTGAAATTAATTAATTTCACAAAGAAAATATAATTAATAAAATAAAATTACTGTCTTCACTAAAAAGAACACATTTTGGTTTTTTTTTCTTGTTTTGTTTATTTTTATTTTTTTTAAATTAATTTTTTTTGGAAAAATTATAAAAATGTGAGAATTAAAAAAAAAAATAAAAGTTCTAAAATGGTGTTTACTAGGGCTGTGTATTATCGTTTTTTTTTTTATTAACAAAATAAAAATTAAATTAATTAAATGAAGCTGATGTCTAATATTAAAGTTTTACAAATTTTATTTATACTAAGTTATTTATAATTTACTTTTTTTTTTTTGCTTAATATTAAAATGAAAAACAAAATTTACAAAAAAAAAAAAAATTATACAACTAAATGAATACACGTTTTAATTGACAGTTTGAAAAGTCAGTTTAAAAGTCAGATTACTTAACATTTTTTGATTTTTTTTTATTATTTTAATCATAATGGATAAGTTTTTAGGATTTTTATTTATGAATTGAAATTTTTAATTTAATAATATTTAAATAACGGAATCAAATTCAATCAATGTAATCAATAGATACGTTTAAAATCCTATATATATATGTATTTAAAAACTGACATCAAATTTATTTGAACGTGTAAACATTTGATTTTAAAAAAAAAAAATTCTTTGCATCACTATTAAATATTTCTAATTACTGGGCGTGTATTTTTGTGTAAGTATTTCAATTTCTAAATAAATTATTTTACAAAATTTATTACAAAAAGATTTTATTAATTTTTTATTGAACTCTTGAAGATACAATGAAAATATATAATGGTTAATGCAGTTCATTGGATATAAAATTTTGATGTCACTGTCAATTAATTTTTTTTAGAAAGTATAGAAGGTTTTTTGACATTTGATTAAAAAATTTTTAGATTTTTCTGTTCAGAATATAAAATGGTAGTAAAGAAGCTTCAGTATTTTGGAGGAAAATAAAAGATTTCAAATTACAAGTGACATAGGTTGATTGATCAACTGATGATTAAGTTTCTTAAAAAAATATTAAAATTGATAGAATAATGTCACTGCCATTTCCACAATTTAATATTCATTGTATCCGAAGAGTTAAGAATGAGATTTTTAAAAATATTTTTTAATTAATTTTTACGTATAAAATGTTATATTTTTTTTTATTTATTTTCTATTATTTTTAAAATATAAAAACAAAAAAATAAAAATTATAAAAAGCGCTTTAAAAAATATCAAAAACTATATAAATTTTTTTTTTTATATATATAAGGACAAAAATTGTACAATTAAAATTAAAAATTTTAAAAATTAAAAATTAAAAAAAGAAATAAAAATATATTTTTTAAATAACTTTTTATTTGTAGGTTTTTTTTTTTAAATAATTTTTTTTTGGTTTTTTTTTTTTTAATTAATTTTATTTGATTTTATTTTTTTCTTTAATATCTAAATTGTCCTTTCTTTCCTCGTTCGTTATGATAAACTCTAAGGGGTGTATAATTACCATTAGAACCAGTATTAGGATTACCAGTTGTTGCTGTACCAGAACCATTTAATGATGGTTGTGCTAAATTAAGTGGGGCAGGTTGGGGTTTAGCTGCACATCTTGGCGCTAATACCAAATTATACATTATGAAATATATTATTGATAAAACTAATGCTATATATGCTAAAGCATAATACATGCAATCATCGGATTCTGGATGTCGTGTATCTCTAACCAAACCAATTAATGCACCAAAACATTTTCCTACAAAAATTTAATTAAAAAATAAAATAATATAAATATATATATATACATATATATATATGTAAAAAATATAATTACCTAATGCCCAGAACATTATCACAACGATAGCTTGTCCGGTTGCTATGAATTTTCTTGGCATAACATGTCTCATATATAATATACATGTTATCCATACCATACCAATAATAAATGGTTCAAATATTTCCATTGTAATATTTAATGCTTCCATATTTTCAGCCAATCCTGTAAATCGTATTACATAAAGTGCAAAACCAGCAATTAAGATATTTGAATGTCCACAATATTCAATAAATTTATCTTGATTAAAGAATAACAATAAAATGAAAATGATTCCAATTAATGTCAAACATTTGACATCATTATATTCATATCTAAAATAGCTGTGAATACTGCTCCAAAATATACCATATACTAATGCTACAACAGCTACCAAAGTCATTTCTGGCCAATATTTACGTATTGCTGACATTGGATATACAAGCATACCAGATTTTGTATGCCACCACCATTCGGGTGGACTGATTGGCATTCTTGATGATGCAATTACAACAATAGCACCAATTAAAAATGACAGAACAGCAATAATCATAACAATTAATGCAAAATTATATCCTTCACCCGGTACATACGATGGATCTTCCATATTAAGACTCTGTGAGAATTGCATTTGGAATAATCCAATTAATACAACATAAGCAATAGCACCCGGTGCATACTGACGACAAACTTCACCTCTACCTTCAGATGTATCACGGACGGCAATAATAATGGCAGTGTTTAATAATGTTAATGCACCAAGTGGCCAAATATCAGCGATTGCACGTAAAACTGAATAACCCCATAAAGTTGTTCCAATATCACCTTCAATCTAAAATACACACGCAATTATTATAAAATTTATTTGAATTTCAGTTTAAAAATTAAAACATACTTTTATGCACTGGCTGTCAGCAAGAACACTTTTTGGGCTATCATATGGATCAACAACATCACATTTAACTGTTGGTTTACACTCAGAAATATTTTTATAACCTTTAATCCAATCAATTTGCATTTGAGGTACATTACATTGGAATCCATCTGTAAAATAAGAAATATAAAATAAATTGTGAATTCTGCACTTGAGCTCAGGTATCAAATGTATTACTAAAGTTTTACAAACCTAAAGGATAGCTACACCATTCATCAGTACCGTTATCGTTTTGTGAGGTTTCATCAACATTTGAAGTTGTTCTTAATGTAACATGTACTGTTAAATTTTCTGTGTCAACTGTATAAACATGACAATGTTTTATTACTTCATTGCCATTTTCATCTAATCCTTTTGTACATAAATGTGGTGGTGGAATTAAAGGTTCTTCACCATCTTCACGTTTTCTACGATAACGTTCCGAGTCTGTATTTTCTGGTCTTAAACTTTCTGTAACACCAGTTGATGGATCATCATAATCATGATAATCAGATTCAGCACTTGTTTCTGCTGACGGTTGTGTTGTTTGTGTTCTTTTTGCCCATGGTTGTTTATATAAACTTTCAGATTCTTTTGCATTTTGACATGTATATGTACAATTTTTTAATACTAATGAACCAATTTTTTCTTTCCAATCATGACAATTTTCATTAAATTCAGAGCAACGTTCTTGAAATATAACAGCACCAGATGAATCACAACTAAAATTAACTTTTGGACGTCTGGCTTCTTCTCTGTTAACTGGTGGTATAACAAAAATTAGAGCATAAAAGATGGCAGATAATATTAAAAATACGGCGAGTAGAAAACGTAATGAACGTCCAAATGAATTTGAATTTTTAGCAGCTAACTTATCGGCTAATGGACCAGCTATTAATGGTCCTAAAATTGATATTAAAGGTACAAATATACTAATCAGACGATATTCTTCAAAACTTAAACCCCATATGAAGGGTTGGTATGCGTTTAATATATGAACTGCTGATATACCTATAATTAAAAAATTAATTATAAATTAAGAGTTTTATGATGTCGCATTTTAGTAGCTGTGATTTTAACTTACCCGTTAAAGTTAGAAATGCAACTAATTTTAATGTTAGTAGGCTTGGTTTTATAAATTGTTTACCGCCAGTTTTTGTAGCACCCATTTTTCATTGATTATAAATAAAATTTTGGTATATATAGGAAATCTAATCGTTATCTTTATTTAAACTTAAATATTAATTAATTCTGGATTCTGGTTAAATTTAATCTCTTATGATTTCATTCTTCACCTTTTGTTTAATTGATTAGTAGGCAGCGGCGGCGACGGTGGCAAATTTTGTCAGGAATTATTCGTTTATCCGAAAATGTTTAAGGAATCTGTAAATAAATAAAAAAAAGTAAAATTAAAATTTTAATCTTAGAAATTAGAAATTAAAGAACTAGTTTTTAAAATATTTTCTTTACTATAAGAAATATGACGAAGTCCAATCATAATATAAAAGCTATCCTAGCCACTTCTTCAATTCTCATAAAATTCAAAATCATAAAGAAAATAGAGAAGAAAATCTTTGCAATTGAAACTTTAAATTTATTTCTTAACAACTTCAAAGTTTTTCTTATTTTTTCTTGGGAGACATGTGGGAGGAACCCGAACTATAACTGCAATCAGTCTTCAATTATAGAGATATAACGGAAAAAGGGGAAAACAGCCTTGTATAAAATTTCAACTTTTAAAATATGCTTTTAAGGCGTGAGATGTGTTATGAAGGTATACCCGAAGCTCTACTTTAATTGACCCCAAATTTGAGGGACACAAGAACAAAAAATTAACCCTCTTGTACCTAATTATAAAATATTCTATCCTTATTAGATTCTGATTTCCTGATCGTTTATCTCCGGCTCGATTGAAAGTGTCCAAAATCTGAACCTATAGTTCGATTTTGCCCTTTTGCAATCTCTGCCTTCGTATAGTCATCAGTAATCTTCATTAAAAATCGACATAGCATCATTATTTTATGGGTAATTGGGCTTTAAACGAACGGGCGGTTTTCGACTAAGAAGGTGACACTGATCAAGAATATATTTAAATTTATATATCTACCTTTTGTTGGTTCAACAAAGGTTTCTGTCAAAGTTAATATACCCCTACATCAATTTAAGGTGAGGGAATAAAAAACTGTACGTAAGTCAAAATTATGAAGTCCTTATATTATATGTAAAAATTCCATTATATTATTTCTAAATGTGGTTGCATGACATTAAGGTGGTGATTGCACGTCATGGAACACATCAATATTCCAGATATTTAAATATAAAACTCTTAACATATCATCTAAGCATTTAAAAAAAAAAGATGTTAAGTTGTTAAAGATTAGCAATAACTATAGGATCATTAGTCATTTACATTCTATTTTCAACATTGATCTTAATTAGAAAAAACATATATTCAGAATTTTGTATTAATTTTTTTGTCGTGGCTTGGATACAAATTTAGACATGACTATTATTTTTAAGGTTATTGAATGTTAAATGTTAAAATTGTTATTGTAAAAACAAAAATCTACTTAACATTTTAAACTAGTTTGTCACAATTTCAAGAAAGTTCTATAATAAAAAAAAGTTAGAATTGAATATCTAACGTTTAAATTAAAATTTAAATTAATTTTTTTAAAAATTTTTTACCGATCTAAAACTGACAAAAAATTAAAAAACAAAAAACTTTTTTTTTTTTGTTATATGGATGACCTTATGTGTTTCCTCATGCTCCGCCAACCTTGACGACTTGAAAAAATGGCGTAATGATTTGAACAAATCAAGAGACATACAAAAACAAAATTCAAAATCAGAAAAAAAAAAAAAATATTTTTAGAACACAAAACTAGTTTTAACTTTTTTTTTTCAAGTTTCAACAAAAAAGTTAATTATATGACGTCATTATGTTCAAAATTAACATTTTATTTAATAGCATAAAAAGCTTTAATTTAAAAAAAATTGATTTTTGTCTAAAATCTTGGTCATATCTGAAAAACAAAGTTAGAAATAATAAATTAAATCTGTCTATAAATTAGAAAAATTTAAAACGTAGGCTTATCCAAAAGTTTAAGAATATAATAAATTATATTAGGTAAAAAAATTTGGTAAAAGTTCAATGATATCATGTGAATCATGCTAAATTTATATTTACAGTACAAATTTTCAAATGAAGCGCTAACACATAAAGTAAACTGCGAGCTCTATTGTTGCAGCTCTACAACACAAGAATAAGATTAAATTCAAAACACCTTAGCCTATTTTGAAATATTGAAGCATTATGCCTTTATAATAGATATATAATACCTCTCTCTAAAATATTTCAATCTAATACTAGGAAAGTTGCAGGTGTTCATTTCTATGGGAGTGTTCTATAATCTCGGTTGAGTAAATCTTTTTTTTGAAATCTTTTTCTTAAAGATTTTAGAATTGTATTTCTCTTTCTCTTCTCGAATACAAGGTTTACTAAACCGATATTGCCGACCCAACGCCTTCCCTACATCGTGTTCTTCTCCAATCTCTTTTAAAAAATAACTAATTAGCTTCATTTCCAACCTAATCCTCTAACTCTTCCTCATTATCCTAATTTTCCTATCCAATTTCTTCTCCCTCTTAGTAAGCCTTTTTTCAAATCAATCAAAGATTAAACCTTTTTTCCTCAAAAATTCTTAAATTATTGATGCATCACATTTTTTTTACATTTTCTTTAATTTAAAAAAATCTGCTAATTTATTTAGTCACACAAGTCATGACTTATATCATCAGTTATTTTAACCACGAGATCACGTATGTCAATAAAGTCTTGCTCATATGATTCCAAGAACATTATTAATAAAAAAAAATTGAAACCTTTATTAAATAGTAACAGTATTAGCAATTTATTATTAGTTTGGATTTTTTTTGATTATATTCTTAAATAAGTGATAGAAACATAATTGTAATTTAGTAAATAGTTGGAAACTAGAAGTAATGAAACACCAGTAAGTGGAGGCACCCAACTTAGTAATACCCTACATTTAAAAAATGGAATTGACAGTTCGTTCGGAGTTCGTTCTTTTCAATTCATCTCAGATTTGCAGAACATTATGCCCAAAGGACAGAATTGCCTTGTACTAAATTTAAATTTTCTAACTTTAATTCCAAAGATACGCTGGTTAAGTCTGAGGAGGCCCTTCAATTTCAAAGATATGTTTTTAAGTTTTAGGAGGTGGACGGGATGGGATGTTGCCAAACCATCAGTCTAATTCATTTCAGTTTTAGGGATACAAGAGAAAAAGGAAAAAAAAACCTTTTACCAAATTCGAAGATTTTATCTTTAGATTCTATCAAGTTACCAAAATTCGAACCCTTTAACTTTCAGTATACATTTTATAAAGATAGCATTATTTTTTTTTTGAGGTATCGCCGACTCAAAGGTGACGTGACCCTTTAGCTACAATATATATACTTTTCTATATAACTATCTTGTTATCCTCTGGTGATCAAACACACTGTACCAAAGTTAATTTACCCTGTATAGGGTGTTTAAAAATATATTAAACTCCAATTATATAAAAAAATTTCTACACAGCTAATCCAACAACCTTTTTCCCATCGGGACTTCGTTTTCCATGTTCCTTAAAAAGATGTGGCGTCAAAACTGCTTAATAAATCGAAAAAAGGGTGGTTAAGTCAAAGTTTAGATCAATAATTCACTTAAAGTGATAATTCAATACAATTTGAATATTCGTAAATTTTTTACTATATGACTAAATCTTCCACTTTTATTATAAGAACTTCCATTTTTACCTATTTAATTACATTTTAGACATATATAAGTGATAAAGTCACATTCATATATTCCAAATAAGCAATTGCTATATCCCTGTGTATTCCTTTTGATTTTTATCTAATCAAATTCAAATTACACTGACAATTTATATTGAAATCAATCAAATTTAGAAACGATTTCCTTGAAGTTATTTTTATCCTAAACATCACCATCTGCTATACTCTACTGTATGCTCAACACAATCCAGGTGTGTAATTAAATTATCTAGGAAACTTATTTTGTTTTTATTATTCACTTTATTGCACAAAAGGATCAAGGCAAAAAGGACAATTATATTAAAATGATACATTAATATACATATACTCGTATATGTATATATATTTATAAATATATTGTTGGGTGTGCATTACAATTTATATTGAGAACTCATTGTAATTTTAATTAAAAACGAAGGTTGATATTGTTGCAAAGGTGCATTTAATTGTTATGATGATGGTGGTGGTATACGGGCGACTGATGTTCTAAAAAAGTCTTCCAGAGCCAATATTAAAATTTAAATTTATTTTACATTATGTTTAAGATTAATCACATTATATGTGAAATTTAAAACATTGGGTTCACTTTTTTATATAATCGTGATTGCAATTTTATTAAAAAGTGATAAATGAAAAATTGTATTGTTTTTCAAATTCTAATTAAATTTGTTTAAAACTTTTGAGCACGCACCATAATTGGAGATGAAAAGTAGAGTACATTTAATTATGATTTCTTTTTGTTTATTTTTCATCTATTTGAAGGTTAATGATCATATTTTAATTAGATTTGCACTTTAATACCGATGTGTTGGTATTTTATTAGTTGGTAATAGATAGTGCACAAGGAAATAATTATGCGTAAATAAAATTATTAGTCTAGCCAGGTTCCCAAACTGCTCAGCAGATTATTATAAAAATTTTTATATAAAGGTTTTTGGGTAGGGGACTAACAGTTTTGGTCTAATGGATCGCCAAATTGGGACTGTGTTGCAAGTTTTTAAACCCTTTTTGCTATAAAATAAAAATGAGTTAAACGATCAATTTCTGAATACGTGTTGCTGTATTAGGAGAAGCGCAGCAACGCGCACCTGGTATTGGCATTCTTATAATTAGGATTGATCTTAAAAGATTATATACATACAATGGATATATGATAGAAATCTCTTAATACTTATTGTATATTTTTTTTATATTAACTTCCTGTGTCTATGGGTTTATTTTTCATTCTGTAAGTTAGTGATATATTCATATTAGAAATTTTACCATAAATTTATAAGAATTGTATGGTCTTGTGGTTAGCGAAGTGGCTTTTTTTATACTTTAACAATTTCGTATTTGGATTAAAGGGTATTTCTGTATCTGTGAGGTATATTATTGAATTATAAAGTGAATGCTTTAGTATTTTGCGATGTAAATTTGTTTAAATGTTTATTATCCAAAACTTTTCAAGTTTAATTTTCTCTGGACTGTAAACTCCAAAATTGTAACCCCCTTAGTTTCAAAATTTGGTAATGAAACTTGAAAAAGAATTTCTTTCTTTGATTTCTCTCCCCTGAAACTTTTTACTTCTAATGCAATATTTAATCAATGGCGAAATAATTAATATTCCAGCCTTTCAATTGACCGGTCTCAGGATTCAATAAACTGAATTTTTATCCCAATAATTTACATATAATAATAAATAATCAATAAATTATTTAAATATATTCTATGTGTATTTTATAATATGTCCATTGTTCAATAGCTCAGTAGAATAATGAATGACTTGAAAGTAATGATTTCAGATACTGAAACTATATTAAGCTGTTTTTTTATAAAAATCCTAACAATTCTACTATTAGACTAATAAGTCTGTCTGTTCTATAGGTTTATATTGGGAAAGGATGGTTATATAAAATTCTTGTTATAAATTCCACATACAATTTAAACATGAGATAGTACTAGGCCTTATAACATGTAGAAACGTCTTAGATTTTCGTTAGATACAATTCTATTTGTTACACATTCTAATAATTTTACATTTATATTACATATATGTTATTCCTGTATCTGTTAGTTGTATTATTCAATTATATCATTTGTTTGTACTTTGTATTTATTGTTATAAATGTTATATTACAATTGTCAATGTTATATTTTAAAAAAAAAAGTTCCATGTATAGAATGATTCAGGAATTAAAATAGAAAACCTTAATAAATATATATGACAAATACATTTAAAAAAATTTTTAATAATAAATGTAAACTAATAAATATTACATTGTACATTTTCATTTAAGAAAACTTCAGCGCAGTTATAATTTTAGCAAAATTAAAATAAAGGCAACAAATGTCAAACTTCAAGGTATCCCAATTACCCAAATATAAAATTACAACATACACATACATATGTAATAATTCATTCTCCTAAAACTAAAACTGATTGATTTGCCTCATTAATTTTTGTTATATACGCTCAATATACTCGTATATAAATAGTAGTAAATGAAATATAACTATATATTAAGTCACAGTTTATAACATTTTTTTCAAGATTTTTGTTATATAAAATAACAAATTAATTTTGTATTTCGTATTGATACCATATTTATTTATATATATATATATATATGTACAAATACGTACTTTTAAGTCAGTCTGAATCAATAAACATATGTAAATATTTTTAAAATATATAAATAAAATTTATGACCCAGTTATTTTATTTTTAAATAATATATTTAATATTCTTAGTACAAAATCAGTAATAGTACATATACACATACACAAACATATTTAAATGAGCACCTATATTTTTTATACCTATAGGAATACTGAACGCACTTACTAATATTTTTTTTTTTATAATCAGTTAAAAGACTCGCATGAGTTCCTCTAACGATTACAATTTTTATTGTGACAAGTACAAAAAGTCATTTGTGTATTTTAGTACTGTAGGTATAGTAAAATAATTTTTAATATTGATTTTTAATACAATGTAATTGTAATTTAAAATACATAAAACTATTAATAGAATATTACTATAGAATTAGAATATGTATATTGATTTGCATATGAATATACAGACTGTTTTTAATTTTTATAAAACAGGGTGCATCACGTAATGTAATATATGTTTTATCAAAGAGTTAATTCTGAAGGCAATATATACTGCAAATTAGTTTATAGGAGTCAATTGTAATCTCCAATAGGGGGTGAAAAAAATGTAGATAATGTTTATGAAAAACTTCATATATGTTGCATAAAAGCAGGAAGTTGCAAGAAGCAGTAAGATGGAAAATGTATAAAAATAAAAAAAAAAACGGGAAACTTTTTTGAATGTGGAGAATATTTTGCCAAAAAACATTTTCGAACTTAAGAACTTGTTGCAGATGCTTAATCTGGCTTCTTCTTTTAACCTCTCAGTGTATGTATTTTGACATATTTATTAGGGCTTGTCGTTCTCCTGCGCCTGTTTACATCCCCAATTGGGTCATAGATCGTTTAGTTGTGGGCATGTTTTTTTTGGCGCTTCTCGTTTTGTGGTTCTGTCAAAACAATTCTTTCCAATGTTTTTCTTGGTCTATCAAACAGGGAGCAGCCTTATATATTCTATTAGGATTTTTTTTATGTGTTCCGCGGATGGTACGCATAACTTTTGCTTTGAATGCAGCCACATAACGTTTGTTCCAAGTTTTTTAACATTATACATTGAGAGTTGAGACGGTTGTTCATTGTGGTATGAAACATCTAGGATATATTATAATAAACTTAATTTAAATGGCTTAAGTAGATTAAATCTTGTTTGAGATAAAAGATGGCGCTCGAAATTTAGCATTTGTGTATTCATAATCTTGTACAATCGAGCTAATTTCGAGCTACAATCGAGCAATCAAAAGTTTAGTGGATGACTTAGTAAATGACCTAAATGAAAGTTCATAAAGGCCACCTAAGTATGGCTTACGCGGTCTTATGGGTGCCACTTTTTGGACACTCTTGATTATTTTTCAAATTTAATTTTGTTTTATTTTTATTATTCCGCGCTTATGACAATTTATAAAAAAATATTTTTTTTTTAAGTCAAGCCTTAATGAGACATGAGTCACAGTCTAGTCTATAGTAATTTTGTACACTAATGTTTTTCAAGACATTCTAGAATAAACTGAGAATTATGAATTTTAAATAATCAGAATAAGAAAAATAAATTGTGTATATATTTTGTGGTTTCGTTTATTGAATTTTAAATTAATATTTTATTATATTCAATTATAATAAATATTTTTCAAAGTGACTACTTTATGATTTTTTATTTAGAAATGTAATGAATGAAAATTAATCATTTGTATTAAATTAGAAATAATAATACTCAATTTTATTATTTTGGTTTTAATTAAAATATTGTATGTGTGACTTATTTTACATAAATGTGGTAAAAATTTAAAACCTGATTTAATTCTTTATTTGATATTGATTTAAATAATATGTGATTAATACCAAAATTAAAACAGACAGATTTGGTTTTATACGAACAAGTGTTTGAAATTTGAATAGAAGTAAACAATAACAACAGATGATCTATAAATAATAGTTTAGAAGTTAAGCGTATATATTAATTTCATAAATTATATAAGTTTTATTAAATTAGAAATTAGAAAATTATGCGGCTAACTACTAAATCACCTAGACCTTTAATCAAATAATTTAAAAATTCAAATGATAAGAAACTTAGATTATAAACGTTAGTATGAGGAAGTGAAGACTATGGAAAAGATTATTCTGTTACTATATAAGTGTCATTTGAGAGTTCGGTATACTCTTCAAGGGGTAAAATGATTTTGGAAAGAAACATGAAATATGCACTGAAACGAGAACAACATCTAGATGAATTCCAGTATAATGACAAACAATGGATTTTTACAGATTTAAAATAAATTCTACCAGCATAGTGTCCTCAAAGCTTAATATGGGATTAGTGAATGCCCTATGTTTCCAATAGACGATTTAATAGAACTTCGGAGAACATTCCCTAAAAAATTTTTCCTTTTACACATAATTTCGACAATCTTTAGTCAATTCAGAATCAGGTACCTACTATATAAGAATATGAAAGCATATCTTCGAAGCCAACAACGCTAGAAACCTAAAATTCAGATTCAGGTACCTTCCACACATTTTATAAAATATAAAAGCATTTCGAAGATTCCTGAAATTTATTACAATTTAGTTCTGGCTTGTTTACAGAAAGTTCTTGAATTTTGAATTAAGTTGAAATGGTGTTTTGTGTACCTATCACACGCCTCCCAAGACCTAATAAGCATATCTTCGAAATTGATAAAGAAAAAAACTTGGTACAATAGTGTTTTTTCCTGTTAAGAGGAATCAAACAACTGGTCAATATAACTTCCACAAGCCTCCTTAGACCTAACCAGCATATTCCCGTAGTTAAATAATTGAAAAAATTTAAATCTGAGTTGAGTTGAAGTGTGGGTTCCGTAACTGTCAAATGAATTTCAATTGTATAGTATTAAGTCGATTGCATCTATAAACTGTTATTTCGTTAGTTGTTGAAAATTGAAACTTGTTAAAAAACCGATTAGTTTCCCTCTAATTTCACTAAAATTATTTATTTTTAAAAATACCAGTATTTCGTCTACGACCTGCAGACTTCTTTAGTGCTAGTTTCGATTGAAATTTTATTAATTTGAACTTCTCCATACCCATTAAAAATTAAAAGAACATCTTAAATCATTATGAAATCATCGATAATTTGACAACTTTATCGACAATCTAACAAACAAAAAATGTTTAATCTTACATAATTATCAAATTATTATCAATGCTATAAGAAAAAATGTTTTCTTTTATCTCATTCCAATTTAAATTAAAGAAAATAAGTTTCACAATTGCACAATTTATTATTTTGTCATCATTGGCCCCTATTGAATATTTTATTATATTATTATAATATATATTGTTAAATAACTTTATTAAATTATCGTTTTATTGTATGTCGACCCATATTTTATAATACCACAATGTTAATAAATTCATTATTGATTGAACTATTGAATGCAATAATTTTCATTGATAAATCCAATTTAATCATTTAAAAAGTAAAGTTTTGATTATAAAGATGAGATTAAAATTTTGTAAAGAACTCCTACGTTTCTATATGCCAATATAAAAACAATCTAGCAACGCCTTATTTATTATTGTTTTACATGAAAGTTTCAACAAAAAATCAAGAATGAAAAATTGCGCCAAAAATTCATTTCAAAACGCTTCCATTGTAAACTTTGAAAACAAAACAATAGAAAACTGAACCATGTTTAACTCCCAGTGTAAGAAATGATTAAATGCACCCTACACTTAATTTAAAAAAAAACTACAAAATTTCATCATTTAGAAAAGAAATAAGTTAATTTGTGAAGCAGAGTATCATAGTCAGGAGATTTTACGAAATATGAAAAATTTATAAAAAAATCTGCATTGATACGTGTTAAATCGGTCCCACTCCACTCTTTTTAAATATACGGTATACTTCTACCGTATAAAGAATTTATACTACCGTATACTACCGAACTACCGTAAAGTCTTTATACGGTAGAAGTGTCGTCAAGTCTTAAATAACATGTTACATCAAGTGATCTTAACTTTCAAGTTGTACTCTAGGAAGCGTTGAATAATTCCTCAATAAATAAATAAGCCTCAAATAGGAAATAGGTGGAACCGAAACCTGTACAAGAAACGGTCAACTGTAAGTTTATGTAAAATCTAAACTATTGAGGTTGTACTCTAAAGTAGCTGTATAGCTCCTCGCATTACTTCCTATATACTAAATTGTACTCTAAAAGGAGAGTTTTATAATTCCTTATTACCTCGTATAGGGTAGGTAAGGGGTTCAACCTATGTATGATAGGATAGGGTTAAGGAATAAACTGCTTCTTCCGCAAGATCTAAACGCAAAACATAAAGAAAAAACTTAATCCCTACCACTACTAAAACGACTTCAACTTTTCCAAACGACAGTCCAAAAAAGACTTTGAGGTTTAGATCAGTTGATGCAAAGACGGCATTTCATATTTTACATTCCCTACTTTACCTTCCGTATAATATTAAGAACCACTAATCTCCAATTGTCATAACGGACATTTTGTATAAAAAGAACGCCTTCGGTACAATATTGCTATCCATTTACCAATTTAAAGATTACAGTTTCAATTTGGTTGTCTTGTCTTTCAAATATGTACAATTAAACATTTTACAAAAATTAGTTTCATTACATCTTTCTTCATTGGAAAATTGAAAAAAAATTTATGACTACTCACACTTCTGCTTCTACATACTGCTCTACACGAACTTGTAAATTAGTTTTTTACCACAGATTTAAATGCGATAGGGTGTGCTTTATGCATTCATTAAGTACTTTTGGATGGATCATTAAGTAGCCAAGTTTCTGTAAATGCAATTTTATAAATGACATTTAACTCGTCTATATGATGGTGATACCCCCTCTTATGTTTTTACACGCTTTTTAATATAAACGTTTTCGTAAGTGGCACCAATTAATTTTTTTTTTTTTAAAATGAAACAAAAAATAAAGGGCAGAACATAATTAGAGTGGAAAAACGAATAACAATTCACAGATGAATCAAATTGAAGAGATGTATTCATCTTACATATTCCAATTAAAATTAACTTTTTTTTTTGTATTAAATCATTAATAATTTTCCATTAGAATACGTGGGATTCATGTTTCTCTTGAGTTTAACACGATTATAATTGTGACATTCACGGTAACAATTTTTTTTTTATTCTTTTGTTTTTCAGTTTGATTCAGTTGTTACTGTGTTGACTTTTGTTACAATTGATTTTAATATTGTGAATTGACTGTGGAGAGAGAAAGAGAAAACAAAAGAGTTTTGTCCCGTCCAATATTATAATGACCATTAATTCACAGTTTGTATAGATGCATGCATGAGTGTAAAATACGAAAGTAAAAGTATTGCAAAAAAAAAAAAAAAAATCTTCAAAATATAAAAGGGCTCTTAAACTGAGCACTTGAAATGAATGAATGAATGAACGAATGACTGAACAAATGAGAGAATAAACGAATCAGTGAACTCATAATAATAATGATTATGAAGCAATTTTTTTGGAGTTTATTATCATTTACTGGAAAACTGGTAAATTGTTGCATAAAAGAAAAAGTGATTTACCAATAATGATGACAAAGTATACGTATGAATATTGCAGTGATTTGAAGCAGTTTACCAAATTAAAGTGAGGAATTGCATTTTTTAAGAAATAAATTTCGATTTATGTATTAGAAGAAGGACTGTCTGTTTTTTTTAACCTAGAAACATCGAAAGCTTAGAAAGCCATAAATACTTCTTGAACCAAGCTTTAGGATGGTACATGTGATCCAAATGTATAGTTTGGTTTCGAGGATAAGCATGTGAAGGAATATTGGAAAATTGGTTTGGGAAATGTAGAATTCTATGATTAAGGGGATGATGAAAGTTGGATGGAATATTTAGCTGAAAGATCGTATATGCATATGTATTACGAACTTGGCAGAGCACATTTGATGGGATATGCTTTCATATGTCAAACGAATTTCCATAAACCGTGTTGCGCTATATGGATAGTTTAACTGTGTAGTGATCTTTTTAATTCCTTTAAAACAGGTGTTATTCCCTGGAAGAGATCTATAAAACAAGTTCAGTGACTCAACTGTACGACAATGGCAGAGTGGTGTGAGTGTTTAGATGACGTTGATATTATTTGAAAGACGAATAGCTCTAATTAATAGTGACCTTTATTTTATAGCCTCCTTTCTAAATTTTTACTTCCGGTCCGGTTTTCGATCGAGACAAAATTGATCAAATTACTTTAAATGATTGCAAGTTTTGCTACCATTGTTAAGATCCATAACGTTAAGATTTATCCCTAGACTTTATTTAATGGTCTCAATAACCTCTTGACTCATTTTGATTAATTTCACTAAAGAAAACTTAGGATGGTTATAGGATTTATCATAGAAATATATTATTTTATTGATAATATTAGGTGATTTGTAACAAAATGTAAAAATTAATACTTGACTGCCTATTTTGTTCCAAAAAAAGGTTCTGATCTAATTGTTAACAAATCCAAAACTTTGTTATACGCCGTGCTTTGTTTAAATCAAAGTCATCCAAATTGAATGAAAAACAAACAGTCATTTAATTATTTACAAAAACTAATTGTTATTATTTTAAGTATTCAACTAGTCAGAAAATTATTTAAATCATTTCAATTGGATTTAACAGACCCTCGACAGTCTTAATTTAATGAATGCAGTTCAGTATTTTATACTCTGTAGATGATCGTAAAATTTAAGTGGGGAGAAAAATGACACAAAAGAAATGTAAATCGGTATTTTCTTTGTTTTCAAAATAAAAACAATAATTATTATTAAAATATATACAAAAAAAAATTTGTCACGCCAACTTTACATCGTGTGTTGTGTAGATATGCGTGACTTATGATCATTACTCCCCATCCTATAAAATGAAACGAAAAAAAAAAAATGTGGAAGTAACCAAAAAAAAAAAACAAAATTTACGGTACAATTTTTCTTATATATTCTTGTTAAGCTCAATTTTGAAAAATTATACAAGACTGTCGGTCCTTCCAATTGCAGTCCGTACTTCATGAAGTCTATACACTAAGTTAATTGGAAGCTTAACTAAGTTCAACTGAGTCAGCATAATTGGAGGGAGGATTATGTGATTAAATTAAGCTGTAACTTTTTGATCAACGCTATAATCAATATTAAGTCTCCCGAGGGATTCACCAACTTAAACAGGCGAAGGAACAGACGATGGTTGATTATATACATCGGAAGAGATGATAAATATTTAGCATGTAAATTTTATACTTCTTGATCGAAAGCATTGATCTATAATATTACAAATAGGTTCTTCAAGATTTATCTGATCTCCTTCATTCCTGGCTGAACCCCTTAAAAATTAATAAATGCCACTCTTAGATTCCAAACAAAGATAAATTTGGTAGTTTTATTAACACGAATATCTAGCGGCTTTTGAGATAAAAAGTTAACCTTCGTTTCTCTCTTGCAATCGTGTTAATCGGATAATCTGTTGTTATATTTTCATGGAATCAATATTGGTTTGAGCAGATTAGACTAATGATGTAGTGGTTAAGACTCGTAACTTTTCAAGTCTAAATTTGTAGCTAAATGACTTGGTCAATGCTTTGTACTTCTTGTGAAGGTGGAAAAGTATTTCATCATTGGAACATAATCAACGTTGACTGTAATACCAGGGTTACCAAAATACTTTAAAATACTGTAATTACATTGACGTTGAAAATTTTCTTTTCATTCCTGTTTTAATTATTTTTATAATGTAACTGGTGGTCTTTATTAAAATCAATGAATTATTCTACATAAAATTCATTCTAGACAACATGACTTTCTAATGTATTCAGAACTTAGGTTGTTATATTTTACAATAGCTGAACTTTATTGAAAGTTGGAACCCATTTTATTTTTATTTAACTAAAAAATAACCCAAACAAGTACATAAATACTTTATAGTTACTTGCTATACTCGCTATAACTTATGTATGTAATAAATGTTATCATTATTTTTACTTTAAATTCGTTGTATACAGTAGTTAATATACCTTTATACCTATTAAATAAATTTAATTTTTTTTTCTATTAAAAAAAAAAATAGTAAGTAAATATCAAAGTTTTTAAATAAAAATTTTAAGACTGCACATAATTTTGTTAAGAACCCAATAAAAATTGTAAAAAGAAAAGCAAAAAAAGCCATTCATTAGTAGTTAAAGTTAAAGGTCACTAAACTTATATCTGATATTTAATTATTATTGTTTTTGTCTCTTTCTTTTTTTTTTTCTATATTGATTTTTCATATTCAAGACTTTAAACTTATGCCAAAGACTTGTGTTACATAATTTGTATTTTTTTCGGGGAACATGATTTTGGATATTAATTACAAAACAAATTAAAATTTTAAAGACGTATTAAGGCACCAAGTTATAACTGCTCTGAACAAAATACTGATTTATGGGTTTAGAAGTAACTTACAATTTAAGAATTATTAATTTTTGTTTTGCACGAATTTTTACACCCTATTTTCGGTATTTTTTTATAAAGTAATAAATAAGTGAGAAATATAGAGAAATATTTAACGATTATGGTAATTTTATTATAGTCTCCTACTAATAAAACATTTTTAATATATTTTTAAACTATCTGTTACATGATGATTTTGATGACTTGTTTAATGGAGGCTATCAAATTAAAAATTTATATCAAAGAATTGGGCTACTTTAAAAAAAAATAAAACCATTGACATAAAATTTGATAACGTTGAATTGTGTGTGGTGGTATTAAGTTCTTTTGGCATAATTATCACTAAATAATCAATAAGTTATTTTACATTATAACTGTACACTGATGCACTCAAAAATCAACAAAAACTTCAATTTATTAAAATAATTATATACGGTTATAAATAACAGTTATAATCTAATATAGGCTTCGAACAAAAGTTGGTTTAAATTATATTCAAAAATTAAGAGGAAATACCGTTAGTTTTAGCCTAGAAATAAATAATACACCAATTGAAGATTTAGAAAGTTTCGAATATCCGCGTAGCATTATAGGCACAGAAGGGGGGATCATAAAAAATATTGATGACAGACTTAGCTAAGTAAGAATGGTATTTGGAATATTGAAAAATATCTGCAAATCCTCTCAGATCTCAAAAAATACAAAGCTGAGGATTTTAATTAAATCAATTCTGTTATATAGAAATTGTGAAACCTGACTAGCCATAAACTGTCTTACCAATAATATGAACTAGTTAGATAGGAAGTTTTGTATTATGTATAACTTTTTTAATTGATTCACGATTGATGATGAAATAGAATCATCAAATTATTTGCAATCTATGAAATTGCTTAAATGAATATCTAATTAAAAAAAATCTTAAAAATACATATGCTAAAGTTTTGAGGTCAAAAAAATTATTACACAGAAAATTACAGTATCTGTAAACTGTAAATAAATTACATTTAATTAACAATTAATATAATTAATCAGACAATTGCCTTCATTAAAAAAAAGGTTACACATAACTTGACTAATGATTTAATCATAAAAATTAAATTAAAAATAAAAACCGTTTAATGAATGATTCATCTATTACACAACAGTGACGACTGTTATATTTTCATCATCGATTATCTCATTCATATATTGAAAGAATTACCTACATATTATAAAAAAAAATCAAGTCAGTTAAAAACTATATGAGCGTAGGTAAGAAAAGTATTGGTAAACTCAGTTTTTTTTTATTAAAATTAATTAAAAAAATTTTATTATTATTGAAGAAATATATAGTGAATGAACACGTACTATTCCTAGGAGTTAATTAAGTTCAAAGAGAATTAAAATTTCTTCATCAAACTGATTCAATAAAAGAAAGATTCTGAAACAAGAAGATTTAAATATCTTTAAATTTACTTCCTTGGTACCTTAAACGCTTTATATGTAATTAATGTTCATAGTCTAATACACTTTTCGATTACGGATTTAGGTAAATATTTTATTACGCAATCAAAGTTCGAACAAGTTAAAAAATTTTGAATAAATTACGAAAAACCTTTATAAATTAATAATCATTATCATCATTATTATATATATTATGCGGCTTGGCTTATTCGGTCACTAAAGTGCCAGTCGCGGCTGAATAATTTGAATTAAATATAAATAAATATAAAACGGCTTATTCGGTCATAAAATTGCCGTCATTCGCCGTCAATTTCGGTCATCATTATTATATATATTATGTGGCTTGGCTTATTCGGTCATTAAAGTGCCAGTCGCGGCTGAATATTTTGAATTAATTATAAAACGGCTTATTCGGTCATAAAATTGACGGTTGCGGCTCAATAATTTGAATTAATATACAAAAATATAAAACGGCTTATTTAGTCATAAAATTGCCGGTCGCGGCTCAATTATTTGTATATTACATTTAAAATAATTTAAATGCGAAAATCGTTCGCATTTGAACACTGCGTGTCTCTTGTTCATCTTTAAATAATATAATTACAAAACTATTTAAAAAAAAAATTTAAACTTAATCGAACATGTTTGATCATACATAACAACACAAAAAACCAGAAATATAAAATATAATAAAAATTTGCAATCGGTTATATAAATAAATGAGATAACTATAGAGTTTTATTTATATAAATTATGCTAATTTATTAATATGATCATGACATCACTATAAAAGTTTTTTTATTTTTAATATCGCGCTTCTTTTAACATACAAACATGTGTCATACAGCATAAAAATAACTTCATATCATATTTCTGACATTCGTTATGATCTTAAAACTCCCTGGTGATTACCAAATATTTCATATGTATGAGAAATTTATTTATATCCAGATGGAGTAACTATTTAATTTATTGTCAATGTGTTCGTAATAAATTAAATTAAAAAGCTGATGTTAATGTTAAATAACACCTCCAATTTATTTAAAAATATGATAATGTAATTACAACTTAAAAATAAAAAGATTATTAAAAATTTTTAAATTAAATTGAGATCAAGTAATTTTTTCGAGTATTTTAACACGGTTTGGGTACGAGAATCTATCTAATATGCTAGACAGTAAGCTAGAAATTCTATAAATGTATTATTTTATGGAAGGTTCTGTTTCTAATAAAAGGATTCAAAAATTACTATAAGCCACAAATTCCACAAGCAATTTGTGGAACACTTTATCACCACATGTGGTTCTCAAATTATGATTTACAAAAATTCAAAAATCAATTTATTCCTTCTAAGTTCTATATTCCACATCTCTCCACTTCGTACTCATCAGTTAACTGGCGCAAGCAGTTTAGATGATTATCTCAATCATACGGATTCGGGGATAGATTATTTTATTGAGATGTGCCCTTATTCTACCAGGTCGTCTGCAGTGCCTCTTGATAGTTTTGAGCTCCTAAGAACAAAAGGTATAACTAAATTATAATCTGTGTAAAAGAAGAATTAGTACAACCAATCATGCAAGTTGATGTTACATGATTTTGATTAACTTATTTTGTTACTTCATAATACCTCATAATTCATTTAACACAACTTAAATTCTGTGGTCTTAAGTCCTTAACTTTTGAACCACCTCATTATCAAAAAAAAAAACAAAAATAAAAATAACATTAAACCACATCAGTTTAATATCTTTTCATTTTCATTTAAGATATTTTTTGCTTTTTCATTTTCGATATTAATTTAATTCTTTCTTTTTTAAAACGTTTCTTGAACCAAAAAAATTAAAAAAAAGAAGAAGAAATGATGAAAAACACATTTATTAGACACGATCAGATGCAAAAAAATAGGGAACAAATAAAACAAAAAAACAAAATTCACAACATTATCGTGAATTCGCATACATAAAATGATAAAACACAACAACAGATAAAACATTTGGTCGGCATTATATTAGGTACGTGAATGCGATATATAAAATTAAAAATGAAAGTGCATCTAATACGAAGTTTTCTAACGGAAAATAAAACATAAAATAGGATTGAAGCCGACGGCATTTTAGTTTAAAGAAACATATCTGTGCACATATTAGTACATAAAGAACAACTTCTGTCAAAAATTTTGACAGATCCTTTAACCCTCTAGTGCAAAATCCATGCAAAAGGCCATTAAATCTTAATTAAAACTTTTTTTTAAAATACCTTAATTCGAAAAGCATTATAGGTGTAGAAAACTAATTTATTTTGAGTTGGATCTAGATGTTGTACTATCGGATCGGATGTGGTATAGAACAGTTCACCTATGCTTATATTGTAAAATGCACTTTAATTGACACCATTTTATATTAAAATGGATTTTTTGACAAAACTCTATATATGCGAGATTCTGAGTTCAGAGAAATCTTGTAATTGGCTACAAAAACAGGTAGGATCTTACACTTTTTTCAAAATATTTATGTGTGTTTGTTTGTGATTCTGAATAAAGAAAGATTTTATAGTTGGTTAAAAAATCAAGGGTTGGATTTTACTGAATTTTTGCTTTTGAGATTTTGGGGATTTCGTAGCTACTTCGGAATTTCGTACCTAATCTTGTTCTATCCAACCAAAGTAAAAATTCCCTGTTCTGTAATCCACAGGTCGTCTCTTGTTGTTTTAATGATAATTAATCACATTAAAAACGAAAAATCAGTTCAACCCTTCACTTCCAACATTTTTCATGTCAAAAAATAAAATTAAAAAAAAAGCGAAAATCATTAAAAGCAAAACTTTTTTTATTCGTAAGTATTTCAAGAAAGCCGGGTTTTTTTTGTAAAAAAATTTTTTTTATGGAGTCGACAAGCGTATAATAAAAAACAAAAAACTACCTCTTAAATGATACAAAATGACATCATCATTTTGAATTTGTTGTCTAAAATGAAAAAAAAAAAAACAACAGCAACTGAATATCACAACATTATGATGCCATCACTGAATATCAAATCAAGCTGATATTAATTTTTAAAGTATGGTTTTGAAACTTTGTTGGTGGGAATTAGCTTTCATTTACAAAAAAATTATGTATTTTACTTTTCAAAAAATCGAAGGTCAAAATATTTTTTATTTGAAATTTATTTTATATATTTTTTTACAATTTTTGTTTTTTTTTATATTTTATCTATTTCAGTCTTTTTTTCTAGTATTTCATGGTTTATTTTCAAGATTATAAAAGAATTTCTAGAAGTTTAAAATGAGATTAAAAAAAAAAAAACAAACCAAGTAAGTAAGCAGAAGGGTTGCCATTTATACTAAAAGAATCGGAGGGCCGTTTTATTTGGTTCAATTTTTTGGGTTAATCAAAGTTTGGAGTTTCACTCAAGTATTTTAATCTCAATAAAGCTAGACATAACTTTTAAAGTCTAATCTTCACTTAACTGTTTGACGTTTCCCTGTCTCACATTCGCCTTAACTATCATTCGATTTTACCAAATTCGCACATGCCATGCTCATAAGTTGACTTAAAATGTTAGGCAAACTTTAATTTTGAATTAGGCCTCGAGTTAACTTAAATCACCTGGACTTTAAATAACGGGTTGAATGAAGCCTCTGTCTTTTCGGGAACAGAAGTCGGATCACGAATTACAGGTCGTCTTTATAAAATTAGAAACTCTTAAATCTAAATTTCAGCTTCTCGATATCGGTCAGTATCCGCACGTCTTAAGCGATGTATGCACTCATAAGTTAACTTAAAATATTAAGCAAAAATAGGTTTCGAGTTAAGCCACGAGTTAAGCGCTCCTCAAGTCACCTCAATTTTAGATAAAGTTTTTATAGAAGGCTCTGTCATTTTGGAGACAGAAGTCTGATTCGAAACTCCAACAATTCGAAATGTAGTTTTCATTGAAGGCTCTGTCTTTTTGGAGACAGAAGTCGGGTACGAAACTCCAAAAATTCGAAATTCGAAACTCTAACATTTATTTGTTGAATATTTTAAATTTTAAAGAATGGAAAAAAAATTTGGTCTAATTAAAGTTAGTGGGCCATATGTTGTGTCATTAATTTACAAAATTGAAAAGACATAATTTTGAATTAAAGTTTATCAAAAAATTATTTACAATTTATTTCTAAAAATAAAAAAATATTAATTTAATAAAATGTAATTAGTACACTATGTATATGGTGTCGCACATTTTGCTTTACTTCATTTTTAATGTATTAAACACTGTGAAAATAGAGCGAAACTAATAATGTTCGATAATAAATTTTGTTTTCAGTATTTTCGCATGAATTTTAATAACCAATTTTAATTTCATTATAATATTAGGTAGAACTGTATATAGAAGTTCAATGTAAAAAAGTCAAAATCACTATTTGTAATGTTTCTAATATTTTTTAAAGTAAAATAGAATAATTAAATTTATATTGAATTTAGTAGAAAATCAATAAAATATAAATTTTTAAAATAAGATTTTTTCAATATGATATTGTGAATATAAGTTTATGTATTTCTTTAATTGTGAATTTTAATAATCTAGTGAATAATAAAAAATTAAAATACTTTTCATTTTAAAAATTTTATTTATATAATTTAATACATTTTTAATTAGAAGAGGAACTATGATATAATTTTTTACAAAGAACTCCTAAAATACAAATAGATTGTAAACTTCCGAGGCCGTGCTATCGGAATGCATTTAGGACTCTAATAGGAAGGAATAAATAGAATAAATACGATATTTTTGTACAAGGTTGCATCCAAGGCTATATGTATAATATTTTAAAATTGAGGGGATGATATAAAGTCGGAAAATACTTTTTACCAAAAACAATGGATATAAAATATTTATTCTCAAAAAATATTAAAAAACTAAAATAAATGAAATAAAGTCGATTAAATTTAAATCGAATTCAAAAAACTGTATAAAAAAGAATCCATTTTTTAACAACTAGGAATACCCTGATTTTGATCCTTCCTTATGGTTTTATTCAAACATATCTTTTCAAGAAAGCATTTAGAGACTACTAGAGTTTTTTAAATACATTATTGGATACTGTCCCCCAAACTTCTGTTAAGCAAATTACTTAAATCCTGATTTTAAATTCACTTCTTATATTTTAACAATACATATTACACATTCAAACATCTTAATATCCCGAAAAAATGGGTTTACCTAAATTTAATAACCAACTATAAAATTCCGTCTTAGTTTATAAATATTCTGAATAATTTTTTTCAGAAATTCTAGCCTCCAGGATTTAGGTACAAATTCAGAGTATTTCCCTTTCCCAGAATATTTATATCCCAATCTGTTATACGAGATTTGTAATTAGACGTAAAAGAGTTGGACTTGAAATTAGTTGCCCTTTTCCGCTTAATTTATTTTTTGAACTATTTTGTTGAAATAAAATATACTGGCCAGTCGCATCGACTCTAAGTAAACTAAACTCAATTACTCAAAAAGTAAATTAACTCAATTAAACTAAAAGTCAAAGATCAAAATTATTCTACAATAAACTAAAAAATTTACAACTCCATATTAATTACAAAAAAACCGTTTAGTTTCAAAATTTTCAACGGCAACTCTTAAAAGTCAATTTAACTTCAAATATAGCATCTATTTAATTTTTAATATACTTTTTGTAAAATATTTACAAGATACAATATGCCTATTGTTGAATTACTTATCGAACAAATAATAAAAAAAGTGCATGTACATATATATAAAAAATTATATATATTATATATGTATATTGTATTGTGAATAATGACCTATCACATGCCTCTTTAAGTAAAATTTATGACTGCATAAACACTTGATCTGACAGATTAAAAAAAAAAATAGAAAATGGAATAAAATAAAAAAAAGATAAATAGAAAATAAACAAATACGTGTGGTCACAACTTTTATAATATTATGATTATAACTCCATTTGCATATTTTAAGGAAGCGTTTTATATTAAAAACTACTTCTAATATCACTTTGATGTTTATTTAAATGGATATTTTGTTTAATGTAGAAACTATTTTTTTTTTAAATTAAAGAATTAAAGATACTGGATATAACATTAAACAGATGAAAAGTTTCAATTGACTTTTCAATAGAGTGGAAATATATTGATTAAGGTCATTGTAATGAAAAATCGGGACTATTGTCTACCCTGTACAAAATAAATTGCAAAGAAATGAGTTTACATTTTTCTGTTTAATTTTTAGTAATTTCGAAAATGTAACAAATTAGACATGTGATGGGTTCGAACCTTCACTTCGATTAAATTTCTTTCAGACTTGAATGAGA
This sequence comes from Dolichopus griseipennis, assembly GCA_963082915.1. Lineage (NCBI taxonomy): Eukaryota > Metazoa > Arthropoda > Insecta > Diptera > Dolichopodidae > Dolichopus > Dolichopus griseipennis. Next base: position 44,476,670 of record OY720443.1, on the reverse strand, counting down.
TTTCAATCGCCAACTCGTCGGTCTAATTAACCATACGTTAACCCTCATCACTTAGCATTACTTAAAAGCTTAGTTAAAGGCATTTAAAGGAATTTTTAAAAATTAAATAACCTACTACTTATGGTATTTATATTGCATTAGACCACTAAAATTCTTGTCTGACCGAAAGCGTAGATGTATGTCGGACTTTCAAACGGAAGATCTCGGATTCAATCCCTGGTAAGATTATATCTAATAGAAAAAATATAATTTATATCATAAAAGCAATCAATATTTAAAATTGGAAACAGTTAAAGTTACGGTGATAACTAAATACTATTAGGAATTATAGATACATATTCCTTTCAGGAACCAGTCATTTGACTCTAAAGTAAAGGCAGAGTTGTTCTAGCCGATTCAGACACTTAAAGACATTCTTTAGTAGAGATCCTATGTATAAAATTTGTTGATTCCTATATTAAGAGTCTCATTATTTAAAACTTTTAAACAATTTCAAGTCATTGAACCAGTCATTTGATGCTAGAATAAGGGACGAGTAGTCCTAGCCAATTCAGAAACTTGAAGATATTAAAAAGCTACCTCCTTGGTTCTTCTATTTAGAGTTTAATTATTTAAAATTTTCTTGAGTCTATGAAAACTCTCGATATTAAATCAATTTTTCTGACTTGGTAGACACTTAATACTTAACCTAAAGCCAGAAGTTAAACAAGATGAATATCCTATTGCTAGTTATTCTTTAAATCTATTAACTACTACAATTCAACCAACTGCGGAATCTATCTTCCACTTATTTTGTACTTTTGTTTAATGGACTTTAACATTGAAATATAATAGCACAAAACTTCAATTACAAGAGTACGAAATATAAAATGAATTGAATGGTTACCATTTAAGAAAAAATGTACACTTACCATTAGGTATACATGGTAATAAGATGAAAGTGAACTGCAATAAATTCTTTTTATTTATTTGATTTTTTTCTTCTAAATAAGATGATTGGATTCAACTAAACGTTCAAATTTGTAAGAAAATGTTCTCGGTTTTTTTTATTTTTTTGCATCCATTGTTATTTCGATTTATTACTTGTATTGTATTTTAAAAGTATTAAAAAGTATTATATGAAAAGTTGATATGATATCTTGATACGAAATTTGACTTGACTTGTATACAATACAATAGTATTTTGTCATTTTTTGTCAATTGATGTCAAGTTAACAGAAAAATTTGAATTTTTGAAAAAAAAAATAGAATTCTTTAAAGAATATTTTTCTTTATTTGTTTCAATATTGTACAAGAGCATTGTTAGAATGTTTTGGACATTTTTTTTTAAGTTAAGTACAATATTATGGTAATAGTATATGCTATTATTTAAATTGATCTGAATAACAAATTGAAGACAAGAACAAGATATATTTTGTTTTTTTTGTAAGTTTGATATGTTTAAAAGATACTGAGCTTAGGTTTGATATATTTAGGTTCGAAGAAGTTAGAAGATTATATTACTTTAAAAATTGTGCACAGTGGTTAGAATACCGACAATTCAATCGAAAAGCTCGTATTCGAATCGCAATGGTTGGTTTTTAACTCGACTCAGCTACCATTTGTCATTGGGTTCTAATTAATGGTTTAATCAGAAATTACAAATTATATGTCTTTAATAAAAAATACATTAATAAAACAATATAAATAAATACAAAATATTAAAAAAACAATTTAATTGAATAATATAACTCACAGATACAGAATACCATATAACTCAAATATAAAAATTATTACAATATAAAAAAAAAGAATTGCATCTATTAAAAATCTAAGACATTATTACATGTTATATGCACTAGCATGCTGTCTCACATTTAAATTGTATGCGAAATTCATTAAGATCAATTCTAAAAATTACAATAGAACAAGTCTCCCAATTCGAATATATACAATTGGTATAAACAGGCTACAGGGAACAGGGAAGGAACAATTATCACTTTAAAAAAAATATAAGTGAGGTTAAGTTTATTTAAAGAAGCTTTTAATATATTGCATACTATATAATATATTAAGTACAAGTACAAAGGTTGCAATATTGGCTTCTGCTGTTAGAATCGAAGAATAATTGAGAATTCTATTTCAGATCAATGATGATTACTAATGTAATTGCACCTCTAAAATATCAAATAAGTATCAATATCACATTATAAAATTTCTAATACTTAAATATATAGGGTTGGGTCTGAAATCCCGGTTTAGTAAATCTCGTTTTCACAAAATTTTGTTTTAGAAAATCTCGTTTAGAAAACCTTGTTTTTAGAAAATCTCGGTTTTAGAAAATTTCGTTTTAGAAAATCTCGTTTTTTATATTCTGGAATTGAGATTTTGTATCCAACTCTTAAACCCTTAAAAACACAGTTTTTTAAAAACGAGATTTTCTAAAAACAAGATTTAAAAAAAAGATTTACTAAACCGAGATTATGGAACGCTCCCAAAGATATACTATGAATCAGTGCAGAGACTGAGTAAGAAACTTAGTAAAATTTATAAAGGTATAATCAATATTTATGTTAAGGAAATGTTCTTGTAAGAAATTTTTTCAAAGAATATTCCGTCAATAATCTCTTAAGTTTTACAGTAGTTTCTAGAACAAAATTTCATAAATCATTAATTCTTAACTAATCTTACCCAAAATTTTGTATTTGTATTATTATCTGATATAGAAGAAACGAACCTGGAAAAAAAATAAAAAAAAATTTAATTAATTATAAAATATATATTTGTGCTTATGAATAATTCAGTATATTTTTTATTATTATAATTCAGTACTTATATTAAAAATTCAAACAACTCTACTTTAACGCCACATCAAATTAATATTAATTAAAACTATGAATTTTAAACTAAGGAACCTAATTAGTAACTGAGAAGAACTTAAGTTCGCAATAAAAATACATATATGTAGTACTTAAAAAGTTCTTTAATAGTCTGCAGCATATGCAAATTAATCCGACACATAACAAATTTCATCCTACTTTTTAAGTAATTTTAAATCATAATTTCTAGAATAAATAAATTTTTAGAACCTCTTTTATGGTTCAACTGGAATAAACCTAATTATATTTTCTACATTTATAATTACAATTTTATATAATTTTTTTATCATTAAAAATATATTACTAATAAATCAAAGAAAAAGCATATAAAATTTCTTGCCATATTTTCTTAAGTATAATTTTTTGAGTTTAATTTAAAAGTAATTTTGAAATAGTTTCAAGTAATTTAAGTCATTTCGAGCATAATAATGATTAAATATTAAATTATATTACCTTACTTTAATGAACTCGAACTCTTTTATTTCAAAATTATTATTTTTGCTAATAAAAATTTTTTATTTACTTGCAAAGGAACTCAAAGTGTACTTTAATTTTTTCTGAACTATCAATTTCAATTTAATTTAGGTTACAATAAAAATCAATTCAACTTTATAAAAATAAATATATATATATATGAAAAAGATTTATTATTTCCATTCTACCTATTTAACTGCCTTTTTATTTCTTAACTCATTTATATTGTATTCCTTTGTTTTTGTATATATTTTCTTATAATTCGTAATGTTTATAATATTTTTTTTTACTATTAATGATTAATGTGAACCCTTAAAAACAAAAGGAAGCATTTCCCCCCTTTACACTGCCATTTATTCTTGATTTGTCGTAGTTAATTTTGAAAAAGTAATTACTAATATTTTTAGCTTCCTTTAGAGTTTTTTTTTAAATATATCAGTATATATACGAGTATATACATATATATTTTTTTATACATACATCTATATATATATATATTATACAATATTTAATTGTTATACAGTATAATATTTTGATATTTAAACAAAAACTCCAAGATTTGTAGTGTTACCAGAAGTTAATTCAAAATTTGCATACTTCTAGGCTACATTAAAGTAAATATGTGGATAATCTTGCATGCTCTCAATATTTTTCAAATATTATTCAACCCTAGTTCTAAACTTTTTTTTTTTAGATTAACTACAGAGTATAAGCTTTGTAGCATTAGTTGTCTAACGATAGTAAGGCAATAAGTAAAATTTTTTTCTTGTAAACTTAAATTAGACCTCAATTTGTAAAACTTAGAAATGTTTTTCAGACGCCTAATTTTTACTCACATTTTTATAGTAAATGTAGCTTTCATTGCGATTCTGTAATTTGCCACAGTCTAATTTATAATGATCACATTTTGAGCTTAAAATGCAATACACCAGCTACTTTTTATTAATAATATTCATGGCTTTCTTTGCAGTTTTTGAAACTTTGAAGACCAGTTAATGATTAATTAAAAGAAGCTTAACAATTTGGTATTCCCTCTGTTATTGATTTTCATTCAATGATTTGATTCCATCTATTTTAATATTATAGCGATAAATTTGATACAAACTTGTTTCAGAAAAATATTGCATATTTTTAGGAACATATATTCCTAATTTGTATTCCTCATAACGTATTCCATGTTTTTAATTTACTTATATAAAAATTATTTACCATTATTTAAATTAACAAAAACAATTCCATATATATTTATTTTATATTCATTAATTCTTAAAACTTATCTTAACTAATATTTTAACTTCTTATCGAAATGAAATCATAACTACCATTCGTTAATCTTCTTAAGTACTTGTACAACTTTTATATTAAGTATTTGTATATGTTCAGAGTATATTGTAACAAAATAAAAAAGAAATTCAGGTCATTGAACGTATATATTATTTATATATAACAATGTATAAGTATATGTGGAAGTTAGAAAAGTTCTTTTCCGATTCCCGGATTAAATAAAAGTTCCACAGAAAATATCCTGGAAAAGTTAAAAAAAATATTCTTTTGATTAAAAGTGAAATCTAAATTTGCTTCATTACATTCTAATAATATATTCCTGTAGATTATTTTTTCTTTTGAATACAACGCTAAAAATTTCCAAATTAGGTCAAACACTCGTACTTATATTAAACACATACAGTAGTATGCAAAAGTAATAAACAAGATGCTTTAAAAAAGTTTTACAATATGAATTAGTGATAATTTAACCAGTTTTTAAAAGCTTTTATTGCTTCGAAATTTTTGAAAACTATTTTTTCGTTTTTTAAAGTGAAAAACATACGAAGACTTCATGTCTATTAAATAGGGTCGAGAGTTGTGTCTACCTCTTGTCCCTACGACAGTTTAAGAATATTTTAAAAACTGATGATGTTTATGTGATGAAAATTTCAATTTTTTGGTTTTGAAACCTGTTTCCTAAATGATTCCCATAGATTTCGATTTCGGGCATAGGAGACGCACTTGTTTTTCTTGTCGTATTTAGACAGAGACGATTACATCTGCAGTTTTCAAGTAATGCTATTATTTTATTAAATGGTATTTTGTAAAGCTATGGCATGGCATGAGATCCACAAAAGTTCTATCATCGTTTTTGCTAAAGTTAAGGGGTTAATTCACTGTTTTGTAAATTTAATTAAGTTTTAATTAATGTATCATGCAATAGTCTTCTAGCAAGATCAATGCTCTGGTTTTATCAATCTCCGAAGAATTACTATTGAGTAAAATAGTTCTGACTTCCGGCCTTATGTTTGCAAAGCCATCGACTTCTTTTTTTCTTTCCTCAAATTCTTATACGTCCTTGCACCTACATTAGGAGCGCTTTAGTTAATTTTTTCCAGGATTTTGGGCTTTGAAATACAGTTCCAGAACAAAAACACTTTATAGGGTTGCTCCCCTCCAAATAATAAGTAATCCATAAACAACAGGTTTGAAGAGTTTTCAATTAATTCAAAATATTTAAAATATAAAAATTCAGGGGATTTACCCAAATTGCTGTCAAGTGTAGATTTTGTAATACATTTAGAAACTTAACAAAGAAAATTTTCAAACATAGTCTGACTTCTTTCCATTAATTTTCCTTTGTTTTGTTTTAAGGGTGTGAGGACAAAAGTATGAAACTTTTCTTCCGTCACACAATAAGGGAAGAGGGATAAGTATAGAAGAATGTCTTTTTGGCGTCATATCTTTTGTTTACCATATTCCTTATCCAAAGAATCTCAACCCAAACATAATTAAATTTTACTTTTGTTTATATTGTAATATATTATATTCATTTTATATATTTATGTATGTGCGATGTAATTTCTATATAAAACATTGTTTACATGCTTGAATAAAAGAATAAGCATATGTTAAAAAGATTTTTTATATCTCACGGTCTTTTCTTTTTTATTGATTTCGCCTTTTGTTAAGGAATTCGCCTTCTATGTTACAATTTAAAACACCCGCTATTGGATAGAAATTTTTTTTCTAATTCATTTTTTTAAATAGAGTTTTAAATGCATAAAATATGGATGAGTTGAAAGTATTAAATAATATAAAATAGGGGTGTGTGTTTAATTAAGTTAAAAACTATTATATTGTTTTAATTTTTTAATTAAAATCTCAACTAATATAATAATTTAATGGATAATTGGATTTAATATAGGGAATGGGATTAGATAATTGTGTAGTTTTATAATTTAGAAAGGGATACGCGTGTGTTTGAGAAATAAATTTGCGTTGTAATTTAATATTTTATTGTTAAAATAACAAATGGAACAGTTTTGTTTGGAATTAAAATATTTTTTAATGATCTGTTTTTTAATGTATAAAGTTATAAATTTAGTATGATATATTATTTATTATAATTTAATAATTATAATAATGTGAAAAGAAAACGCGACGCATTAGATATAACTTGTTCTACTAAGTTTTGAAAAGTCAAAGGAATTGAAAAGACAAATAGGTGATAGAATTGTTTAAGACATTTTGAAAATAGCTCAATATTCGAAGAAGTTTCAAGACATTACATAATCAGCAGTGAACCATATTCATTTGTAATATTTAGGAGATCACTGCGAGTTCATCAAATCAATTCTATAATATCATAAATTCCTCTTTGTTGTAAAAGAGGTAGAACAATTGTAAATTGTTGAGCATTTTTTGTTCTTTTATTTCACTTGGGAGGATAGGCCTTTAACTTACAGGGCTTCAACTTACTCTTTATTAACTTCCATTAATAGCTATATTTACTATTTCATGGCAGGATATTTCGGGTCTACTTAATCCATCCAGTATCATCCTTTTCCATGTTTTTTTCAGTCTACCTCTTTAGCTTTATCCGCTTAGAGGATTCCAATTTGGCACAATTCGTGTTATGCATTCCTCTTTTTTAGTTGCTTATTCCTTATTGTAATGCCAATCCATCTCCATTTTCTTCTGGTGATTGGCTTCAGTATTGGATCTTCGTTTGTTAACCCCCACAATTTTGCATTTCTTATTCTGTTCGGTAAAACTGAAATGTTTATTTTTGTAGACTTATAATTTATTCTTAATGAAATTAGTGAGCAACCAAGACCTGCAGCCGTATATTAATGTAGATTTTACGCATGAACTGAATATTTTTTAGTTTGGTTTTGGTATTTGCGAATTGTTCCATATGGTGCAAGCCTCCTGAAGCCTGTTCTAGGTCAATTGATTCTTGCGTATATTCTTAATTTTATTGTATTATTGAGAAATAATACTGTTATTGCTGAGTAACAGAAACTAGTTATACATTCAATAGGGCTGGATTTTTAAATTTTGTTGAGCAATTAACAACTTAAAAAAGTCATATATTTAATGATTACTTAAAATAACAATGTTCAACTGTTAAGTTTTAATAAAAAATTTAACTAAAAAAAGAATTCGAAACCATAAAAAATTAATTGGCGCAAAAAAAAAAAAACTAATCATACAAAATTAAATTATGATGAAATTAATCAAACAACAGAATCCTTGAATAATTTATATTATAGTTACAATTACATCCTCTCATTTTCATTTTTATATCTAAACTAAAGTCAAGGATGTATTAATATATAGTCCTTACGTTTATAACATATTGAATTTTAGGATGCCATACAAGTTTTTGAAACCGCAGTTATAATATCTTCAAAATTAAAAGAATTATTGGTTTAAAAATTAAAACACACTATGCCTATGTAACAAGGTAAGAATTTCTGTGAATTTATAAATTGTTAAAACAATATTAGATTATTGGTTTACAAATTAGTGGATTCGGTTTATCTGAGTCCGAATTAGAGAAACTAAAAATTTGAAAGAGGATGTTTGCGCCCTATCCTGATATGAACCTAAAGAATGTTTTTCTATAATTGCAAAGCTTGAAGTAAGTGGAAAAAGACTTAGAGTAAGAGCAACCTAAGTTCTAAACCCAGTTTAAATACAATGTTATTTCAAATATTGTTTTAATACAGTAAAGATCTGAGAACCCAATTAAACTAAAATAATGAGAAGCATTTTAATGAGTTTATACGCGTACTTTAGAGTTGGAAATAGCAACTATATATTTGTTCATTTTTTAATAAAACATAAAAATGCTCAAGAGTCATTCATTCACCCTTCAAACAATAGTGTAAACTTAGAAAAGCTAACAAATGACACAATAGAAAAAACTTCTACATTAAAAAAAAAACTTTTACAAAAAAAATCAATAAAATTTGATTGATCTATTTCTACATTCCAATCCTTTTTACGTTTTATTTTTCCTTCCCGCCTTTTTACAACAAATAAATATAGAACAAAGTTTATATAAAAATCTTTAATAGAATGTTTCTACGTATGTGTATTCGTTCGTTAAAAAAGAAATATGTATATATAACTTTTTTTTATATAATTTTATGACTCTAATAGACCCGATGATTATGATAACTGTATGATGTTGATATTCTTGATAGTTAAAAAAGTTTTATAGAATATGTGACATGGCATTGTAAAAATTTCAACAGCTGCAAAAAAATACATAAGGAAAAAAACTGTTCAAAACCTTAGAATTTTATATCTTCAAGGTATAGGGTAGGGTATATTCAAATCATTTTTAAATATAAAAAATGACATCATTTGATTTGATTAAGGTTTCAAAGACAAGGAAACTTTCAATTTCAGATTAGAAGCTCTTTTTTTTTAAAATTTAAATTTTTTTTTTTAAATATTAAGTTGAAATTTAAAAGGGTCTAATTTTATTTTATGTTTTGCTGTTGTGTTTTTTTTTTTATGTAAGGAAACAATATCTACCATTGTATTATGGGCAGGAAATTTAAAATTTTAAAAATTAAGAAGCTTTTATTTATAATATTTCTATATAAAATCTATTTTAGAATATGGTCGGAGTGGATCACATTTTTATGCTTAATCAAACAATAACTCAGGAGGCATTTATTTTAAAGAACTTACTTATGTAAACCTATAAGGATTTTGATATGCGTAAATTTTTGAAACGATTAATTTTTAAGGTATTCTGAAATTGCGACTTGTTTTGGATTCTAAAATTTAATATTTTGGATAGAATATGTTCAGCAATTTTTATAAAAAATTTTGAATTATAACTGGCTATATTTTCTTTATTTGTAGAAGTCAAATTTTTGAATACCCATGGAGGCTGTGGAATATTGATAAAATTTAATAATTAGTTTTAGTTATCTGACCAATGGCGTAGTGGTAAAGACGCCGACTTTCATGTGGAAAGTCTCAAGTTCACACCTTGGTCAAATCATATCTAATAAAAAATATCGTAAAATTTGTATAATTATATCGTAATATAAGATAAGATTTAATATAAAAATATAAATAACTTTTGTCTAGGATAATAGATGGCGCACAAAATTGGCATTTTGTTAATTCATCATTTTGTACAATAGGTAATCAACGGCTTAGTGAATATAACGATTAAAGAAACTGAAGCCTTGTCTAAATAGACTTGGTGAATGTCCTATACTCCCTAAAGGAGCGAAAAGAAAAATTAGTTTTAAAACTGTAGACAGACTGATGGACAGGTAGGCGAAAAACAAGCTTAGCTACATAAATATATACTTTTCTTGCTGATCCGATGCATACATTTGAAATTATCCTGAACCGATCCATACACATGAGTCTATAAATATATCATGTCTAGGTCGATGCATTAGAAAAAGATGAGCAATTTTAATCTACCAGTGACTATCGTTCGCATTTGTAAAAAGATCGTTCGACGCTCTCGAATTTAAAACAAATTTAGTTTGAATCATATCAAACTGGAATTCGTAAAAAAGTTTTACGACAAAACTCTTGTTTTAATCAAATCAATGAAATCTTGAAATTTTTTTATCCAAAAACTCTAAGAATTTATCAAATAGACGAACTAACAATTAAAACTTTTTAGCAACTTTTAAACTTTTTTTATTCTAAAAAATGGTTATTTTTTTATGGAATACTGTTCAATATTAATTAAAATCTATATATAAATGCGTAAAATGGTAGAAAATTTCATTCCTAACAACAATAAAAAGTTTTTTAATCGTTATAAAAATAATATTTAAAAATCATAAATTCATATCAATTTTAAAAGCCCATATCAATTTCAAATGTACAAAGAAATTAAATCGGATTTATGAAAAATTTAGCGGAAATTATTAGAATTTTTTTTGTATACTTTCGTTTTGTAAGGAATTCTATAGGAAATGGGAACGTTTATAATTTAATTTAAATTTCATAAGGAATAAAAGAAGATATAAAAATATAGGAAACTAATAACCGCCATTATTAATTCATAGATTTTTACAGTAATATAAAAATAACGGAAATTTACTTTTTTTTAAGGAAATTATTTTTTGGCTTTTTCTTTTTACCATATAATAAAGATATTTAATTGGATAAATTAATTTTAAATAGATTTTTAATTTCATTTTTGGTTTTGAGGTATTTTAATTTTTATAGGTTCTGTTCTAATATTTTTTAAACTTTAATATAATTAACAAATTTTAATACTTAAAATATAGGAGATAAAAAACTTTCATATCCTAAAAATATGCAATTGTTGTTTAACGATTGAAAAACAGAATGTATTAAAGCATCAATTAGATGCTCGAGTTATCGAATGGGTTATCGGATGGCGGGACATAAATTGAGTGAATGCAATTTCAAATCTTTAAAATGAGGAAGCAAAATTCTAATATATTTATAAAAAACTGTACATAATATATTATCATATTATATTTAATAAGTCATAATACTTTCAGTATTTCAACGGTTGGGTTTGGAAGAGAAAGAAATCGTTTGTAATACATTTACTTAATTTAAATTGCATTTAATATAATTTCTAATAATATTCATAAGAATCTAATTGAACTAAGATATTAATCATTTATGTTATGTCATCCTTATGTTATTTTTCTGATAATTGAAACAAATTCAATTCAATTCTATTTTTCAAAAATATGTACATACACACATACATACTTAAAATAATTTATAATACACATATAAAAAAAAAATTAAATTTTAATTAAAAAATCTAAAATTTTTCATCTTTAATTAATATTATCTCTTAATCTTAAGTGAAATAAAACCAAAAAAATTAAAAACTTAATCTTGAATTAATTAATTATAAAAAAAAAATGTCATCATACCATTGACAGTACAAATGACAGGCTTATGAAAAATGATACAATAATAATTACTGTTTTTTTATTTGACACTTTGAGAACTTTTTATTGGTGTAGTCATCGTTTTAAAATGTCAATTATTTTGGTCCATATTAAATTTTTCTATAGAAATATCAATTTTCGTTCATTAAATAAATTTTCATTTTATTTTTTATTTTTAAATTTTTTTGGTATTTTTTTTTAATAAAGATGAGAATGGCGAGAAATAAATGAAATAGTTGTTGTTATTTTCTGCTGAAAATTCCTAAATAAAAAATAAAGATGTATACAATAACTTTTTTTTTTGATTTCTTTATTGGAAATTTTTATATTAATTAAATGACAGATTTAATGTCATTTTTTTTTATTTTTTTTAATTTTTATTTTATATTTTTGATTAGATTATAATAGAGAATGAATTTAATAATTGATTTCAATTTTTAGTTGACATTTGAACGCTTGAACATTTGAAATACAAAGTGACAAGTTTAAAAATTCACATAGACCGTTAAATTGTATTGTTCATTTAATAAAAAGGAAATGAAAAAAAAATATATATATATATTATATTTTGATGAATTAAATGTGAAAAGTTTAAGTGCTATAATGTCAAATTTATAGCACTTTAAAACTTTAATTGATTGATAACATTAAATTTATTATATAAAATCATGATTTTTGAACCTATGTCATACTAATAGGCAATATTTCATCTTAAAATTAGTTGTTTTTCAAAATTTCCTATCAATTTTGATTTAAATCGGTGAAGTAAAATAATTTGTAAATTTTATGAATGGAATAATATTGTGTACACAGGGTGTTCCGTAATTAACTAGTCCGTAATGTGATGCTGTATAAAAAAGACTTAAATGAAATTTTAATATTTTTTCTTTAAAATTTAAATAAAAAAAATTTTAGAACGTGAAAATTTAATTTTTATTGTAATTACAGTCGACCATCTCCTAATATAACACTGATATATACTATATAAATTTCTTGAAGAAAACAGATGTCATATCGAAATTTTTTAAAAACCGAAGTTTAAATTTAGATCTTTACCCACATTATAAACTCCCAACTTATTAGATCTTGTTCTATATAGAACTAAAAATTACGTGGGTAGATCGTGTCACAGATATTGTTTTTCAAAGAACAGATAAGAAATGAGAGTCTTGCAAGACAGCAAATTAAAATGGCATTGTTCGAAAACAAATGTAAAGGTACTGTTACATATAGAAGTGGATATAACTGGTGTATATCAAATAGTGCTGATTTAGTACACATAACAATTGATCGAAAAGAATACATGTTACTTTAGAGTTTATAAAATTTTCAGAAATATTGACAATTTTTAAAAGTTTTTCAAATTTTTTAATGTCACGTCAAATAACTTAAATGTCATAAATGTCACATTCTATTTTCAAATATAGCAAATAAATGCAAAAACAATAAGTACCATATTAATTTGAAAATTATTTATTTATCATACACCATATGTCAGAAATAAATATCATTTAAATGATTTTTCAATTTAATATTAATAAGTATTAAATAACTTAAACTGCTGTTATATAACCTATTTTATAATGATAAATTAAAGTATATTTGAACTATTTCAATCTTTATTTAAATAAAAACTCAAAATTAAATTTTAAATATATTTTCGTTTTTATTTATACTAATAAAAATTTATTTTAAAAATATATAAAATATATCAATTGAATTGAAACTTATAAATAAACAATTTATTGAAAAAATTTCTATATATTCCAGTTATAAACAGTAATTTCCAGAATATATAAAATAACAATTAGAACGTCTGTCTTTTAATTGAAGGACTTCGGGTTTAAATCCAAATCAGATATATGAAATATAATAATTTATAATTAATATTACAAAAGCTTTTGTCATAATATAAAATATTGTTAGAGTGCTGACTTTTCATGCGAAATGTCCAGGTTCGAATCTCAGTGAAAGTGAAAAACCTTTTATCTGGTTTTCAACTTAACTCTGCTACCATTCGCCACTGGGTTTAAATTAATGGCTTAATCAATAATTATATATCTTTAATACAAAATACATTAATATAACAATATAAACAAATACTAAATGTAAACAAATAATTTAATTGAATAATATAACTCACAGATATAGAATACCATATAACTCAAATACAAAATTATTACAATATAAACAAAAAAAGAATTGTATCTATTGAAAATCTAAGACGTTTCTACATGTTATAAGGCCTAGTACTATCTCATGTAAATTGTATGTGGAATAGTTCTATATTTCAAAACTCTAGTTCTTTTAGTTTTTTTGAGTTTTCCCACCAAAACTTTAAAAATTTTACAACTATAGAATTCTAAAAACAAAATAATTTAAAAATAGTTACAACAAATTAATTATCTTTTTTTTTTAAATAAACAAATTAATAAGCAATAAGAATAAAATAACAAATATAAATAATTAATTTACATCTAAATAATTACAAAATAAAAAATAATAAAGAGATTATTAATCTAAGGTCAAATAAAATTACTTTTTCAGTATACGTATACTATTAAATAAACAATATTAAGTTAATTGTAATCTTAGTAAAAATGTTTTTATAAACAAAATATCTTTCATTATAGGAAGGTATATAAATGTAAATGAACTATACGCTCCTCCATAGCTCCATCGTCCACCCAAAACAAAGAAAACAAATTTTTTTTAATAATGATTAATTCCACCTGGGAATTGTTTCTCGAAATTGTTTATTATATTTCGAAATATATATTGTATTGGTTATTATCATTATTACCATGTCTATGTTATTGTTTCTTTAATATTGTAGTTGTTGTATACAAAAAAAAATATAAAATTATTTATGCGGTAATAATTTACCTGTCTGTTCCAAATTCTATACATTGGAATTTTTTTTGCACGTGAACTCTAATTAATTTGAAATTTTTTGTTTGTGTTTATATTTAAAATTTATTTTTTTTTTTTAAATTTAATTTACAAATTAATTTACAAATAAGAAAAGAATTCAGTTAAGAAAGCATCATTAGGTAGTTTTTGATTTAATCGTTCTTAACTTATTTGAAAAATTTAAAGAAAAGAGTTAGAGTATATATGAACGAAGTCAGTGTTTTAATAAATTTAAAAAAATGCTGATTAATAAATTTTTTTGAAAATTTGAGGTTCTTTACTCTGCGTATAGCTCTGTACTAAAGACCATAAGTACAAAGCTATCAAATTAATCAGAACAACAAAACATAACAGTATATTTTTCAACTAATTTATTTAAAAGTAACTTAGATAATTATTATTACATTGTTATTTTATAATAACGGGACTTTCCCAGAACTTTAAAATAAAATTCAATTCAAAAAAAATTAGTCAATGTTTTCTGTACAATTGACCTAGTTTAAGTCAATAAGTCTGAGGTTTTCATTATTTATCTAAAAATTTAAATTTAATTTTTATGCAGAAGATGATGACTAAAAATATTTTATTTATAATTATTATAATGATTTATCAGTTCACTGTATTTTATGAGGTTATGACTTATCATTTAAGTGTATTTCATTTTGCATGATTATGCAGTCATAAATATGTAAATATTCTGAAAACGGGGATTCGATTTTATTAACAAAAACAGTGAAATCGATTAAAAAAAAACTGAATAAACAAGAATCCCCCGGTTTTTGATCTTAAATTTACATAATCTTGCAAATAAAAATATGGAAACATTTTGGAAAAAGTAAATATCCTGATTCTAGATCATTTTCATTTATAGTTTTCTTCATATACATATATTCGCAAGAAAGCATTCAAAATAATTCCCTAAAGTCCTATAAGACCCTAACGTGTCCGCTTAACAAATTATTAAAACTTTGATTTTGTAAGCCACGATACATTATTTCTATTGATTCTATTTAAATTCAATTTTAAATTTAAGTTAATAGAACAATGTATTTCATATACAAATATGTTGATATTCCGGAAAAAGGGGTAACCCTTATTTAATAACCAACTACAACATCTCGGGTTTATAAATATTCTGTAAAAAATTTTTCCAGAAATTATGGTTTTTAAGAGTTAAGGGTACAAACATTAGGCTATTCCACTTTTTCAAGAATATTTATATCTCTATTTTTCTTGTGCGATTGTAAATCAGCAACAAGTTCTTAAAGTTGGATTCAAAACTATAGGGTATTCCATTTTTTTTAAGAATATTTATAAGACATTTGTAATTAGCAGAGATATAAAATTAGTTGTTAGATTTAAAATCCGTTGCAGCTTTACCGTTAAGTTTATATTTTGAACTGGATAGTTCGACTTTATGTGGTTTTTTTGCATTCGACTTATTTTTTTCTAAATTTTAATTGGAAATAAGATACAATGGGTAATTCGACTTGAATTGGCGTATCCCTTTATTTATTTAACGCTCTAAATGTAATTAAAATAATATTTAACTCAATTCCTTGGCGCACGTTTTTTTTTGTCAAAAATAAACAGTTTATAGCCCTAAAGTAATTA
Source organism: Dolichopus griseipennis (assembly GCA_963082915.1). Classification (NCBI taxonomy): domain Eukaryota; kingdom Metazoa; phylum Arthropoda; class Insecta; order Diptera; family Dolichopodidae; genus Dolichopus; species Dolichopus griseipennis. The sequence goes on along the minus strand of OY720443.1, from coordinate 44,460,604 downwards.
ATTTTATTGCTGTACCATTTGCCTATTTCTAATTACCATTTGCCTATTTCTAATTGCCATTAATATTGAAATAATTTTTTTAATTTTTAATTAATTCCATTTAATTATTTTAATTGCTATGTCCTCATACCATATTAACCTATGAACTTAATGCTAGTTCTATAAAACAGATGACATACAATATACCTACATTCATTTATCAATTTAATATTATTCCATTCAATTAGAGTATATGTATGTATTATTGTTTTGTTATTTTGTTGCTCTATATTCAAATATTATTATAAAAAATTATCAACTTCTTAATTATATTATTTCTTTTCTTATTATTCATTATTATTCTATTTTCATACTTCTAATAATGACGTGTTAATTTAAAAATAAAATATACAAAATTAAATTAAAACAAATTTTTATACCCGTATGACTATATAGTCCAAGGGTATAATAAATTTGCCATTACGTTTGTGACGCAGAGAAGGAGGGGGGGTAGATATAGACTCAAGTGTATGGATCGGATCAGAATCGAAAAATAAATCGATTTAGCTATGTATGTCCGTCCGTCCGTCTGTCCGTCCGTCTGTCCATCCGTCTGTCCGTCCGTCTGTCCGTCCGTCCGTCCGTCCGTCCGTCATCACGATAACTCAAAAAGTAAAGGAGCTAGGATTATGAAATTTTCACAAATTCGTTTTTATGCAAAAAACGGAATCGAGTTTGAAATTCAGCCATTTTGGTCCACGGGTTCGAGTACCTGCCATACAACTTATAATTTTATATGAGCATTACTCTATACCTATGGAAGCTGCGTGTCTGAAATTTTGCCAAAAGTAGTTTAGTATAATGGCCAAAGTTACTGCAAAATTTGGTTGGTCTACTGCAGAGGGTTCGAGTAGCTGCCATACAACTCCTTCTTTTATATGAGCTTTACACTACACCTTATGAAGCTGGGTGTCTGAAATTTTGCAAAAAATAGTTTAGTGTAATGGCCAAAGTTACTGCAAAATTTAGTTGGTCTACTGCTGAGGGTTCGAGTAGCTGCCATACAACTCCTTTTTTTATATGAGGATTACACTACACCAAATGAAGCTGGGTGTCTAAAATTTTGCCAAAAACAGTTTAGTGTAATGGCCAAAGTTACTGCAAAATTTGGTTGGTCTACTGCAAAGTGTTCTAGTTGCTGCCATACAACTCCTTCTTTTATATGAGCATTACTCTACACCTAATAAAGCTGAATGTTTGAAATTTTGCCAAAAGTAATTAACCGGATGATATAATGTATATGTTACGGTCATACGGGTATCCCAGAGTTGACACAGTCTACTCTACTACACTCTTCCTCGTTTTCTTCTTATTTTAAATAAATGACCGAGATATTCTTTATGTCTTATGTTTTTTTTTTTAAATGAATCACAACAATATAGTAATAAATGTAGTATTAAATAAAATATGTTAATTTTTTTTAAGAATTTGTAATAATCTAATTGATAATTAATATTATGAGTTGCCAAATAAATAGCGCTAAATTTAGGCAAAAAAGATTAGAAAATTTGATATCTATAATTAGTATGGAAGTGGATTATGCCGTTTTAATTATATACTACTGATATTCGAAATTTTTCTAACATTCTAAATTTTTAATTTAAATTGTATTACAATCATAAATTCTTTTATTCACATTTGATAAAATTTAACAAAACTAAAATGAAATTCGCGCCAAAAATTATTAACTATAATTGACATTTATTTCAGCGTGATTTTCGTGTTAAATGTCAAATGCAATAAATGTCAAGTCAATTATGAAACATTAATTTTTGCAAATTGTTTATTTTAACTTGTCTGTATTATTGAATGATGGAATTTAAATTGTATAATATAGAAAATTCAAAAAAAAAATAGGTTAGAAGTATCGAAGATTAAAATTTCAAAATTTTGTATTTGTCTGGATAAACTAAGACAACTTTTCTGATTGTAGTGAACTTTGCTTAATTAACTTTCCAAATTTTATTCGAAGCCTAAATGTAATTAATTCTACATCCAGGATTCTCAGTTTATTTGAATATGATATTTAATGAATATGCAAATTTTTCAGTATAGATATTTTTGATGATATCGACTCCAAATTTCATTAAAATTTGTTTTATTTATTAAAAATAATTTTTTCTTCTCTTACTTTATTTAGGAGGTCTGGGGAGCGAGTTTTAACCTTATAACTTGAAATCTTCATTCGTTTCTATTCATAGCATTTCCTATTATTTCATTCCAGGATATTTCGCGTCCATTTAATTCATCTAGCACCGTTCTTCTTCATATTGTTTTGGGGCTATCACTTGACCTGGATCCGCCTAGAGTTTAGTGCCATTCTTGATTTGTATTCTTCATTTTTCGTTAATGTTAGTCACCCCCTATTCCCGTAAATTTAGTTTTTCAGAATTAATTAATTCAAATATAATATGAACCCCGTGTTCCAACATGTACCGTATGATATATACAGGCTAATTAGACTTAAAAAAAAATAAGATCAACCCTTAATATGTTCAATTCCATTACTTAAGTTTTAACTCCAAAACAGTTTAAAAAAACATTTTTATCAATTTTAAAAATTTGCAAAAATTTTGGCGCGAATTGTTTTAAGGTTATTTTAGGTTAAATAATCATAAAATATATAAAAACATAGTTTTGAATTATAATGTTGATTATGATGTTTAGTATTAGAATTAAAACGTTGATAATGATGTTATCTCTATGATTTCTATTTAGAGATAACCTAAGTTCATGATAAGCGTTTTATTTGTACGATTATTTATTTAATGTTTTTGCAAATAAATTAAAAATAGAAAAACAAAAATGCGTATAACATTGCAAAAAAATCAATCCATAGTATTTGCAAAACAGTATAACATAATATTTCTTAAAAATTTAATTATCAATTCAAATTATTTCTACAGAAACTGTGTATCAAGAAGAAGAGAGTAGATTGTAGAGGCAAGTCTTTTCGGCAGTACGAATATTTTATCAATTCTCTGTTTTTGTATTTTAAAAGCCGATTTTCATCTTTTAAATGACATGATTAACAAAATTTCAGAACTTGATTCAAATATTTACATATTTAGGAACAGATTTAGCATTAGTTAGATATTTAGAGCTTTTGACATTTTTAAATTTTTTTACAAACCTCGGTTCTCTATTGCCTCTTTTTTAATAGTTTAAAGTTTTTCTAGCACGAAAATAAATTCAAAAGTTCTTTATTACGGAAACTTTAAATTTCTATTTTTAAATAGGAAAAGTCAAAAGTAATATGATACTCTGTCTATATTGAACAAAAATATAGGAACTATTTTGAGAAATATTTCAAGGAAATAAACAAGTGTCGATTAAAGTTAATATTTCAATATTAACTTATTATATTTATGAAAAAAACAATATTTCGATATTCTTTTATTTCACAACTTAATAATTTGTAAGAAAATGAATTAATTTTTAATTTTATTTTCTTTTGATATAATAAACCTCAAATCGTAGACATATTTCATTATTTGTTTTTATTCTAATTATTTTTTTTCTATTTTATTAAGTACCAACTTTTTTTGGCTAAATTCCAATTTTTAGCATGGTTTTGATAAAATTTTTTTTTAATTTGTTTTCTGTTTTTTTTTGTTTTTTATTTTTTATTTACTCTAATTTTTGTTTTTAGAAAAAAACATTATGTTAAAAACTTAATTTTTATTTTCTAATTTAGTTCACACACAAATTTTGTAAAAATATTTTTACGATGATAAATTGAAAAGTGGTGATTTTCAACCAAATTTGTGTCATCACAAATATTTTCAGATAAAATAATTATGCTAGAAATGAATTTACAGATTTTATTATTTTTATTTTTTTTTTTTTTTGGAAAATTTAAAAATAAAAATGAAAAAATATGTTTTATGAAATTTATTATGTCATAAGTCGAAATATCGTAAAATTTCGGCAGGGTTAATATTTGTCGTAAATAGTAATAGTGAATTGCAACTTATTGTGAATTGATAATAAATCATATTATTTATAAGGAAAGTGAATTAAGGTTTTAAACAGGGGTGAGTGAATGAGTGATTTCAGGTGAATGATTACATACTTATATATGTGAAAATAATTTTTGGAATCTTAAGGAACAGATAAGATATTGGACGGATTTTAAAATATGAGAAAAGATTATGACGTAGAGTCATTTTGCTTAGTAATTTTAGACAAAGACTATGTAGTATTAAACTTTGAAGTACTGTCTAGTCATTGTTCAATAATTAATTAATATTTGCAAATAGGGTATTTTACCAATAATTTGACATAGTTTTATTTTTGTCCTTATTGCTCCTCTTGGGAGCATAAGATATCTACTACGCATCTCCATCGGACTCTATTCGGAGCAGTTTTTTCCAGTTGAGGTCAGTTCATGATCAATCGGTTCTACTTTGGCAAGTTTCCATAGGTCATGGTTACTTATTGTATTAGGCCAGTATTCTCTGCATATGATTCTTAAACACTTTGCTAATGAAAACCTATAGTTTTTGTGTTATGTTTTTCGTATTTAACCAGGTTTTACTTCTATATGTCAAGGTGATCTTTACGCAGGTTTCGAATATTCTCAATTTTGTATCTCCTTACATTTGTGTGTTTTCCATTTACCATAGTATTAGAAGTTATTTTGAGGTTCAAAAATAGTTAAAACTTTTATCCGGCAGAAAACTTCCTCATTATACCCGTATGACTATATAGTCAAAGGGTATAATAAATTTGCCATTACGTTTGTAACGCAGAGAAGGAGGGGGGGTAGATATAGACTCAAGTGTATGGATCGTATCAGAATCGAAAAATAAATCGATTTAGCTATGTATGTCCGTCCGTCCGCACGATAACTCAAAAACTAAAGGGCCTAGGATCTTGAAATTTTCGCAAATCCGTTTTTTTGCAATAGCCGTCATCGCTATTTCAATCCAGCCATTTTGGTCCATGGGGTCGGGTAGCTGCCATACAACTTCTTTTTTTATATGAGTATTACTCTGTACCTATTACAGCTGCGTGTCTGAAATTTTGTCAAAAGTAGTTAAGTTTTATGGCCAAAGTTTCTGCAAAATTTGGTTGGTCTACTGCAGTGGATTCGAGTAGCTGCCATTCAACTTCTTACTTTATATGAGCATTACTCTATACCTATTGAAGCTGGGTGTCTGAAATTTTCCTAAAAATAGTTTAGTGTAATGGCCAAAGTTTCTGCAAAATTTGGTTGGTCTACTGTAGAGGGTTCGAGTAGCTGCCATACAACTCCTTCTTTTATATGAGCATTACACTACACCTAATGAAGCTGGGTGTCTGAAAGTTTGCCAAAAATAGTTTAGTGTAATGGCCAAAGTTAATGCAAAATTTAATTGGTCTACTGCCGAGGGTTCGAATAGCTGCCATACAACTCCTTCTTTTATATGAGCATTACACTACACCTAAAAAGCTGTATGTTTGAAATTTTTCCAAAAGTAATTAACCGGATGATTTAATGTATATGTTACGGTCATACGGGTATCCCAGAGTTGACACAGTCTACTCTACTACACTCTTCCTCGTTTTTAATATAATTATACCTTTACTTCGTTAATATTTTTTATAAAACTTTAGAAATACTTTTAAACTATTAAATTCTTTTATTTAAATTTTAAATATCTTATTATTTAATCTTTCAAAAGATTAATCTTTTTTACAGCAAAAACTTTTTTAGAAAACTCTAGTCTTACATACTATTTTTCTTTAAACTTTTTGACATATGTCATAATTCCATTAGCAAAATTACATTTCAAATACAAAATATTTTTTTTTTTAATGTTTTACTTTATTGAAATAATTTTTTGGGTATTAATAAATTATAAAAATATTTTTTCAAATATATTTTTAAAGTAAGAGGTTTTGGTTTGTTAAAAAACAAAAATAAAATTCATGATTTCTTGTTAAATTTTAAGTTTTTAGAAAGTATTTTTTTTTTAAAAAAAAGCCATTAACCTTAACCTTATTTAAAAGGTATGTGCAGTATGTTAACGTATAATGAATCTTAATTTATCATTTTATATTACCAGTTTTTTTAAAAATTTTATTAATTTGCTTTCCTGTACTACAGATTTGCTAATTTTAACATTTCAATATATGTATGATTACGTAATCTAAATATATAATTGGATGCCATTTTAATAAACTAATTAACATTTACACTAATTGACTTAAAATTTCAATATGATGTTAACTAAAATAAAAATTTAGTTCTTCATAAATATTCATTAATACCCATGCATTTATACCCCAGATAATCATACAACATTTTATATCCTAACAGAATACTGACTCCACAATTCATGAACTCACATGTATCTTGTAATTTTTAATAAATTTTCAAATTAATTATTGATTTCAGGTTTTTATTAAAACCACTGCCTATGTACCTATACTTTATCTTTACAATTATTTTAAATATGAATCATCTTTAAAAAAAATTTATCAAAAATTTTTATATTTCCATTTCATTATAACAATAATAATAATAATAATAATAATAATAATTCCATCTCTTAAAAGTCATACATCAAATTATTCATATACATGCACAACATATTTAAATTTGTCAAAAAAAATTTTAAGATAGGAGTGCCTATTTTGGGTGGTTTTTTGGTAAGATTATTTTTAGCACATAAGTAATTAGCAAATAGTCATGTCATTTTATTTTAAATTTTTGTTTTTTTCTTTTTTTGTTTGGATGCGAAACTCTGTCTGATAGGAAAGAGATGAAAGTTCAAAATATTCAAATTCATAAATGTATACAAAAATATTTTAAAAGTTAATTTATATTTTTTTTTACTTCATAATCATTTTTTGTGGTATTCTTTAAATATATATATACACAACATGAACGAACAGAGTGAAATTAATTTGTAGCTGGCAGATGGCATAATTTGAGTATATGTATATAGGATTGCGTAATTATTATCATAAAATGTTCTGAATTTTTTTTTCATTTTTGTTTGTTTTAATTTTTTAAAAAATAGCTTAAAATTAAAAAAAACTTAATACCTATATTTTTTTAGCTAAATGGGTTGTCCATCTCTTATTATTTTTATGAATTAAGGTAAAGTCATATTTGAGTAGCTATATATGTCGTTGAAATCCATATAGATTTTTAACAATTAATTTTTAGTGTTGCCGTCTTGTTCTTTTAACAAGGAAGAGAATGCTTCTAAAACTTTTTTGAATTTGTAAACTTTTGAAAACTTTGACATTCTTTGGAGTCTTCTTACATCATCGATTGATAACAGCTACTAAGTTAGAGGTTCGACAACTTCTATTTAATTATACGTAATATTATTGATTTTCTTTGTATTATATATTTTCACTATATATATGTGATCAGTGATCACCAAGGGGTACAAATTTTCAGTAATTTTTTTTTTACCTGTACGTGCAAAGATTGCAACTTTTCTTTATTAACCCATGTGATTGTGACCCAATCGAATACCGAAGTCTCCATTAAGCAATGTAATATCAAGTTTGAAGTTAAAAACTCTAAAAAAAAATTGCATATTTTTAGGGACGATTAACTTTTTTTATATTAAAGAAGTTGGAAGCTTTAATTTTTAGTTAATTATATATTTACGCAAAAAATTTAAAGAGGTTCGAACCTATTTAACACTATTAAAACATAATTTATATTACCCACCTAAATGCTATTAAACTTATGTATTAATAGAAAATGATTGAAATTGGTTGTTCAATAATTTTAGAAAATATCGAGTTCAACTGTTTTTGTAGGTTTAAAATTATTAAAAATACAAAATCGCAATAAAAATCTTAAATTAAAATCCTGAAATTAAAAACAAGATATTATTATCCCCAAAAACGATAAAATTTTTGAAATAATTATTTATTTTTTTCAACCTAAAATACTTTTATAACGTGTTTTCCTTTTTCGCAACTCAAATATGAATGTATTTTATCTATAATATGATGTTAAAAATATTAATTCTAATAATTTTTCTATTCCGAAATTTGTTTTTTTTTAAAAGCATAATAATCATGAATGAAAATGATTACTATTACTATTATAGAAAAGTATTTTTTTTTAGAAATGAAAGTTGAATTATTAAAAGATAAAAAATATTTCATGTGAACTGAGTTGAAATTGTTAATACAATATTAGTAAGTCTATCATTTAAAATTATGCAAATACATTTTGTGGTGTGTTTAAGTCAACCTGAAATTTTAATTTAATTATAAAAAAAATGTATTCCATTAGGTAATAAACAAATATCATAAAACTTAATTATTTTACAATTTAAAGAAATTTATTTTTATTAAATTTTTGAAAATTTGTTTTCGTAATTTAGTATTAGAAAAGACCACCCATATTACACTTTTAAACAAATTATCTGCTAATTATGAAAGTAGAATATTAGTATCCAAATACATATTATAGCATACTTTTATATTGTACTGCGATTAAATCGCTCATTAAATCGCTTTATAAATAGTCATCCAATATTTTTGAGAAAATTTCATGCAGTGCTCACCAAAGACCAAAATTAATATATGACCTCATTTTCAAAAATATTCTACTATTTTACGGTTCAACTTTCATTAGGAACCCAAAAATTCACCTTAAATTTAAATGTCAGTTCAACTTTCATTGGGAACCCAAAAATTCACTTTAAATTAACGAATCCAAATTTTAAATTATATTTAAACTTTTTAAAATCAAATGAACCTTGGCTACAAAATAAGTCAAAGAATCTAAACTTTCTAATATGGTTAACCAAAATTTAATGCTAATCTAACTATTTGTTGATAAGTGCTAATACAAGTACAAATACAGTACAAAGTGCTAATATAAGTACAAATCGTATAGAAAGTAACAATGCATTTTGCATTTTAATTTGAAATAATTTCAAAAAAAAAAAATTTATAATCAATTGAAATGCAACCATTTCGATTACAAATTTACTTTTAGTTTGTTTCCCTTTAAATTGATGGATTCAATAAAAAATTCTTAAAACGAATCTGATTCAAATGATAAAACTGTATATACACTAAAAAGTACATATACTCGATTCCTAATTAAGCATTACTATACATGAAATGAATTTTAAAAACTCTCAATCTTTTGGTATTACTCTAGTGTATACCCAATTTTAAATATCAGAATTAATGCATATTATATGCAAAATAGTTTTCAATAATCATAAACAGTATTAGTATGTATGTATGCAGAGATTTTTAATGGTAGTATAAATTTTATGCAAATTTAATAAAAAAAAAATAATAAAAAAATAAATAACATTAAATTAATATCCAGTTATTTAGATGTATGAAAGATAAGCTTATAAAAAACGATCTATTACACATACATACAAATAAAAGTAATCGTTAGTTTGAAAATATTGCATATAATATGAACTTTTATACATTTAAAGTATTAAGTAAAACATAATTAAATCTTTTTAGTTTATTTTTAAATTTTTGAATAAATTATCGTAAATTCAATTAAAAGCTTTGATAATTTTTTTAAAAGTTTATTTGATAGTAAAGAAATAAATTAAAACTGTTCAATGATGTTTTAAAGAAAACGGGTAATAGTGTACAGTTAAGTTTTGACAGTAAATTATTCGGTTTAATTTAGATATGATTAAATATAATTAGTGTTTATGACTTTTTTATTTTATGATTTAAGTTACAAGATAGATTTAAGCCTTGTCAAAACTAGGTTTTTTGAAATTTGTTTTTGAATTTTTTTTTTTTTAAGAAATCAATATGATACAGATGACGTAACCCGGTTTTTCATTTCAAAATTTGCGATTACCATAGTTACTGTGTTTTCTATAAAGTTCTCAATCCTTATTGCACAAATTTTTTTTACCATTTCTAATTCCCAAAACAGAGCGAGAGTTTGATTTAGAAAAGAGGGTTTTCCTGGGTCGCTTCATACATTTATTCTGACTGACTTTCGATGTTTTTCAACTTTCTTCGTAAAAAACCAATTTTAATATATTTAAGATTCCTTTTTATGAGTCTTAAAAAATTGTATCAACTTTTTTGCAACTTTCATATACACGAAAATGATTTAAAAATTTAAAGAAAAAAATGTGTGTTGAAACTTAAAATAAAATCAAATTAAAATAAAGTGCAAATTATTATAAAGTTTAATGCATACTTCTAAATCAATTTTCCAATTTTAAATTTGAATTTCCATGATTTTTTTTTGTATAAACTTAATTTAAGTGTAGGAAAATCTTAACTAAATAAGCAAACACCTTAAAATACACACAATATATTGTAGGTTGCTTGGTGCTTTTCGTGTTCAAAAATGATTTAAAAAGTTTTAAAATTTTTTTATAAAACAAAGTATAATTTAATTATATTAAGCACCAAGCCTATAATAAATTAAAATTAAACCTTAAAGCTTTCAGTCAACCTAGTTATTATTATTATTTTATGTTTAATTTAAATAAATTTAATTAAAAACAGTTCTCACTTCAATTGAAAATGAAAAAGTTATTTTTGTGGATTTTCACCGATAATGCGAAATTATATAAAAAATTTGTACTTTTATAAAACGAAATATGTTCCAGTTTTCGGGATAATGTTGTACGACACAATTCAAAGATGAATAAAAATTTATTTGATAATATAAAACAAATAATTAACCATTAAATAATTTTCATTAAAGCCTACACTAAAAGATTTCTAACGTCAAAACGGGGAGTGTAAGGTATTTCTGTAGTCAAGAAGTACCAAGAAGTACGCTTGTGTTTCTGAATTGGGTATTTCTCAGAGTTAATAAGTGAAGTGTATACAATTTAGTTAAGTTACATATTTTCCCCATCATCAATTATGTTTAATTTCTAAAACCTGTTTCCACAACATTCTCGAAATCAAGCAGTAAGTACATTAAGATCAACGATCCTATAGTATGGTGATTTTGAAAGGGCATAGAATTCCTAAAAATATCTGACCAATGGCGTAAAGACGTCGCTGTTCATATGGAAAGTCTCGGATTCAAACCTCGGTCAGATCATATCTAAATTGTGTAATTGTATCGTAATAATTAATATCGTAATATAAGATAAGATTTAATATAATAAACTTTTGTGTAGGCTGACAGACTCTTATCACTTATCGCAGTTCCAACATAAACGCACCATTAGTGAATATTTCGCCGCGGTGAATGCCCTATACTTAGAGCTTAAATAGGAGGCTTCCGACGCTTTACACCTTTCCTGTTGAATAACAATACCTGCCTCAAATATGTTCTATCAACTTCAATTATGTTATCCTATTAGAATTATGAGAATCTAATGATCAATCATTTTGAACTCCCTAGCAAATTATTGCCAAATTTTAAAATTACTACTGTGAAAAAAAAAACAAAAATTTCACATCAATAAAAACTTAGCACAATTTTTTAAAATTTTGAACCCAACACCTTTTAAATTAACTTAATTAAAAAAAATAATAAAAAAAAAATCAACTTTTTTTCTAATTATTATTTTTAATCTAGAGAATCTTTTTTTTTTTCTAATATCAACATTCATGTCTAAATAATTTCAAAGAAACATGCAAACCTGTATATCACCTGTATATCACCTTCTTCTAATTGTTTTCTTTTTTTTTTTTGCATTTATATTAATACAACACCCATAAAAAAAAACACCATTCTACTTTTTTAATTATTTTTATATTTTTTTTTTATTATTATTACTTTTATGTAAATAAAAAAGTACTAAAGTAATTAAACACAAATTAACAGAAACAAAAAAATAAACAAAAAGTCAAACTGAAAAAAAAACATTATTAAAAAACAGAATAAATGACATAAATTTGACATATAAAATTATATTTATATATATACATATATTAATTATTCGTACATATGTATTAATAATAATTTAAAAATAACTTCAATGTGAAATAATTTTTTTTTGTATTCTATGGCACAACACAGTTATAAAAGTGACATCATCATCATCAAAATCATCAATATCATTATAAAAATATTGAAATTTAGAGAACACAACACTAGAAAAATATGTTTTATTGACGATTCATAATTCACAATTCACAACAAAATGATTGCTACCGTCCGTCATGTACAGAAAAAAAGTTTGTTTTCGTCTTCTTGTCTGTGTTTATAATTTACTTATTGCTGCCAACTTCACTGCACATCTTTCCCTATAATTTTTCCTTTTTTTGACATTTAAATTGTGCTTGACATACAACTTTTGAAGTAAAAGTAATATAGGTTGATTATTTAGCACATTTTCAAAAAGTTTTGACAAAAGTTTCTATTTAGTTTCACTTTGTCGGTCTGTGCGTATGTTCGTGTGTTTACAAAACTTTTAGACCGTTTGAAATAAAGAAAAAAAATTTAACTACAGATAGATATCACATTAAAATTAACTTCATGCAAAAACTTTTTTCTGTAAACTCCACCCGTTACGGACTGCAGTTGCATAAAGTGTAACTGCAGTGTAACGATTTTGTAAGATTTATAAATTATAGGAAATAGAAATGTATAGGGTTGCCCTTATCCGAAACTTTATTTTTGTAAAATGGCCTCATAAATGACATCAGACCTCGGTTTTGACTACATATATTTGCCGAACCATTTAAGATAGGTTTCAAAAAAAGATATGACTCTTCAAAGAAATCTTTTTAACATGACGCTGAGTTTAGGAGCTGCAAAGAGTCGTAAACTGGGATTTTTGCATTTTTTAAACATCTGTAACATTAAACTAGGAGGAGTTTAATTAGATAAAATACAAAAATTTAAGCTCCAACATTTTCTTAACTATAAAAGGGTTTAAAATTAAAGAAAGTGTTTCTTGATTTTTTTCAAATTTTTTTTTAAATAATAAATTTCAAAATAAAGTTCTAAAAAATTATTCTTAACTATTTTTCAATATACTCTTTCACCAAAAGTTTGGCACATTGTACTTTTAATGGCATATTCCTTAATATTTGTTCTTGAAAAACCATTGAATTCTTTCATTACTTGTTTTTAGAATTTATCAAATTGATGACAAATATTTGGTTTATTTTTTTTTTGCGTAAATATTTTTTAAAAAAATTTTAATTCTGAATGTAAATTAAATTAAAATTAAATTTATTTATTTTTTTTCCCTTTACTTTATTATTCTTAATTGAATTTAAATAAAGTTGTGTTCACTTCGTTATAAATTTATGTTAAAAATACTATTTATATTCAGTTTTAGTTGTTAAAATGCATAAATTAAATTTTGTTAAATGAGTAATTGAGGTTTAAAAAGTATGAATTAAAACGTTTTATAAGTAAATTTTAATTACAAATTTTGGTTAACTGCATACATTTTAATAATTTGTATACAAAACTGCCGTATCATAGTTAGTTTATAATTAAATTTAAATTAAATGAGGGTAATATGATTATAAAGTTAATTTCATTAAATTTAATTTTATTAACCAGTAAATTAAAAAAAAAAAATAAATTATATATAATTATGAAAATAAAAACCAATCAATTATACTTATTTCTTTTTGATTAGGTAATTAATTTACAATTAGACTATTTTGAAGTCATATTTAACAAATATATATATATAAATATATATATGCATATTGAAAATGTTTGTTTATATTGTAAACACGTGTACAAAACTTTTCATAACTGTTTAAATAATTATAATTGATGCATTACTTATACCAACAATTTTTAATTAATTTCTGTCAAGTTATTTAATTACAAGATGATTACCTCTTAAAGGTCACAATAAAAGTAATGGAAGGAGTGATCAAAGTCCTGGAGATGTTAAAATATAATAAACTTATTAAATAATATTTTTAATTATTTTAGAACAGTATTGCATAAACTGTGGTAACTGAAAATAATATTCTTCTTTTATATATTATACTAAACACTTATAATCAATAAGATCAAGAGGCCTGAATGATGTATAGTGGGTATATTCATTGCTTATTAACCAAAGGACCGCCAATTAGAATCTTGAACAATTCACAAATATTAGGAACATAAGGGAAATAAGAAAAAACACTTTTATACCATATTTCAAGGTTCTATGTTCATTGGTTTCGAAGATATGCTGGTTTGGCGTTAATTCGATCAAACTTGTAATTATATATATATATAATTTTTTACATTTTAAATTAACTTAAATTTACATAATAAGTACACCCTAGATCGAGATTGATTACGAATTTCTATAACACTACTGATTTAAGAACTTTTGTTAAAAATTTTTTCCTTATTTAATTAAATTAAACAATTTTTTATTATTCATGTTCCATTTCTTTAAAAATGAAAATATAAATAAAATGTGAACTAGGAAACAATGTAAAACAATATTTCAAAGCTTTTCTATAAATCCGCTTATTATTTGGTTCTTCATCTTTTTTTATTATCCTTCAGATAAAACCTACATCTTTGTATTTAATTTCATTCAATCTGTTGAATAAAAAAGCAATTCACCTAAAACTACTCAGACATAAAACTATATACTGTACACACATATTATGTATTTTTTTTTTAAATAGTCTGATAGTCTTCAAGTCTGAGAAAAAATGTTTTTTGACAATAATTCATTCATTCATCAAAAAACGCCTTAAAATATGCTGAATATTAAAAAAAAAATAAAAAATAAAAACAAATATCAAAATTGTAAATATTCGAGGAAACTATGAATTGGAAGTACTTCATACTTTTGTATTATATTGTAAATAAAAAGAACTAAGGAGAATATCCTTTTTTTTACAGTTATTGTGTACTATATAGTATTACAGTAATAGTTTTTCATTTTTTTATTTTTATTATTTATTTATTTTTTTGTTTAACTTAAAAGACTTTTATCTTAAAATAAAAAACATGAAAGTTCGTCTTATATTTGTTGTCTCTTTTCATCAGATTTTTTGTTATTTAATTTTTCATTCATTTATCCCTGAAGGTATTTTTGTATCATCCCTTCTTGTGTTTATTAAAAATTACAGTTAAAAAAACAACAAATATACAGTTATACTATACATAAGTTATTTTTTGAGAGATTAAATAATACCGATGTGAAAAAGAGTGAATGAGACAAAAATAAAAAAAAAACAGTTAAGAATCGGAATTATGTAAGAAAACGAAAAAACTGATAAGTAAATATTAACGTAACGGTAAAAAAGAAAACAAAAAAATATAAAATCAACAAAAAAGTAAATTTTTATGAAAAGGGGATGAGTTCGTTGACCTTATGATTATGATACAGTATATATGGTAGTTATCCTTTTTTTTTTTATGAATTGGTAAAGATTTGACTATACGTAAAATATTCCTTAAGGGATTTCTAATTTTCTTGTACTACGTTTTGAAGAGTTTTTAAATTTTTGTTTTTATTTTCTATTTAAGTGAATATAGTTGAAGAAAGTAGAAAGTCAGAGAGAGAGAGAGAAAGTAAAACTAATACTAATATAAAAGTTATATAATCCTTACATTTTATATATTATAAGTATGATTATTTATGAAAATAATAACAATATGAATGACTTTTATATTTATAACGGTACCAATTTTATTTTTAAGAGGGTTAGATTGAATTTATTAATATATGTGTTATTTGAAATCTATATGTAATTGAATATTTGGTAAATAAAGTTGAAAATTGAAAATGGAGTTGTATTTAACACAGAAATACTAAAAGATATATAACTAAAATACTAAGTAAAAATTGGGGAACAAATGGGATTGAAAAATATTTCTGTCATTATTATAGAATTAGTTTTTGCAAACAACTAGTTAGAAACAGTTTAATTGTCATGGAAACCAGGGTAATTAAATTAATCGTAAGTTGGAAGAAAAGAAAAATGTTATATTTTTAAAATAAAATCTTGTTATGGGCTAATATTTATAACGGTAGAAGGCGAAAACGAAGAAATCCTTTTCTAAATTCATCTGTCATTTCCCATACTGAAATCTAACATACTGTTACATACTGTCTCCTTCCGAACAGTCGTTATATTTAGTGTTAAATTTACTATCTGAGAACTAAACTGTGTTCGAATACTATTGTGACCGTTCATTTAAAAAATAATTGAAGATTTGGAATAAAAAAAAAATAACAGGAGAATATGGGTTAACTCATTTTTACTCCGAAGAAGTATTTTGATACAAGTCTTTTCAAATATTTGTTGTGTCTTAAAAAGGACCACATAGCTCTTTTAAGGCTATTTTAAGCTCCTTTTTAATGTAAAGAATGGAAGTATAATAATCATAGTAAAGCATGGAATTATAAATATCCTATAATAAATTAATATTGAGTTCTAATATGTTCATTCTAATGCTTCTTCTTACAACCGACTTCTGCATTTGATAATTTTTTGACTTTTAAAATATAATTTTGAAGTTTCAATGTCGAGACAGCGCTGTCATAGATTTATCTTTTCCAGCGCTGGCGATAGTTGTGTCTGTAAAATTAGCAGTGCAATACAATACGGATTTACTCTAGGCTAGGAACAGTATGTAAACGCCAGGTAAAAAACTAAAATTGAAATGAAATAAAATACAATCCATCAAATTATTAACCCTTAAACTTCCTTTCCTACTTTTTTTCCTTAAATTTGAAATAGTTCTCTAAAGTAAAATTGCTTTGCCATCCCAAATACAATACGATTTTTCCTTATTATAATTATAAACTTAAAAATTATAAATATATGTAATTTAATTCTATATACGTATGAGTGTCATTATAAAATATGATCATTTCTTCAACACTATAGAATATTATTTATTTGTAAAAAACATATTGACCATATTATGACCTAATAACCTCTACACACACATACAATAAATTATATTTTTTTTAAAAACATTAATATGATAAAATACAAAAAAAAAACCATTTTTCTATCTCTAATGGCCAGATAAATTCCATTAAATATTTTTTTATTTTTTTTTTAAATTAAATGACAAAAAAATAAACAAAATTCAAAACTATTTTTCTAGGTCGCCTCTAAGGTTATGCAACAATTATAAAAGAACAACAACAACAAAAAACATGGAAAGTAAAATTAAATTAATTTTTCTATCATGAGATCTAAATATACACACAAAATGGTATATTATTTCATATAGATACTATGTACACATAACTGTAATTCCCTAAAGAAAACATTTTAAAAAAAAACGTATACTCGTACATACCATATTCACCATTATTTAACCATTAAAGAAAAAAAAAAAGCTTTTGTGGTTATTGTACTAATTAATTCAATTAACTCAATTAACATGAATATATGAATTCAGTAATGTATTTTAAATTTTTATGTTGTTATTTACGTTAGCAACGTTTTTGACATGTTTTTAGAAATAAAATAATCATAATGCTACAAGCACTACAAGTTTAGTCTGTCATTTGCGTTTTTAAATCAAATGGAAATAAAGGTCTTAGTAAATTGCTATAATACGATTTTAATATTCATTTCAAGTAGATTTACATTGTACTCTGACAACTAAGAAACTTAATTTGACAGATAAAAAGTACACTTTTGAATTTTTTATCTGTCAATGAATATTTCAGATAAAAAATGACTGATAAAGAGTTTTTAACTATAAATCTTAATAATAGAGTGAAATATCAAAATTATTTGACAGGAGAATGACAGTTAAGCCAATTAGAGTTGTATCAGAGTTATTTTTATTATAACTATAGAATAATTTTAAATTTTTTTGTAAAAATTAGGTTATAAAATTATTAAAATAAATAAGTTAATAAGATAATTTTTTTAAATTGTATTTAAAAATTTAATACAATTTAGAAAAGTAAATTTAATTAAATTATTTAACATACACATATATTTAAATTAGATTAGGCTTTTTTAATAATTTAGTTATGTAAATTTCAAGTATTATATTTGTTTTAGTTTTGCTAATTTTAGTGTTTAAATCAACTTATGATTCTTTAGAGTTATTAAAGTTGTTCTTGTTTTCTAAAATAAATATGAAGGCGTTTATTTAATCGCTATTTTAATGATTTGACATTTTCATACAAAGCTGGATGGGCGATAGTTTTTAAATGTGATATTAGAACTAAAGTATTTGGGTTTTTTAATAATTACGATATAATTATACAATTTTACGATATTTTTTTTATTAGATATGATCTGACCGGGATTTGGTCTCAAGACCTTCCGCATGAAAGGTGGCGTCTTTACCACTGTTCCATTGGTCAGTTTTTTTAATAATTCTTAACAACATAAAAATAATTACAAACATTTAAATTACCTCATGATTATAATAAATGATTTGAACTTTTGAATTCAATAAAAGTATTTTTTTTGGAAAATCATTAAAAATTGCCCCAAAAATATAAACTTAATTTTACTGCCTCAACTATAGAAATTAAAAATATTAAATAAACATTTAAGTAATTAAAATAAATTAAAAAAAAAAATGTGGATTAACAGATTATGCTAAGAATATTTTACTGAAACTTTTAAGGTGTGTTTCTTTCTCTCTCTAGAATTAACATATACACATACAAACAATATTTTCATTTCGTTATTGAAAGTGAAATTGCATGGGAGGATAATATTAAATTACATTTAGACAATTAAGAAACTATAGATATATGTATCTTTTAGATATAAAAATAACTTTAAAAATATAATTATAATCATACACGTATATATTGTTCTATATATGTATATATAACTTTGGAAATAAATTTTAATATTGCTCTTGATAAATCCCCAATTGCGTAATTTTTGTATGTTAGTTTTAAAGAAATTCCAATGTTAAAATTATAGTTTTTATTGTAGGACAGATGATATATTCTTAAATAAGTTTTAATTGTTATTATGTTGCGTTAAATTGTTTTAGGTCGTGTTGGTTAATTTTGTTACATGCCCTTATAATAAAGTAATAAATAATTTTTGTTATGTTTAATTCTGTGTAAATTATTTTGGTATAGAAAAGGGCGCTCTCAACTTGTCATTGGAAAAAAAGAAAATGATTAGGTTGCATTTTAAGTGGAATTTTTATTGTATCTCTGAATAAAAGACAAGATAATACTAATGGGGAATAAGTATCTTTTCTGTTCTCTTAAAAATTAATTTAAAGATAAAAATTATTTTTAATTTTACTTTGGTAAACTTAAAATATTGTGATTGGAATGATAATGACATTGTGTTTGTTTTTTTTTTTTTTGTAATAATTAAAAATTTGGGTTTTTTTACTTTTTTTTTTTATATTTATAGAAACACTTGAAAAAATTATTGGGGAAATTAAGAATGAAGGAAGAGTTCGAAATATTTTGGGTATTATTTTAATTGAACTTTTGAAAAGAAAAAAATGCAATTATTATTTTTGGTGAATGAAGTTCAATTAAAAAGGGTTAAAATAAATTGTGGATTAAATTTTAGGATTATAAAAAGTTAAGGAATAAATTCAACATCGAAAATCACAATATATATATATATATATATTTTTAAAATATAGTTTTATTTTGAGGTCACGTAAATTTTTGGAGCTGAATACCATAGTTGGAAAGGGTCGAAACGAAAAGATTCGACCTTCTTCAAAGTTAGAGTAAAATAGTAATAACTAAGAAAAGTAGTTATTTGATCCAATACTTTTCAGTAATTTCGTTGAAATTAGCACACCTCAGGTCACTTAAAAGTGGTGCAGTACTTTGGTTTGATTAGCAAGCCTAGATTTTAGGGATTTTATGTAAATATCCTAAAACTGTCTTTCTGTTAAATACTGTATAGGTTTTTTTTGTAAAATATTAGCTTGTTCACTAAATGGCTTGGAACCCTTCTTATTAATTATATACTTGTTCTCTATAATGTTTTGTTTTGAATTAAAACTTTTTTGCTACTTTTGATTTTTATTTTAGTCAAAATTTAATTCTATTTGACAAAATATATAAACAAATAATTTAATTGAATTGTAAAACTCGCAGATACCGAAATACCTTATAGTTCAAATATAAAATGATTACAATGGATAATAAAAAGAATTATATCGTCTTAAGGTATTTACGTATGTAAAAGTATTAGGCTTAGTATGAGTTGGTAAGACTAATAGTACGTAGTATGAATATAAAATGAGAGTAATACATAATGTATTTGAATAAAACATAACGTAGTGCATTATTTATCGATAGTCTAACTCAAAACATACCCAATAATTAACTTATATTTAAAAGTATAGATACTATTATTACATATTCTCAAGGTGAAAAAATAATGAACGCTTTGCTAGCTTCGCATGCTTATTTTTGCAGAAAAGCAAGCAAAGCAACTATGGCCCAATGAAAAATTCAAAACAGACATTTTGACATATTTTATAAGTCATTTTCATAAGACAGCTACTAATTGAAAATTTTTCAAAATATTGCAGGCATTATTCGCTTTGCTCGCTTTGTTTATTGGGCCTAGTTACATAAGAAATAATATATTTTATTGCAGACGTCAAAACGTAAGAAGCAAGCAAGGAACGCAAAGCAATAAAAATCGCGATGATAAAAATTTGACTTAGAGTTGAAATTAAAAAAAAAATGCTCTTGATTTTAAAATATTATATTAAAGTTACGAAACTTATTAAAATTTAATTTATTTTTAGGTTCAACTAATTTCTTATTAAAAGTATAATAATTTTCATAGGAACGTGAGGTTTTTCACAAAAAAATTTATAATAAATTTCACAGCATAAAATCAAAAATTAACCAAACTTTACATAAATTTCATACTTTGTATGCAAAACACAATTAATACAAAATTATGTTTGAAAATATAAAAATTTACAAATAAAAAAAATAGTCATATAATTTTATAGTATTTCGCAAAACATGTGATTTTTTTAAAACAAAAGAACCGCTTTGGATGATTCGACATATATATTTTTGGTATGTTTTCGCGCCAATTTTTGTGTTGTTATGAAAAATTTTTAATTTATACGGAGTTCAAGTTCAGAATTACAATCTTATAAATTGAAAAAAATTAAGAAAATATCTTAAGATTTTTGATTAAAAATTTTTAATTTTCCCAACCAAAAGTCATTGAAAAAATATGAATGAATAAATATTAACTGTGATTAAATGTTTTATCACCGCATTGACTCACGCCCGAATTATCGTAAATTTTGGTCAATAGCTTTGTTCTTGTGTGTTTGGGAGGATAGCATGTTTAATCCTAACACCTAGTCCTTACGGTCCATTATGCCTCCCACTTCCAATACTTTCTATTAATTTATAAGTAATATTATTTATTTTGTTTATATTATACATATTTTGTACATTTAAATTATATTTGACCAAATGCTTACTTACTAATCCACTAAGGGCTCCAGGTCAATAGCTTTAAATATTGAAATTTCGTGTATACGGAAAAGTTAAAGGGACTAAACTGTGCCATCAATTTTTAATTTTTATGTAAATTTCAAAAAAAAATTTTATTACAAACTATAAAGTTATTTTTCATATTTTTGGTCGTTTATTAATAGATCTGTCAGAGAGTTTGAAAAATATTTTATTATGAATCTGAAATTCTTAAATGATGAGATGTGCAAATCATAAAATATATTTTAGAAGAAATATTTAAAAATTTTATTTGGAAAAAGTAATTAAAAAATAAAACAATAAAATGCAGTAAAAATTAACAAAAATAAAAATTGGGTCTTAAAAATATGTTATATTTATTTAAGAAGAAGTCATTTAAAATATATTTTGGCAAAATTTTAAATTAACATTAATTAATAAACAAAAATAAATTTTAATTAGTTGAAATAAAACTGTAAATTAATATTAATTGTCAAATATATTTTCTTATTTTGTTAATTGGAATTTTTAAATTAAAGATTATTTAATTCATAAACAATGTATATAATTTTGACTAAGAATATACTCGTAAAGAAAAGAGTCATATTTCTCGCTTTGGACAAAATTTCGAATCAAAATTAAGTTTTATTATCATTCATCGATTCTGTAATTTTTAGATAACTAATTTTTAAGGTTTACTAATTCTACCAAAATAATACATACTGTTTATATAAGTTAGGTGTCATTGAATGTGTTTAAAATTAAAAATTTTTACCACCTTTAAAATTTTACAAAAACAATAAATGAAATATAAATTTAATTTATTTGCGAATGCATTTTGACATAATTACATGCCAACAACAGCATTCTATTCTATTTTCTACTTATTGGTTTGAAGGAAATACAATTTATTAAATTGACAGGCAGGTAGTCTCTCATTTTGTAAGTTACGTCAATTGATATGCGAAGCTTACAGCAATAAGCAACAATTTTTGACAAACATAGCACGGAACAGTCAGCCGCATTTAATTATTTGACAGATTTTAAGAAAATTTCATTTCATTAATTTTTATGTATTTGATATTTAGATGATGCTGTATAAATGTATAAATTAATAAATAAAATTCAAAAGTAATGAGAAAGAAAGTATAGTAGGCTATGTCAACTTTGGGATATCGGTATGAAAAAAATATGAATATTTAATATTATCCATTTTAAAGAAAGCAATTTCCAGTATATTTTCAACATTTTTAAGGTTGCATCAGATTAAGGCAATTTTTGGTGAAGAATGGTCACAATTTCCCAATTTTATAGCAGCTTCACAAATCCATAACTCAATATTAATCATGGAATTGATTATAAGTGAAAAATTCTTATCCAAAAATTTTACTTCATTTGACAAAGTTTTAGATGCACTACTAAATTAAACCATAAGTGACCATTTTGAATCTCGTACTTTAAATCGTATTAGATAATCCCAGTTTTATGAAGACGTTGACGTCATCTACTCGCATATGGTGAGCAAAGTGAATCGATTTCAATAAAAAAGATGGTTGTTGTATAAAAATTAATATATAAAAATATTTGGACCCTAGGTCCTTTGGTATTCAACTCTGACGCTTTCCGTACACCTATAAGTATCTATATATCCATCTCATCTCCTTTATATCACCACAAACGTAATGGCAATTTTAGTATACTTTTAGTTCTAGGTTTATATATATACGCTTATAAAAGCTTTATTCTTTTCAAAAATTTTAATAAAATTAAATTTACGATATCATTTTAATTCTAAATTTTTTTTTTAAATTGCAGAAATTTTCCATATAAAAATTTATGTCTATAATTAATGTCCAATTAGTAAAAAAAAATAAAATTAAAAATAATAAATTCCTTTGCATATAGATAATGTTTCTTATAGCATCATTTTTGAAAACTATTTTTATGCATTTTTAAACATAAATCAATCTTTTATACATTTGTTACATTTATCTTAAACAAAATCTTAAAAGTATAATTTTTTTTTATTTTTGTTGTTTTTGTAACTTGACCTGGAAAAGTGAATTTTTCTTGGTGGGAAGAATTAGAATTTTTAATGGATGGGTGACATTTCGACATTTCTGTAGGCAGAATATAAAAACTGCATTAATTTTCTTCTTTTTTTTTTTTTGAATTAGAGCAGATAAAAAATGCGTTTTTCTTTAGTTTTGTTTCATTTCTAAGGAAAGAATTTTTTCTTGAATGAAGAAATATTTTTAAATAAACGTTTTTATTTTATCTTTTCAATATTTTTTGTTCTTAAAAATTAATTTTAGAATCTTTTTAAATAGGTATTCAAAAAATATGTGTCAAACTTATGTTTAAGTAATGTTTTATGTTTTTGAATGAAAGAATCTTAAGAATTTTTTTTTTTTTTGATAGTTTGCTATTTAAATTAAACAAAACATTGTGATTGGTGGAGAGAAGTTTAAAATTGTTGAATTATATATAAATACAACAAAAGTAATTTTATTGAAGTCAAATAATCTATTAGCATTTTGTATATTATATGAATTTCAATAAAATAAAATTTTGATCTGACCGATGGCAGGGGTGGTTAGGACATCGATCATTCTAATGAAGGATCTCGGGTTCAAGCCCTGGTCAAATGATATCTAATAAAAAAAATATAATTTATATCATTAAAGCGCTCCACCTTTACCATGATACCTAATTAATAAATAAATACAAATATGTTCTGTTATCTGGAGGATTTTAAAAACATGTTTCCAACATAAGAGATCAAGATCATTTTCAGAAAAATTAAAATATTACGCGGATAATAATTTTTATACTTTAAACATTTTTAAAACATAATTATTGAATTTAAACTTTATCGACGTAGAATCGTTTTTATTTATTTAAACAGCTCGTATCGCATTTCCATGAAATAACATTTACAGTTTGACATTTGTTTTTTAAACTGTCATTTGTTTTTTCAATGGGCGTTTTTTTTTTAAATCTGAGCTTAACATGAATCGTCAAAAAATATTTTTTTTTAGCTCTGAGCGCTCAGAAATCGTGATTCGTGTTTTTTTTTCAAAATAAGAGCGCTCAGAACATTCTCTTCGTCCTCAGTTCAAATATTTCGAGTACGCCTGAGAAAAATAAAATGCAAAACCATTTTGACGTTTGTTCAATATTATACTTGTAAAATAAAAGTCAAGTTGTTTTGTTTATTTTAGGTTATCCATTTTTAATTTAATTTAATTTTTTGGCAATTTAAAACTTTACAAATAAAAAATGACAAATTTTTCGAATCGTGCTATTTATTATATCTGGGCTGTCTGAGCGTACTCTGTTCATACGTGCTCATTTTGTTCAGAGCGTGCTCAGATTTAAAAAAAAAAATACCTAATATAGTTTAATTCTACCATAATCTTTTATAATTGAATAGGTACTTCGAAGAACAAACAACTAACGATCAGTATTGAAATTTTTTACAACCAACTATAGAACCTAATGAACTGAAACAATAAATTAACATTATTTCGGTTAATTTGTTCTTTAAATATGAGTTTCTCTTATTCTGGCTATAAAACTAATACAAATACCATTTAGAAAAATCAGAAAACCTCATAACTCTAAATAATTTAATAATTGTTTTAATTATAGCAATTGTATAGCTTTAATTTTTTTTTATAAATTTCCTATTAAACAGATTAACAGTAAAAAATGGCTTTTGTTATTTTTAAAATTTTATTTATTTTTTTATCATTTAAGATTAGACATTTAAGATTGGAAAATCGTTTATATAATCTAATTTGAAGGACTTTCATTCCATATGTGCATCAATTTCAAATTAAATTCAAATTAAAATACTAAAAAAAAAAAAAAACAATCAGACTCATAAAATAGACCTCATAGCACCGGAAAACCATTGTTGGGAATAGATCAGACGCCTCTAATAAAATTTTCAAATTTTCTTTCGAAAACATAAACAAATTTTTTTATTGTTTTATTTTTTACCAAAAATTGTTAAATCGTTTTTTTTTATTATTAATAGAATAGATATAAAAAAAATTTTGATATTCGAATAAACAAAAACAAATCAAAAAAAAAATTTCGAATTTAACAAAAATAGAAATAAAGAATCAATAAAATTGAAGGAAATTATAACTGATAAGAATCATATTGTGAATTGTATAATGTTTGTTGTGTCTGATAGATGGTTGATTATTTGAACCAAATTTGAACACTAAAGCAAACCACAAAATAAAAATATGAAATTTTGACCTAAATATTAGTTTATTATTATTTATTATATTTTTCGCTCATTCTTCTTTTATATCCGAATATAATTGCTGTTAGAGGTATTAGAAATATTGGAAATATGTAGTTTGATAATAAATATAAGGAATCCATTATGTATGTTGTAATAATAAAAATATTATGAAACTACATAGATATTATAGAACACCAGAACAAATTACATTTTCATGATAGCTTTTACTTTTTATTGATTAAAATTTAAAAAAAAAAAAATTATTTAGTTTTGCGCCACTAATAAATGTAATAAAATTATGTTCAAAGTTTTATAATATGATTATGATTGTAATCTACAAAAAATAAATAGTTTTACTATTTCGTAATTGTTGGGTCATTTATTACGAATGTGATATGAGATTTTTTTTTGCAGAAGTATTCAAAAATATGAATAGAATATTAATGAATAAACCTATTGAATTATAAAAGCAAATATAAATTTATTTTTTTTTAAAAATTATTAAGATGGAAAAAGTTCAACAATCTTAATAAAGATCAAATCTGAAATTATGCCAATCTCTATAAAACTATAAGAAATGGAATATCTTTGAACACGTAAGAGGTGCACAAAGAGATGTTTTGGTTATTTTCAAAATAATTTTGAAAATTAATAATGATGGGAAAACTTTAATGAGAACCAAGTCTAAAATTATACGAGTCTCCATTAAATCATAAGAAACGAGTTCAAATATATTTTGGAATATAGATAGAGGAACCATTGCTAGCTCAAAGATATGAACTGGTAATTCTAAAAATAATTTTAAAGTTGGTTACGACGGAAAGACTTAACAAATAGCTAATGGGGATTGAGTGTTGTAATAATGAGGCGCTATTGAATATTATATTTAATAACCTAAAAGGGTCATTGGTCATTAAAACGTAGAAGCTGAAGATAATACAGCTAGACAAAGCATTAATAAAAGTAGTTTTAAAAAAAATATAATATCAATCAACTTAAATATCGTCAGCTTTTAGACTTGAATTCCATTGAACTTTATTGTCATCTTAACACATTTGATTTATATAAGTATGGCAATCAAAACTTAATTATATATTTTATTCACTTTTTTACCTTGGCAATTTTAAACCAGAGAGAGCTACTGGCGTTTCGTTATTTTATAATACTAATATGTTTTTTAGCAGTATTTCATTACAGAAACGAGGAAGATTGTAGTAGAGTAGACAGTGTCAACTCTGGGATACCCGTATTACCGTAATATCTACATTATATAATTCGATTAGAAATTTAGATATCGTTTAAAAGAAAATATAAGTTGAAGGACAGCTCTTTGAACCTTTTCCACAAAAACAACACCAACTTTATTTTATTCAGACGTTGGCCATTAAAGTTAACTACTATTGACAAAATTTCAAACATCAACCTTTATTAGGTATAGAGTAAAGTTCATACAAAAGATGAAGAATCGATTAATTTTTCGATTTTGAACCGATCCATATCTTTTTATATCTCCTCCCTCCTGCTCTACGTCACAAATATAATGGTAAATTTAATATACTCTTTTGAATTAAAGTCATACGGGTATAAAAAGTCTTTAACATAATATGCGTTTAATGAAACGTAATAAGAGCAATAGACGAATTTTTAACGCACATGATCTATGATCTTCATTGAAATGCATTACACTAAAAATTTATTTCTTTTAAATAACATAAAAATGCTTATAGTTATTTAAATTATATAAAATTTTAATGATTTCCTATTTTCTTATTATTTTTAAAATAGTTTTTAAACTTAATCCATAAAACAGAGATCAGATTTATGATTTGATATATACATACATAATCGTATATTATATAAAATTAATCTTATTACAAAATTTGCTTTTAAGAAACATTCCAGTAAATTTTCAGCCTTATTATAAATATTAAATAAATATTTTAACAATAAAATTACCAAACAGTTCCATTTTTTACAAATAAATAAAGAAGAAAAATTCAAATAAATTTTAAGGTAATACCAAAATGACAAATCAACCCCAAATATCTTTAAAAAGAAAACATTCCAAAAACAATTTGTAAAAAGAAAAACCTCAAAATAAAATAAAAAACAAAACATCAAAAGACATGAAAAATTTTCGTATTTTTTATTAGACACAATATACAACACAATACAAAATATAATTTATTTTTGGACAAAACTTATTGCACAACAAAATTGATTGATAGCAAATTTACTACATTGTCAGAAGAGTTCAAAACAATTTTCTTTAAAAAAATTCTTCTTTTATAAAAATTTCTAAAAATATAACGGTTGTCTCATTTCGGAAATTAAATTTTTTTTTTTTTTTATTTTGGTTTCGTTTCATTCATTTGACAATTGCCCACAATTCACACTTCATTTCATTTTTTGACCATCATTAATACATTTGCCTTAATCTTGAATAGGAGCCGTTGGGCTCTTATCAATTCTGTCTACAAAATACTTCCAATGATGCATGAATTTTCTAAATTAATAAAAAAATAAAAATAAAAACAACTTAAAAGAGAGCAAAAGAG
The DNA here is from genome assembly GCA_963082915.1 of Dolichopus griseipennis. Lineage (NCBI taxonomy): Eukaryota > Metazoa > Arthropoda > Insecta > Diptera > Dolichopodidae > Dolichopus > Dolichopus griseipennis. The sequence goes on along the minus strand of OY720443.1, from coordinate 44,432,441 downwards.
GTCATTTAGACACATCTAATACATCCGAAGATTTATAATCGCAAATCTGTTTTTTATTTTTATTTGTTTGTTACGTGCTTAAAACAACAAAAAATGTCGCAACCCAAAAGATTTTTTTTTTCCGAATTTCTTTTCGGAATCGTATTCGATAAATCTTTTCTTTTTTTTTTTAAATATTTTTTCTTCTACATTTTATTTATTTTTAAAACTTTTGATGAAACAAATTTTTAATTTTCTATTTATTTTCTAATTTTAAAGCTTTCAAAAATAAACCGAAAAAATTTTTTCAAAAGCAGAAAAAAACTCTTTATTATATTTTTCATTTGTCACAAATTCAATCAAATGTAGAAAAACAAAACATAGAATAAAATTGAAAAAATTTAAAAAATTGAAAAGAAAATAAATTGATTCGAAGTTCAAATGAAAATAAAACAGTAGGAAATAATAAATATATAATAATTTTAAATGAAAAATTAGACTAAACCCAAATTTTTATTATAAACAAGCAGAAATAAACTCAAAAGATATTTGATCTAAATATTATTGAACTTGTAAATTTTAAAAATATAGGTATATATTAAAACAAATGTACAAATGTATGCTGCCAAAAATTTATATTTTTAGAATATTGAAAAATATCAAATAATCTTCGTTCCTTCGTATACGAAACAAGTTTTAACACCATTTTATAGTTACTTGAAAGTATTCCGAAAAATTAGAAAGCTATTGTGAACAGTGTATGTAAAAAAAATGAATTTCACACTGATAGGTCACAATAGTAATTTTTTTTTTTTTTTACTTTTTTTAACTACGTGCTAACTATTTACTTTTATACCATATTATGTGAATGTCGGAACAGGGGGAAATACTAAATTCTTAATAGAACTGATCAAATGATTTCCACATACAATTTACATGAGATAGTATTACGCTTTTTAACATGTAGAAAATTTCTTAGATTTTTAATAGATACAGTTCTAAATTGTTTATATTGTAATAATTTTGTATTTGAGTTATATGGTATTTCATATCTGTGAGTTATATTATTTTATTGAATTATTGGTTTATATTTTGTGTTTGCTTATATTGCTTTTTTAATGTTTGTAATGTAATTGATTAAGCCATTAATTTTAACCCTAAATGTCAGCTTAGTCGATATAAAAGTTTTTTCACTTTCACTGGGATTCGAACCCGGGCCTTTCGCATGCAAGGTCAGCACCCTAACCACTGTGCCACCCAGCCGAACATTAGAATTATGAAACACCTTTCAAAACTCAATATATCCTTCGTTTACTTTTTTACGTTGTAAACATATAAGAAAAGACGTTGTCCGTCATTTTGTATTCCTTTTGGAACGTAATTCTTTGATATTAAAATTTAAGAAATCTCAAATTGGTTCGAGAGGATGTTTCCTTGAATTAAATATGTTTATTTTAATTTTGATTAATAGCAAGCTGTCAACAAACTATTATTGCGAATACCATAATAATATTCAATTGTAGTGTTGAACTTAAATTTTTGACATTTAAAAAATTTATTTCCAATTTTTTTAAATAAATTCTATAAATTTAAGTTGAATAAACTTTAAAGAAACCAATTTGCCAATTTTTAAAATTTTTTTAAATATTTTATAGAAAAGACAAATTAATTGAACGAAATATCGTTTTCTTTGAACTCGGAAAAAATTGATCAATTTCCATATTTTCCATTTAATTATTAAATTTCTAAAATTAAAAAATAAGATTTTGTGCGAAATGATATTAAGAGGAGATTGAACTCGCGATGATAGAGTACAATCAATCACTCGAATACAAAAAAACCAACTTCAAGAAAAAACTAAATAAAATTAAAAATTAAATCGAAGAAAAACTAAAGTACCTACACTTTGGCAATGCGAGTTCCGACAATTGAATTTCTAATTAATTAAAAAATAAAAAAAAAATATCAAAATCATTTTTTTTAAAACGCAATAATTTAATCATATTGCACCTGACATTTTTTAAAAAGTACAATCATATAAGTACTTACACATATAAGTACTTAGTCATAAAAGTACTTGCAAAATAAAAAAAAAACAATTAGCTATAAGGAAATTTTTCATTTAAGTCACGTAATTTAACAGAAGATGCCGATGAATATGTTCTCATTGATTTTTAAATAAGCACAATCAATTCAGAATCAATACAATATTAAATTAAAATCTTTCTAATTTGTTAAACTTAAGCCGATTCAGCAAGACATGAGTAAAATTTTACACAGTCAAAAAGGAAAAAATTAAATAAAAATTTTTAAAAAAAAAAACATCCACCAGACAATCTAGTATTGTTGAGTCTTTTTTTTAATTTAAGCTGAATTATTGTTGTCATTCTTTAAATGAAGATGTTTCAAAGTGTTCTTGTAATGGAATCGATCTTTAAATGGCAAATTTGGTGACACAATAAGATTTAACTTGACTTGATAGAATAAAATTCAATAAATTTTACTTTTTTCTTGAAGGTAAAGATAGATTTACAATTTCGTGCAAAAGGAATTCATTGAATAAATTCATAAACCAAAGAAATTTATGGAAAATACATTTTAAATATTTATGATGAATTAATTATTAAGAATTATGAATTTGTCTCCATAATTATGGCAAATAAATGGAAGTTGATCCTATTAATTACTGATTAAGCTAGGTCCAGTAAATTTATTTAATTCTTAAAATATTATATGTGACTATTAAATAATGTAGATTAGAACACTTGACTGATTCATTTGGCTGTTTTAAAGAGGAGCACAATGGTTGGGTGGCACAGTGGTTGGAGTGTCGACTTTTCTTGCGAACGGCCCGGATTCCAATCCTAGTAAAAGTAGAAAAACTTTTCTGGTTTTCAACTCGGCTAAGCTACCATTCGCCATTGGATTCAAATTAATGAATAATTATATATCTCTAATAAAAAATGCATTAATATAACAATATGTATAAACAAATGCAAAAATTTCAACAAATAATTTAATTCAACAATATAACTCACAGATATAGAATACTATATAAAAAAATTACAAAATATTACAAAATAAAAAAAAATTGAATTGCATCTATTGAAAATCTAAAACGTTTCTACATGTTATAAGACGAATATAATAGGACTTCCTGTTCCAACATGTACTTATGGTATAGACAGGCTGATTAATCTAACAGTTAAACAATTAGTGCTTAAATAAAAACAAAAACTGTATTGTAACTCAATATAATAAACCTTTCAAACAAAGGGTCTCGGATTCAAACCCTAGTCAGATCACATCTTATAACAAATATATAATTTATAGTTTATGATTTCGAAAAACCACCTTTTTTGTGGTTGTCTAATTTTCAAATTAGAAACACCCATTACAGCTACCTAATAAATAAATAAATAAAAAACCTTGAATCTTTTTTAAATAAACCTTTAACCTTAAGTCTAATACGTAGGCACTTATTGGAACCATAGTGTAGTGAATTGGAAATGTGTTAGGAATATAGATTATTCTTATTATTTATCTTACTGAAATGAGCATAACCAATACCCAAATCAGTTATATAAAAACTATTACATAACTTCATTTGTATTTTTGAGTTTATACATCTGTGAGTTATAAATGTAAACTAAAATTGTTTATTTACAATTTAGTAAAAATATCATTTTCACTATTACAGGAATTCGAGATTACGTCTACCAACATTATGCCTTATTTGTAATGTCTGGACCATCACTGGACCATCCACCGTTGAATCCAACTACTACTCCAACCCACAGATGCATTGGAAAATCTGTTCCAAATCTCAAAATAAAACATTTTTTTATTCTTATAATTTTGAAAAAATCTAAACTTCATTTCATCTTTTTTTATATATACGAGTATTTATACTTATTTCTTCTTTAAATACCAACTTTCATAATCTAATATAACTCATCATCAAGTCAATAAATCAAAACATTATTTTTGTAGTCTTTCTTATTGTGTATATCGAGTTTCTTTGCAATTTACTTAGATAAAATACACAATACCTTAATAGGTGAGACTATAATTTAAAAAAAAAAAAAAATGTACGTATATTACAAAATATTATTGCGAACTATATTGAAGATTATTCGTTAAATTATTGAAACAAATCACGTTTAAGAAAAACAATAACAGAAAACTTGAAATTAAATCTTTCATTATATTTTCAACACGATTCAAAAAAAAAAACAAATAATCCAATTGTGATAGCCAATATCTTTCATTTTTTGTTTGTTTACATCATTTTTCATGCTTTTATACTATAGATTTGACTTACACAGTGTATGTAAGTTTTTTACTTTTCTTAAAGAATTTAACTCAAGAAGGGAGAACTCCATTTATGGTGATATAAAAAAAAGCGTGCGATGATGCTCAGCGTGCAATTTTTCATTTTAAAGAAAAGCAGTGATTTCATATTTGACTATTTCATATAACAACATAATCTTTAAGTCATTCTTAAAATTATTTTTACTATCACAACTTATGCCTCATTAAGTTTTCAATTAAGTTTTTTTCATATTTTTATTAAATGATCAATTTTACCGTTAACTATAGATCCATTTCACTGTAAGCTAGCCCTGCAAGTATCACATGGTTTCTGTATGCCTGAATTTTATGTGCCTTGGCAAATATTTAAAGGTATTTATCAGTTTTGTAAATTGACGATCAGTCCGGATGGTTTTCTGAATGCACGCTAGCAGTTAAACGGTTTCATCTAGAAATCTGATATTTTACAAAGGGCTATTTTTTTGGAATAGGAAAGATTAAAAAAAACGATTGTTTTAGGACCCTTTTTCTAAAAAACGGCGAGGCAAACCTATATGATTTTTTAGACACAAGAAAGATAGAGTTAAAAAGCAACGAACAAACATCTAACACAGACATTTTTCTATTCTCGAGAACGAATTTTAGTCCTTTATAATTTGGGGTTCTTTTGTTTATAAGCGCAATACCATCAATACTGATATTAATAAAAAGGTTTAGACAATCTCTACGACTTTTGCTTACTTAGGATTATCTAGGTTTATGACCTCATCGATGTAAGATTAATATATTTCACTTAAATTTTGTAAAACTATTTTGTATTATTCTAAAAAAAAACGAAATATATTTCATTTCAACAAAAAAGCAGCGTCGTCACTGATAAATCATAATTTGATCTCGCTTGGTCTCTACATCAATTTTTTTGTTATTTATTGTTTGATATCGCGAAAGACTAGGAAGTATTCTTTAAAAAAAAATCCCTTTCTGTTCTATACATTGTTTTGTTCATATATATATATGTATATATATTATACAAATAAAAGTTAAGTCGCTTAAAGGTTTGTAAATGTGTTCAATAGCCTATAATCATGATGAGAAGAATTAGAACAGCAAAATATAAAATATAAACAGTCATGCAACAATTGCAAAATTACATATAATGAATGTTTTAAATATTTTTTACTAGGAAGAATTTCTTTTGTAAAAAATTAAACTTAGATTTTTTTTTTAATTTTTTGAATTCATCTTTTGATTATTAAGAACAAGTTTTTCTATATAAAAATCTGAAGATTCATCATAAATTGGAAATAAAAATAGAAACAAAAACAAAAAATTTAATTAATTCTAAGAAAAATTAAAGATTCATATTTTCATCGCAAAGAATAAAAGATTAAATAATGCAAAAATTGAAGAATTCGCAAAAAATAAAACAGTTATGATGATAACAATGAAATGATTCTGAATCTTAAGTATGAGATTAAATAATAAAAACAATCTTAAAGTTATTAACATAGATTGGAAATTTTTTTTGAAATAAAATTAAATTTTAAATAAATAGTAATTAAATTAACATAAATTTAAATCAGCATTTTTAATTATATTAATATAATTTTTACCTTATTTAAATAAACATCAGTTTAATTATTTCAAGTTTACCTGTAAAAAATAAAAAAATTGCGGTTAATAAATTTTAATTAATTTTAAAATATAATTATTATTATAATAGATAGATATTAATTATTTATTTAATATTTAATTAATTAACTTGATTTTTTTTTCTTTTTTATTAGATCCTGTTACATAATTGGAGACAATAGATTTTTTAAATCAAAGTCAGTTCGTCTTCTGATGGATCCCAAAATACGGGGCCTTTTTTAAAATATGACTCAATTAATTTGAAAAAAAGATCAAATTCATTTGAATATACAAATTTTATGTAAAAAATGATCAAGTTTATGTGAAAAGAGTATATTTTTCTGGATCTCTAAATATAATCAAATAAATCATTATTTTATAATCATTTTGAGTTAATCAAAATCTGCTCCAGATCTTGAAAATAAAAAAAATACTGTAAAAACTATATATTACAGTAAAACAATAAAATAATTATTACCTAAGTATGCTGTCAAATAGTAAATAATTATTACTTGATGTTGACAGCAGAATAAATAAAGCTAGAGCTGCTTTTGGAACTCTATCAAACATATGGCAGTCAAATAATATAGCCCTGCGTACCGAGCTAAAAATATTTGAAACAAACGTCAAATCAATACTTCTATACGACTGTGAAACATGGAAGGTAACCGCCAATATCACCAAAAAGTTGCAGACGTATATAAACCGTTGTCTACGCCGCATCTTAAGAGTTCGTTGGCCGCAAATCATTACCAACACACACCTGTGGCAAAAAACGAACCAAAAGATAATGTAAGTCGAGATCCGAAAGAGAAAATGTGCGATGGATCGGACATACCTTGAGGAAGCCAGAAGAAAACATTTCAAGGCAATGTTTTGAGTGGAATCCACAAGGCAGGCGACAAGTGGGTAGACCAAAGAAAACATGGAGGAGTACTGTTTTGAAAGAGACAGAAGCGAAACGCAAAACGTGGTTACAGCTAAAAGGAATTGCTAAGGATCGTGAAAGGTGTACAGGATTTATTTACGCTCTATGCCCCACTAGGGGTTCTAGGATCCAGTAAGTAAGTAAGTAAGTATTTTTAAGTATAAAGCAGTCCCCATATATAATCCAATACTGCAATTATAAGTATAGTAGCTAATACCCGGTGCGCGTTGCTGCGTTTCTCAAAGGAGGTTTAATTTAAGTTGATGTTACTGCAATAAGTTAACACAAAAATTAAACATGGTGTAAATGTTAATTTTAAAATGTATTAAAGAAAAATTGAACGTAATATACTTTGAAAAAATTTTTTTGACCAATTGTAGGACCGACATGTGTTATCAAACACTAAGCCTAATAACAGACTCAACTCCATATTCAAGGTACTTCACGCATACAAAATTTGTAGTATTTCAACATTTCTAATTAAAAATCAATCTTACTAATTGTTCTTTGCACGTTTCTACTATAATAAAATTTTTCATATATTCATTATTTACTTTTACCAATTAATATAATATATTATTTAAATTTTCTAAAATCACTAATTCTACAATATAGAATATACTTATTAATTATATACAAAATTCAAAATAAAAAAATAAAGATTAACTACTATTGAAAAGAAAGTGAAATACAATATGCCATTAAAATCTCGTTATAAAACATCCATTATAACCAAACGTTGGGTAAACAATACTATAAAATACAAAACAAATTTGTTTTTTAATTTTCCATTATATTTAACTTTCAAACAATAGTTTCATTTTACTTCAGATGACATAATCATGATATGACAATTAATATTTTTTTTTTAATTTAAAAGTTGTTCAAGGATTAATAGGGGAGCAGTTAAAATATTTTATTATTTTATTAACATTACTCTGATTGTTCATTTAAATTTAAATTTAATTTTTTTATAAAATAACTATTTGTCTGGTAAAAGTCTGTATTATAAATATTAAAATGCTTATAATAATATATATAATTAGAAAAGACCTTGTTATAATATACTGTTGGTGTGTTGTTACAAGGACAATTTACTAATAAATTTTTTAACTTTCTATTACAACTCTACTCAGAAATTAAAAAAGAATCTTGAACATTTTTAAAAAATTTTCACGCTTACATATTATATTAAAACAGCTGATTTTATATTTCTGTCTCGCTTTTACATGTATCGAATATTTAAAAAACTTTCCTTAGAATCTTAATTCTTCTAATGATTCTAAAAACATAAAATTAATACCCAAAGAAACTTTGTTCAAGGCCCTAAAATAATTTGCAGTCATGTCACATTTAAAATATTTTTCCTTTCAAAACAATTTTAGTCAAAGAAATCCTTAAGAATTCAATAAACCTTAATTTGAGAAATCATTATTCATATCTCTTCGCCCCATCATACTCTTAAATACGATAGAGTTTTCTTTTGCCCCATTTTTTTTTAAACTTATGTGTAAATAAAATCGAAGAGAATTGTACTTGGAAATGTTTTTCATAATTTTCAATCATTGAAAAGTTAAAAACTTGACAAACAAAAAACTTATTTCGAAATGTTTCAATAGATTTTTGAATTACTTATACATTTAAACAAATAAATCTTTAGAATCAAATATCGATTGTTTATTAAACTTTTATTTAATGTCTATTCAGACTTGTATAGTAAAGTCCTTAGTACCTTTTTTTTTTAAAAATAATTTTTTATATTTATTTTTCCCACTTGATATTAAATTAAATTTGAGAAATTAATAAATTTTGAAAAAAGTTCTATAGAGCTTCACTCTTTTCGTCCGTCCGTACCTTTGTTTACAGAACTTTTACAGCGTATGAAATTAGGAAAAAAAATTTAACGAACTTTTTCCTATAATCCTATCGTTAGGGCGCTTTAGCTACTCAAAGTGGGAAAAAACCCTTTATTTTAATTGATACAACAAAAGTTGTTGTAAAAAATACGATATACACGAAAGGATAGCTGTTTTAGTAAGCCTTACTAATGTAAAACAATTTTATAAAATGTTGCCATACGATATTTTAATTTACTGCTATTCAAAACTCAATTTTTGTAAATTTTTCTTTAACTGGAATAACTTCCAAACGGTTGAAATTGGAAACTTTACAAAAAGAAAACTTTTTATGATGGCGCAATACTTTTAAAAACTGTAAGGGGTGAAATTTTAAGCATTCGGAGGTGTCGTTTTTTTAAAAAGCTTTGGTTTTCTTATTAGTTATTTAGCTGTATAAAGGCAAATGATACTCTTTCATTTGACAGATAAAAACCCCGCATTGCCACACTTTTACATTTTATAGTCACCAGTGCGCATATTAAGAATAAGCAATATATTTATTACTTAAATCTTATTATTAATTCATTCAAAAACTATAAAAGTTTTTTATAAAGGACAAACAAAGCTTTTAACACACTTATACCTCGGATTACACAGTCATCCAAAAAAAAAAACAAATTTTAAATTAAATTAAAAAAAAATTAATAAAGTATGTCATTTCTATATAAACTTCATTGAACTTTATAATGCAGAAATGACATCATCATAATATATACATTATTCATCAAATTTTGATTGGAAGTCAATTCTCATGATGAATCATCAAAAAGTCCTTTAAATTTCACATGAATAATTTTTTTTTTATAAATGCATTTTAACAGCTTTTTTTTCTGTAAAACTTGTTGCAATTTGTTGTATGACATTTTTTTCAATATAATTTGCAAATTAGCATTTTAAATTTTTTTTTCTTTCTCTATCCCTTTCTATTCCAATTTTTTTCTCTTTTTTTTTAATTTTGGATGAATTAAATTTTACTTCTTCCATTTTTGGATGTGAGCCAATATTCATTTAGTTAAGCACCATACAAACTACAAAATAACATTATTGTGAATGATAATAAAACGTTCATTCACTTTTTACCGAAGGAATTAAAAAAAAATTCAAAATAGACAACAGGTTTTTTTTTCTGTGTATATGCCCATGCCTCATACAAATGCACATAAAATGTATACTGAAATCTGATTTTGCAACAGGTGAGTTCAACTGTTGAATTAAATTTTGTTATTATTTTACAAAAAAATATTATTTGATTATTGATTTAATTATTAAAATATTTGAATAAATTGTTGATATTAAATTCCGTATTTTTTTTTAATTTAAATTTTTCAACTTTATATTTTGAAACGGAAGTTTATGTAAAAGAATTTTTAAAATTAAATCTATAATGTAAACATTAAATTACAATAGATGAAAATAATTTTTTGGGGAATTCATCATAATTTCGAATGATTATTTTCATTATAATGCATTTATTTTTAGAATAAATTATATTTAAGAAAAATATTTATAGAATTTGTTTAAATACATTTTCATTACAGTTAATCGTTTTATAAACAAATCTTAAGATACAATAATTTATACGAATTTGTAGGAATCTGGGAACACTCATTTTGAAATTAATAATTTTTATATTCAATTCACAATTTTTAAAAATATTTAAAAATATAATTAGAAAATTTGATCGGAGTAATCAAATGACATTATGATATGGAGTACACTTAACCTCACTTAAAATATAGAAGTTCAATATCCGGTAGAAATACGAAAAATTCTCAAATATACTTCAATCATAATTTGTACTTAAAATAGAATTCATTATCGTATATAATTCTACCAAAGTAGTTAAATTAAGAGGTAATATACAAGCAATTCATTAATAAGATATTTTTGAATATTTTTAAAAACACTTAAGAACAAAAATAAAAAAAAATCTCTTAAAATTTATTTTGAATATATTTCAAAAACAAATTATGTCATTGATTCATATAAATGTAATTATAAATCTCTTCAAAATGAGGTAACAAAACAAATTATAATAATTTTTAATAATTTACTTATAGATACTATAGATTTACTTATTACTAGCACTTCAACTTAAGTATATGGTGTACATCTACTTCAGAATTTAAGAAAAATCAGTTCTATTCTATGTTATTCATTCACAATAGAATTTTTATAAATACAATTATAAAGAAATAATAAACAGTTTTAAAATGTATTCTGTAGTAAAGAATTGCATAACAAAAGCTTTTGTATTAAAAAAAAAAATCTTAATTAGTAGTAAAAAAAATAATTGACATTTAATTTATTACCATAATTTTTAATATTTTTTTTTTATTCATAAGTTGTAAAATTTTACGATGCAAATTATAAGTTATTATTAAAAATTTTAGTTATTTCATGACTTTGAAACTTCGTTAAGCTCCGTCCATACATTTGTATGTTTATAAAACTTCTACACCGTTTGAAATAAAGAATTGAAAGTTATGGATAGATATCGCAAAAAAAATTAATTTCATGGAAAAATTTTTTTTTGTAGTTCCACACGTTACAACCCCCCGAAGTTTGGAAAATCTCTTTATTTATCTTTTGAATATATTTTCAATCTGGAAACGGTAACAGTTAGCTGCATTTTTGAGCTTTACAAATATATATAATATTAAAATGTAGGACTCCCATATGGTACTTTAATTTACAGTTATGCGTAACTCAATATTTTAAAAATTTTTAACCGCTCTTATCTTTTAAACGACTTAAGTTAGAAACTTTATATTTTATGAAAAGATGTTTAAAAATTAGTATGGATCTTTTAAGAAAATATTCTTGTGACACTTATATAATAAAATTCAAATATAATTCAAATTTTGATGCAAGTCACAATTAAATTTTTTAGGAAATGAGCTTTTTTAAAAATCCTTGGTTTTTTTTCATCATTTCTTTTATATTAATTACCATCTATTCCATAATACCTCTAATAATATTATATTGGATAACTTTTAACTATTCTATATATATTTTATAAATGTACCAGTTTCTCATGGTTTTGTATATATTTTTATAAAATGGTTTACCTAATTTTTACCTGTAAATTATTTTTTCATATAATTTGTGTTCAATGTTATACAAAACTTTATTTAAACCATTACTCTAACGCACATAACTAACAATCCAAATGACCTTGAATTCTTTGAGACTAAAAAAGAAACTTAATAATTTCGAATATAACTTCCTATATAAACCATTTATCATATAAATCAAAAACTATATACAAAAGTTAGTTACAAATTTAAAACCCAAAAGCAAATTGGAAAGTTTAACCAACATTACCAAAATTAAAATAAAAATGTATCATAATAGTTTAATCTCAAAAAAAAATTACTAAACATGAAAGTTTTTTTAAAACTTGACTAATGTATCTGTTAATACATGGGAAATAAAAATATGGTGTAATTGAGCTAATTATAGTTTATCATATTAAAAATAATAATTTCTAGAAACAATTAAATAACCTTAAAATAAATTTGACAAAATAGATCAGATTATTGAATTTTTTTTTTAAATAGGCTATTATACACCTCACCTCACCTCACCCAGTTTATTATTAAAATAAAAATGTCCTCAATATTAGTGTATTTATACTAATCAATACAATTATAGAAAATGACATGTGAATAAATATTATCATCCTACACGCTAATAATTATACATTAATTTTTTCAAAAAAAAATTGAAACTGATGTAATTTTTATTTTATTTCCAAAATTCAATAAGAAAATATTATTATATTAACATTTAAAGGAATGAAGAAGTAAAAAAAAAATAAAACTAGAATATCTTACGTCACCTATTGTACAAAGTTGGTACTATACATAAAATTCGTAATTTTATATTTATTTTTTCATTTCTATGATTGTTCATTAGTCACAAAGTTTTTTTTCTTCTTTTTAAAGAGTCCTTGAAATCAGTCTTTAATCGATATTTACTCAAAATGTATATATATATATATATATATATGTAAATAATACTATATAATACTATTATATTCTAGTGCCGTATCAAGTAACAAGTAAAATTTATTTTAATATAATATCATCATTTCTTTTTAGTATTATATACTCGTACATATTATATACGTAATACATAAAGTAAAAAAAATATCTACACTTTTTTAGTATGAATATTTATTTATTAGTAATATTTTTACAACAACAATTGAAAAGTACCGTTAAGAAGTGTATAATAAATATAATTTCATTATTGTAAAAAGATATGAGGAAATAATTTTATATTTTACTCCAAAAAGTATGCAATAAATTAGAGAAATTAAAAACTGTCATATTGAGAACAATGGTTTAAGTGAGAAAGTAGTGTGATCTTTAGAACTATATTAGTCGCCTTCAGCTCATTTTATGAATATGTGGTATTTTATTGGGCAGAGAAGTGTCATTAGACTTTTAAAAGTTCTAATATCTTTTTTTAGAGCTCCTTAATTTTAAGTAATTTTGGTATGAAAAACTTTTTTATTGTACTAAAAAATACAAGATAATCCTATGAGATCTATATTTTGACGAGACTACGTTAACCTAGAAATAAAATAAAATTTATTTTAAAATTTGAATAAAGCATTTAGTCAGTTAAAAAAATCTAATTTCAAATTTTAAAAGCTAAATTATTCAATCAGTTTGAATAAATTTAATTAGTAAGTAGCTTATACTTCTAATAACAGTAAAAAATTATTAACAGTGAAATAAAATATTGAAAACCAATTAAAAATAACTTAAAAGTAGTCTCCAAATCAAAAACTGATTAAAAATTTATTATTACGACAGACAGTCAATAATAAAAACTCTCTTAGTAATAATCTAAAAACCAAATAAAATTCAGGTTTCTCAAGGAAATCTACTTCTTTTATTGGATTTTACTATTTTCAAAGAGTGACATCATGTATTTAATACTATTTTTATTACCAACTGTATTATGATTTTCAATTTAAGACATGATAAACCGTATATTTGCTACCAAACGTAATAAAAAAAATATAAAGTAAAAAATTTTTCAATAATTTTTCTACTGAATTGAAATGTCAAGGTGTATGTCCAATGACAGCATATTTATTTCGAAATGAGTAACATTATACTTAAAATATATAGCTTTTCTATTTAACTTAGAAAATATATACAGGTACACACTACACACATACATATTTGGAAAAATATTTTTCAAATAAAAAGGATTAACTTTTTTAATTAAAAAAAATTACTTAAAACAAAAGTAATTCATTGCTATTATCCATTTTTAAAATTACACATAAAATATCAAGAATTATTGTGAATTAATACCAATTAGCTTTTTAAAATGACATTAGCATGCAATGGTAATCGAAATCCAATGTACGAATGTTTATAAAATATCTACTTGGGCAGTAATCTAAAAAGATAAAAAACGATAAGTTTCTAATAAAATTTATGACCATAGTTTTAACTTTCAAGGTTCTTGGAAAATCTTCTTTTACGATTAATTAAATTTTCCAACCAGAAACTTAACCTAGGTAAAACCTATCAAAATTTATTTATAATTTTCTTTTTATTCCTTTTATAAAAGTTATAAAGTATAATAAAAAATTACTAAAATCATTTCAATTTTGTACATTAGTTTCTATGTAAAGGGTGGCGCAAAACGACCGATATGGTTTGAATGTTTAAAATTTTTTTAATTTATTTATATTTCAGAATTTTGTGAAGAAAATTTGGGGAATTGGAAATGGAACAGTACACAACAGAACAGAGATCAAAAATTACAAAAATTATGGAAAATGTTATTAATATACTGTATAACAAAAAAACAATAATAATAATAATTAACCGTTAAATAAAAAAGTTTTTAAACATTCAAACCATATCCGTTGTTTTGCGTCACCCTGTATATGTTGGATTAGCATAAAATTTTATTATTAGACAAAAAAATTAATGTATAATCATGTTTTAAAAAGTTTTTATATAAACTATATATATGAATATGGATATACTATATATATAAAATGGATATAATCGTAATTAAAGATTTTTATTTGAAAATTTTTTTTAGGACGTTAGTAAAAATTTTTTGAAAAAAATAATCTTTTAAGTGCAGTTTCGTCCATATGCTACTTCTGTTCCTTTTAGTTTTTCAGTACTACAGATTTAGAAAAAAATTTGGTAAGAAAGCTTTTTTTCGTTAATAGTAAAGTTAAGTTCGAAGATGAGCCAAATCGGACCTGGGGATCAGGATGGTCCCATACAAACACGTATTATGTAAAAATTAGGTTATAATCATGAAATTTTAGTAGTGATCACGAATTAAATATAGAATTACTCACGAAGAATCTCGAGGTCTAACCATCGGAATGATTTTAAATTTGGAACATAGACTATTGATTTGTACCCATAAAGATTAGATTTCATAAATTGATTCTAGTATTATGGCGTCTAGAGATTTTAGAAATTTCGGAAATCCCAAGTTCTAATAATACATTAAAATTTTTTGAAATCAAGCTAATTTTCATTTCGGGATCGGGAGGCTCCCATACAAAATCACCATATGTAAGAAGTCCATGTTGCATTTTTTTCTTATATATAATTTGAAAAAATAAAACGCTAAAAAATATTATAATTTTTTGCAAATTAGTATTTATAATAATATTTAGTAGAGACTCAATATTTTCAATATGGAATTCTACTAAATGCAAACAGTTAAATAAAATAATAATTTTAAAATGAGGTTGATCTTTTTAAAGAATAAGTTACGTCAGTCAGGAGAAAATCAAGTATTCTTCACGTTTAGCAAATATTAGGAGGAAAAAATTTGAAATATGAGCCTAAATTTATATATTAATAATGAGTTCCCTTATTGAGTAGCAGTGAATAGTTTGAGTAGTGGTTGAGTAGATTGAGTAGCGGCTCTTTTGTCCAATTTAAATATTAATTTTAATTCCCAAATTAAAAAAATTGATTTTTATTAGTTTTTTTTTAATACTCTCAGAATTCAATTTTAAACACGGTAACCATAGTAACACTCTGTTATACTTCTACGCATTTACAATTACAACATCATTAATCCTTCCTTTTTATACGTTATGTTTAATATCATTTTTGTGAATTTTATTCTATTTTTTTGATTATATTGAAAAATTATAAAATAAACAATTTTGTAAACCATATACAAACCGTTTTCACCCATGACTACCCAATCCTTATTTTAAAATAAGAAATTTTGTATTAAAAAAACTATAAAAAAAGAATAAAGAACAAAAATTACTTCCGTACACATGTACATATAGTATGTCAACCACATCATAATATGTCATTCCAAGGAATTATTTTAATCCTTACTGATATTTTAAGTAATAACATGAACCGGGACGAAAAATAACTTTGAATAAGTCCGACAAACAAATCCGTAAATTTTTTTTTAAGCTTTATTATGTAAATATTTATATGAAATATAGATATGTATATATTATATACATATATATTTTGGTTTCAAAAAAAAAAAAAATAATTATAATAACAGTAAATAGAAAATTTAGTTCTTTCTGTTTAACCCTTTTAACCTAAATAAATATTCTATATATACAAAAAAAAGGAAACACTATTTATATATTATTAAAAATTGTTATGAAGTTTACATTTTTTATCATTTTCTTTGTCTACAAGATTTGAAAATCGCAAAAAAATAATTGCAATCGATTTTGCAAATGATTGCCATTGCAGAGATTTTCAAACTTATGCTAGAAATAAAAATTATTGAAGATCTTGTTCGAAAATTATTGGAATGATTTCAAACCTTAATTCAATAAAGGCAATCCTTACGTCAAATTAGGCAAATGTCAATTTTCAGTTCTTGAAAAGGGTTTTTCTAACTAAGAGAAAATAATAACAAAATTTATATACGCTTTGTCAATTTTTAAATTTTAAAAACCCGAGGTATAGTACATCGCGTATTTCTGGAGCTTTCATATAATTTTGTGTATTTTAAATTATCGTGACAGAAAATATACGCCGTACGTCGTCATTTAGGATGGACCTAACAAATTTCAATTGAAATAAAATGCGTTTTTTAACATATTTTTTCCTTTGGGGGAGCAATGAACACTCTCATATACTGAAATGCCTGTCAGACCTAACTTTAAAAAGTTAAATTTAGCTGTACACATTACAAATTCGAATACTTTTCACCAAATTTAATTATATTTTTTCATTATGATAACATTCTACTTAAAGAAATAGAAGTAAGGAAGGACGCAACTTTTCGCCTTGTTCTTCCGTATTTTACTAATTTCTTCTAATACATTGTCTTCCAATCAATTATTCAATTTTGTGATCAATACAAATTTTTAATTTTTATAATTTTAATCTTTCAAAATATAAAATTATTAATGTCAATCATCAAATAATTTTGTATTTGGTTTTATTAGTTTTTAATTTAATTTTAATTATAGATTTAATTAATAAGAATTTATTCACATTTATCAAATTATAATTAAATATATACAGAAAATTAATTTTAAATATTATTAATTAATTTAATGTATGCCGGTTAAAGAAAAAACGTAAGAAGCTTCGTTATGACTAAAAATTTTTTATATGGTTAAATACAGTTAACTATAATACGTTTATGGTAATAACTATGATATAATATTACGTTTGCGTGAGTTTATTTTTATAATAAACTCACAAATATAATTCTTAACTGTTGACAAAAGTATTTTATTTATAGTGAATATCAGATTAAAAATTAGTAATGTTGGAATTATTTAAAAATATAAAAACGCTAATATTAAATTTGTCATTTTGACACGATTCAGATCTTAAATTCGTATCTTAAATAAATAAATAAATTGTAATTGCCAGTTAATTATTTTTTGAATTATATTCAATTCTTAAACGTGAATCAAATAAATTAATCAACAAAGTAAAATGAATTTTTTTAGATTTCAGTTGAACTAGTAAATTAATTTTGAGAGAAGTTCGGAAAATTTTACTAACTGGGAAATCGCATCTAACAAAATTTTATATATTTTACTATACAAGGATATTTGCCATCGAGGCTTTATAAACATTACTAGAAGGTCATTTGAAAAACTTTTGTTAATTATTTTCCACCCAGGCTTTATAAACATTAATAGAAGGTAATAAAAGACATCTATAGTTGATATTGGCCATTAACATCTTTTATACAAGCCGTTGTCAAAATTGCAAATTTTAAGTGAGTAACATCCTACAGATCACAGAGGTTTCATCATCGCTCTCATAAGAAATCTCAAAATACTCTTTATAATATATCGTACTAGGCTAATGATACTTATCAGCAAGTCACAATTATTATCTTATTAAAAAAATGCAAATTTATTAATCTAGACGAATAAATATTCAACACACTTAATTTAAAGCCACTGAAATCCTTGATAGAAGTTTCACAATCAATTTTAAAACAAAACAAAGTGGACATTTAACAAAAAAAAATCGACATCGATCCCTAATGGAATTTCCTTCCTCTAAACAAAAAAAAAAAACACAAAATTGTGATTGAACATTTTTAAATGAAAAAACTTCTCAAATTACAATACAATAATTTCTTGTTTATAATACATATACATTATACATATATAATATTTTCTGAAGGTTTAAGTGGAATTTTTTTATTTTATATTGTATTGAATTTTGAAAATTTTTTTTATTTTGACAGGATAATAATATTTGAGAGTCATTCTGACTATTGAAGAACACTTGTAAAATACAGAGAACAATTTTTTTCAAGTTTTTACTACTGAACTGATATTAAAGGTATATGTGATAATTTGAACCTATTAACTGTCACAATTGAAAAGATTATGGAAGAAAAATTTTATGTGTTGATGTCATATTGGAAATATAAAGCCGAATACTTAAATGTCAATATTGGTAATATGAAGCTGAACACTTAAATGTCAATTAAGTTTTATCAATATATTAAATATACTTTATTTATTTTTATAAATTTTTTTTAATTTAAATTCCTAAAAGTATGTTATTTATATTGTCATTTACATTTATGTACTTTAAACATCCTTAAATATTTTGGAGCCTCGGTGGCGTCGTTGTTAATTGACAGAGGAAGCATGAAAAAATCTGTTTTATAATAAAACATATAATGTATAGTAATATAATATAAAATAAAATAAATTAAATATATAATATTACTTATGACATTAATATTGTATTAAATTTTAACGGCCCATGTAGCCGATGAATAAATATGAATATATAAATAATAAATATTCAAAAAAATTAGAGGAACTACTATTATTTAACCATTTTGACACCTGTCGGTGGTGTTTATAGCGAAAATCGCTTAAGACAAATCTTATTTTTCAATTTATTTTTGATTTTAAGTTTAATTAATTCAAAAATTAAGGTTGAGAGTTAATATTTTAATAATAATTGCGTTCATTATTGTGTTTGTGACATTTGTGACAGTTACGTTATTAACTGTACTTCCTGTCAGTTTTACTTTTTCTTTAGTTACGTCGTAGTTACATATGTTAAATTTAACAATTAATTATTTTAGCTACAGTTTAAACGTCTTTTTTTAGTACTCCTGCTTATGTTATTTAAGTTAAGATTCTGTAGTGTAAGAGTTTCAATAATTCAATAACCAATATATAATTTATTAAACCAAATTCAATGTAGGTACGTAAAACTTAAATTTTTAAATATTTTTTTATTTTACTTTTATACTTTACATTTTCCAGCCCCCTATTTTATTTTAAATAATTCCCTTTCGATCTATACAACTATATAGTATTCAAAATTTAAGTTAAGACCCGATTAGCACAAAATATTACGAAATTGCTTTTTAACATAATAGAATCTTAGAACGCATAAATATGATCTCATTCTGTTTAAAATTATATATGTACAATATTAAAATAGTACAAAAAAAAAATAAATCAAAAATAGGATTATTTACGCAATTAAGTACAAATATATAAACTGCCACACTCAAAGTGTCAATAACCAGATACTGGAAACGAAACCGATAAAAAAAAGAATAATTACAAGTAGAAAGGTTTTTTTTTTCTATCCATTTTAAGTCGACTAGTGACATATAAAATAATATTTTATTTTTCAAAAATGAATACTTCTTTACACATGTTGATTCAAGAATCACACCTTTGCGAATACAACTAACTTCACGTAACTTTACGCGTCCATGTTTAACTGATACCTGATACGTTATCGATTTTGTATCGAAGTGTAAAAATAAAAAAAAAAAAATCAGTGTTTGAAATTAAAAAAAAAAATAAACACAATTTTAACGTCAAATAAAGCTTCAAGCAATCAAAGAACTATATATATATACATGTATATAGAAACATGAATATACAGTTAATACCTACAATAGAATCAGACTTTTTTTGCTTCTGCAAATTAATTCTCATTCCAATTACGAAAAACGGAAGAAAGCAAAAGTTTTAACAAAATTAGCTAAGTATAATAACATTGTAATAAAAGAACTACATTTTTGTAAAAATATATGTAAGAATATAACGTTTTTAATAATTAAATTGCGTGACTAAACTAAAAAAAAAAAAATAATTACCACCACTATTTACTAGCATTGAACTAACTATCAAAGCAAAAAATTTTGTAATCGCGTCATTTTCAAAATCTATCGCTATAACGCTATACTTGACAAATATGTTTTTTGTGTTTCTTCTCTTCTCTTTTTTTTTCAAATAATTTTTAACAAAATGACGACTTAGTTTGGACAGTAATAATTGGTGAAAGATGTTCGCATTCATACATATATATATATTTTGACTTTAAAACCTGAATTTTGAAGCTCAATTTTTTTTTTTAATTCATAAAACTTCATAACTACATATTCTTTAATTTACATATTTTTTAGTTTTTTTAAATTAGATTCACAATTTTTTTTTTTATTTATTTTGTTATTTTTGACATTCGATTTTTTTTTTTAAATATGTATTTTTAGTTCGGCTTTTTATAGAATTACGTCATGCATGGTTGCGGTTCATATAATAAAACCATTAGAAATGTTGTTTTTGCTTGCCTTTTAATTTTTATACCCGTATGACTATATAGTCCAAGGGTATAATAAATTTGCCATTACGTTTGTGACGCAGAGAAGGAGGGGGGGTAGATATAGACTCAAGTGTATGGATCGGATCAGAATCGAAAAATAAATCGATTTAGCTATGTATGTCCGTCCGTCCGTCATCACGATAACTCAAAAAGTAAAGGAGCTAGGATTATGAAATTTTCACAAATTCGTTTTTATGCAAAAAACGGAATCGAGTTTGAAATTCAGCCATTTTGGTCGACGGGTTCGAGTACCTGCCATACAACTTCTAATTTTATATGAGCATTACTCTATACCTATGGAAGCTGCGTGTCTGAAATTTTGCCAAAAGTAGTTTAGTATAATGGCCAAAGTTACTGCAAAATTTGGTTGGTCTACTGCAGAGGGTTCGAGTAGCTGCCATACAACTCCTTCTTTTATATGAGCTTTACAGTACACCTGATGAAGCTGGGTGTCTGAAATTTTGCAAAAAATAGTTTAGTGTAATGGCCAAAGTTACTGCAAAATTTAGTTGGTCTACTGCTGAGGGTTCGAGTAGCTGCCATACAACTTCTTCTTTTATATGAGGATTACACTACACCAAATGAAGCTGGGTGTCTGAAATTTTGCCAAAAATAGTTTAGTGTAGCTGCCATACAACTCCTTCTTTTATATGAGCATTACTCTACACCTAATAAAGCTGAATGTTTGAAATTTTGCAAAAAGTAATTAACCGAATGATATAATGTATATGTTACGGTCATACGGGTATCCCAGAGTTGACACAGTCTACTCTACTACACTCTTCCTCGTTTTTTATTAAAAATGAAATTTTAGTTTCGGCATTCAGAGTTGATTAATGAAAATATAAAAATAAAAATAAATAAAATAAAAAAAAATACCTAAATAACTAACAATGAAGAATTTGGATGAAATCATACTAAAGTTTTTTAGTAAAAAAATGATACAAAATTGTTAGTGCCATTTATATATGAAAGTTTCATTTTTAGGTCATGGCATAGTTACTTGAATTATAATTTTTAGGGCACCAAAATTGGATGATTTAATAAAAGTTGCCCTATAGGGAAGATAACCTTCAAAAATATTGTTTTTTTGTTTTAATTTTAATTTAATTAATGTATTAAAGAAGAATGTTTGTATACTTAATTGGTGGCTACTAGTTGCTACTGAATGTTTAATTTTTTTAAGACATATCGAATTTCATTCATATTTTTTTTGTAAGATATTCAAGTTTAATTTTTATTCAAATAAATTAAAAAATATCAAGACAATAAGATATTTCGGTCTATTCAAACTTTTGAATCCATCTTGTTTTTTTAAGTCCTAAGTGTTCAAAGCCTATGTAACCATAGCTACAAGTTGAAACAGGGGGACATATTATAATTTTATTATTAGAATTGATCTTAATGAATTCCACATACAATTTAAAACATGTAAAAACGTCTTAGATTTTCTATTTGTTATAAATTGTAGCAATTTCATATATAAATTATAAGGTAATTCTGAATCTGTGAGTTATATTGTTAACTTAAATTATTGGTTTATATTTTGTTAAAATAATAATTGGTTATTATTTATGCCATTAATTTTAACCTAATGGCGAATGGAAGTTAAGTCAAGTTTGAAACTAGATTAAAGTTTTTTTTTTAATTTTTAGAGGCAATCGAACCCAGGTTTTTCGAAATAAAATATCGATGCTCTTCACTTCACTGTTTTCGGCAATCATTGTGCCACCCAGTTGTTTCTTTGCCTGAAATAAGATCTGGAAGAGTGGTGCTATCTGCCTAAAGAAAGTCGAAATATTATATGGTAATACTAAAAACAAATGACTATTTTCCAATTCAAAATGTTAAAAGTCATTTCATTGTCAAACATCTACCGCAATATGTATTTAATTGAATAAAACAACAAAAATAATAATAATTATTAAAATTTTAGTAATTTAATATAATTAGAAATATTTTAGAAAATGTTTTTTTTAACCAACTTAACCACAATTGAAGCTAATCGGATTAACCCGAATTATTTTCAAAATATTTTTTTTCATTGCTTACAAATATTAAGTAATTAATAGAAACTATCAAAATAAACAATTTCTAAAATTAAATTATATTGTCATTCAAGTTTCAAAAAATTTCAAGTCACAAAAGTAAAACTTATAATCATAATTAATGCTTAACGAAATAACTTTAATTTATTTGTCAAATTCAATTTTATAAGATTTGACAATGTTGTTATACTTTTATTATACCCGTATGACTATATAGTCAAAGGGTATAATAAATTTGCCATTACGTTTGTGACGCAGAGAAGGAGGGGGGGTAGATATAGACTCAAGTGTATGGATCGGATCAGAATCGAAAAATAAATCGATTTAGCTATGTATGTCCGTCCGTCTGTCCGTCCGTCTGTCCGTCCGTCTGTCCGTCCGTCCGTCCGTCCGTCTGTCCGTTTGTCCGTCCGCACGATAACTCAAAAACTAAAGGAGCTAGGATCTTGAAATTTTCGAAAATTAGTTTTTTTGCAATAGCCGTCATCGCTATTTAAATCCAGCCATTTTGGTCCATGAGTTCGGGTAGCTGCCATACAACTTCTTTTTTTATATGAGCATTACTCTGTACCTATTACAGCTGCGTGTCTGAAATTTTGCCAAAAGTAGTTAAGTTTTATGGCCAAAGTTTCTGCAAAATTTGGTTGGTCTAGTAGAGTGGGTTCGAGTAGCTGCCATACAACTTCTTATTTTATATGAGTATTACTCTCCACCTAATGAAGCTGGGTGTCTGAATTTTTGCCAACAATTGTTTAGTGTAATGGCCAAAGTTTCTGCAAAATTTGGTTGGTCTGCTGCAGAGGGTTCGAGTAGCTGCCATACAACTCCTTATTTTATATGAGCATTACTCTCCACCTAATGAAGCTGGGTGTCTGAATTTTTGCCAAAAATTGTTTAGTGTAATGGCCAAAGTTTCTGCAAAATTTGGTTGGTCTACGACAGAGGGTTCGAGTAGCTGCCATACAACTCTTTATTTTATATGAGTATTCCACTACACTTAATAAACCCAAAAGTAATTAACCCGATGATATAATGTATATGTTACGGTCATACGGGTATCTCAGAGTTGACACAGTCTACTCTACTACACTCTTAATTTAATAAACGTTAATTTAATAAGATTAAATTTCTTAAAGAGGGTTTAAACTTTTTTAAACAGTCAATTATAGAAAAGTTTTAAAGTTTTTGTAACTTCAAAAATATAAATGAAAAGTATGGTATAATAATAGAAGATCAGATCACAGTTCTTTAGAACATTAAGATAAGTGTACCATTACTAACATTGTCTCTGTGCAATTCTATAAGGAAACCATTGCGCAAGTGTAATCAGCTGCTGTAGCTACCTAAAGAAGTTAAAATACATATATACGGCTTAAGTATCTAAAAATATATTCCATTTTAAAATTTGTATGAACGGATTTAGGAAAATTACAAAAGCAGGTACATAAGCTGCTATGAGGTATTACCGTTACTGATATGAGGATTTACCGTTAATGAAATTTGTCTATAATTGTTCTTCTAAAACTGATGGACTTAATAATTAAAATTAAATAAAAATCGTAAAATTTCTAAATTCGAACTAAATTACATGTAGATATAAGACTTACATACTCTATTCAAGATCACCAAAGTCTAACATTCAGAAACATATAGAATAATATAAGTAGATCCATGGTGTATCTTAAGAGTATAATACAGTTCTAATAAAATAAAATTAAATGTAAAATTAAAATAATTCTAAAAAAATATATTGGAACAACTCCATATCATTTAACGATTTGAATTCCAATTGAATAATTTATTTGATATTTCAATGTTTAATTCTTTCTATTCAACTCCAAATTCAACAAATGGAAATCAAAAATTTTTGAATCGTTTCCAAGTAGTAAATATATAAAATTAAAAGTCTACGAATCAAACAATGATTGACAACTTAAGTACATATAATTTTATTTTAAATTCTATTACAATGTATGTGAGATTATGCAGCACCGCAAATTAAAAAGATGGAGTATTTTTCT
This sequence comes from Dolichopus griseipennis, assembly GCA_963082915.1. Classification (NCBI taxonomy): domain Eukaryota; kingdom Metazoa; phylum Arthropoda; class Insecta; order Diptera; family Dolichopodidae; genus Dolichopus; species Dolichopus griseipennis. The sequence continues at coordinate 44,407,496 of OY720443.1, read as the reverse complement.
TTTTTAATAGGGATTAATTTAAAATGTGTTGTGGTTCGTTTTAATATTATAGCTTAGATGCAATTGAGCATTTAATGCAATTTCTAATTAATTATATTGATGATTTTGGGTAATTGATTTGGAATTATTTCATCAATTAAAAGATTAATTTTACAATGTTGATTTTTTTAATTATATGATTTCTCTTCTTATGTTATAACGATTCTTTGAAAGAAAATGAAATTAATGAAAAGTAATTGTTAGTGGGTTAAAAGTTAATTTTTCTTTAAAAGATTAACTTTAGAAATTAATCGTATTGTTAATTTCAGGGTTAAAATACGAAAATATTAATACAAATATTTCTCAGAATATTTAATAATTAATTCTTTAAGAAAATTTAACTTATGACTTCCAATATATCAATTTATTTTCAATTTATCTTTAAAAATTATGATCATTATTGTAAAACCAAGAACAATTTGCGTTCATTAGAATCATTTGCATATTTTAAAAATATTTTAATTTGAACTTCAATTTGAATTTTACCTTTTAAAATTTTGTCCAGGCTTTATAAATTTAAGGCCATGATTAACCTAAACGAATTTTATATTTCTGACCTCACGCTTTTAGCCCTTAAGCAGATGGGATATCTAAATCTGGTATAACATCTATTTACCTATACTTATTTTTAAAGATCTGACTTCCCCTAAAGTTAGAATTTTCTGCTTATCACTTGAAGAAATCTGAGTGTCTAACATTTGTTAAGGCCTTGAATTTACACAACTGTATTGCAAATTGGGATTATAATTATTATTTCTTGTTCCGAGTCAGTTGCTTAATTTCTACCCTGTGGTCCTCCACAGCTTTCAATTTTCTTTGCAGCTGATCTTCTCCAAGTTCAACACCTCTTTTCCCCTGCGAATTCCAATAAAGTTCCTGACGTTCCTTACTTGTTATTTGACAGAATATGGTTTCTTGCCTAGAGATGGTTAATATTTTCTCATTTGCGATTCTTCTATAGGCCATCTTATGTCACTTATTATTTTTAAATACCTGTAGCTTGTTTGTTATTGTGATAACATAATTTGACGTTGTTTGATCTTTTTTAATAAAAACGATGTCTTCATCTTCTTCCAAACCCATCCCATTGTTTATTACGGTGTCGAGCCTTAGTTTCCAAAGCCAAAAGGACGGACGAATAAAAGGGCTAAGTGAAAAGTATGTTTAAGAACATTTTTCAAAAAGTGTTCCGAAACAAGTACATATATTATTATTATATAATATACTATAATGTACAAAATATAAAATGTATTCGATTAAAATGCGTCCCCAGCCTTATACAAGATCATAAATATAACGGAAAAGTTTATAAAAAACGATTTTATGATTTTTTTTTTGTTTTACGGAACTCTCTTTAAAAAAAATATCTAAGCATATGCAAATATATGTAAGTACTTTAGATTTTATAAATGTTGTTATATATATAAACCCATGCACAATGTCTTCGATACCCATAGCTAATATTTACGATATTTTTAATTTTTTTTAATACACCTGTATATAACGATTGTAAATCTCTGCTGTAAACAAAGTATTGTCTTCTTTTTTTATTTTATGTAATTTTTTTTTTTTTTTCTTTTGTTTATGTTTATGTTTATAAACATTTCCATATTTTTGAGTTAAGTAGACATATTTGCACGTACTTTCATCCAGGTTAAACATTTACTGTCTCTTCTTTTTGTTGTTATTGTATATTATGTACATGGTGCGATGCGAACATATACAGATATTTTACCATATTATACACATATTGTATGTAATGTACTATGTACTTGTTCAATGTTAATTTCTTGTTAACAATGTAAAGGTAGAGCATTATAATCGTGGTAAGAATTCAAAATTAAAATTGAAGACTTTTTAACCGAATTTGCATGGCTTGGTATATAATATGGGATATTAAGCCATACACAATGAGGCCTATAGTAATTTGATATTATTTAACATGGCTCATATGTTCTATAAATGGGTTTATAGAATTTGTTGATATATGATGTGTGTATGAATGTATTCAACTTTAAATAAAGGTTTCAATAATTGGTTTAGTCGAGATTCTTACCATACAACTTGTCGATACAAATGACAAGAAAAAATTATAAAGCATCAAAGAGTGAAATTCGAATCGGGGTTTTGATTACTTTTTTTTCTGAGAATTGAAAGTTTTATTATAAACATTCTGCATTAAATATTTATATTTTAAAACTGTCATCCCCGAGCTCGGGCATATGGCTTAGTTTACTTAAAATAAATTAAGGGGAAATGCTTAAAATATTTTAATCAATGACTGAAACTTTAAAGCCATAAAACTTTTTAATATTGTGTTATAACTCACAGATGTAATTAATTTTAAATTCCTTTATTACAAACATTTGAATATTGTCGATTCCAAATTAATTTCGCGGATAAAAATACAAAAAAAAATCTAATGGAGTACACTTTTATTTAACCTTTTTTTTTTTGTTCATCAGTTAATTTCATATTAAAATTTATGCTTATTACAATATTTTTGTTATGTTAAATTCCGTACAATGACGACAACATGCATTGTATCATCATTATTATCATCCAGGTGTGTTTCTATGCCTCTTTAAAAAAAAAAAGTAAAATTTCTTGTAATAAAAAACGAACTTTTTAAACATGAACTCTGTAAGTTGATCAAAGATAATACTGAATAGTTTCTTTGAAGATTTAAACAAAATGCATAACGTATACCTAAAGCTTAACTGGGAATGTTAAAAGTGTGCGCCAAAAAGTGTAATTATTTTACGAAGATAGGAGTGGTTCAATGTTTCTTTATTTTATTTGTTAGTAAATATCCGAAGAGCAGTTCTATATACGGAATGACTAACAAGATGACATGAGATTAAGTAATCAATAATATAATATTTATTTTTTTTCTTAAATAACCATCGTTATATTTATAATGTATGCAATTTTTTATTTTAACATATTATTATAAAAAATCGGATATATAAGTATATATATAAGTTTAACAAGACTTTACGTTTATTATCAGTATGTTTAATCGATTAGAAGTCATTTATGTTTTTCTTTGACGCAAAGTTTTCATGTTAACGGTTAATGCTGTTAAAAGTTTAAAGTGAAAATTAAAGATGTTGGAGATCAAATATAGATTAATAACTACGTTTATTTAATTTTAAATTAAACTTTTAAAACATTTTACACAAATTTTTCATATATGCAATTAAGAAAATTGATAATTAACTTATGATAACCCGTTGATATTGTTACTTGACACCGGACACGTTATTATTCATTTCTTCTCGTCTTTGGGTTATTAAAAGAAAATATATGGATTTTTATGGATGTCTTTTACAGAGTCTTAATTTAAAATGGTCAGTTTTTAAAATTTTAGAAAAGTTCCTTATGGTGAAAATTAATTAATCAAATTTCTTATTTGGGTTCTGTTCATTATTCCCTTAAATTAGGGATTAATTGGAGTGGTTGTTTGAATACATCCCACATACCTCACAAGATCGAACAATTATTTCTTCGAAATCAATAAAGATAGCAACTTGAAATTTGGTAAAAGCGTGTTCTGTCATGTTTTCACTTTATTGCCGAAATTCGGGTACGAATTGAGATGGTTGGTTGGGTACCTGCCACATACCTCATAAGTTAAGACAAGCATATCTTAGAAATTTATAAAGTTAGAAATATTTAAATACCGTACAAGGTAGCCGTCCTGTTTGCCAATTGAGTTTTTTAGGTGTAGGGTATTACTAAGTCTTGTATCGACTTACTGTTTGTTTCATTACTTGTTTTCTAAATTTACTACCTATTTTCGTTAAATTTTTTTCTCAATTTTCACTCTCAAGTCCCGAGTCATCAATTCAAATTCCCAACTTTAAATTTCACCGTATCAAAAAATTACAATTTTCACGCTTTTTTTCCATTTGAATTTCATTTGATAAAAAATATGCACACCTTTATTTTTTTATACGAAAAACATCATTTAAGGTTAGTGATGTTTTTAAGTTGTACTCGACAGTTAATATAAAGTGCGCCTACTTATAATTTACTCATTTTTAACACTTTTTTTATGTAATAAGATTCGTAAAAAAACAACAGCCAACATTAATTTAAAGAATTATTCATAAAAAAACAGCAACCGAGGAAAACTGCGCCCATTTACCCATGGGAACCAAAACAAAAAAAAGGTATTTAAACATTTAGCTGCAGTTAGTCTGAATGACTTAAAAAAAATAATTTTGAATAATTTAAGTGCGTACATTGCGTATATATATATGTACTTGAAACGAAGGAAAATGCTAATGAATCACTAAAGGAATCACTTATAAATATAATAGCACTCATTCATATTTTATTTCAAATGTCTCAAATTACTAATTCATTATATATATATTGTGAATGAATATTGATGAAAATGAAATGAAATATACTTAAGTATTTGGTTGAATATACCTGAAGAGTTCTGTTACATTAAAAAAATATAAAACTGCTCCACATTTTATTTTTTCAATTTTGTTGTGTTTATTTTGATTGTTCAAGTTATGCTTGGGTTTTTTTTTTGTGGATCAATGAATCGTTTGTGGAGCTCTGCCGCCACCTTTTGTTTAATTGTCATGGCTCATTTGATTCAATTTACATTAACATGATATTTTTTTTCATTTTCATCATTTATGTTTTTTTTTTTATTCTCATGTAATTTTAATGGGTATAGGCGCAATTTAATCAATTTTTTAATCTTAATTACAATGAAGAGGGTAAGGATAGACTTGTATATGTACATTTAATTGATTGATTTTATTGATATGCAGTTTTCAGTTTCACTGAACCATTTAATTTTTAATATTGTAGTTTTAGAAATTGAACATAAATCTGCTTTTCTATGGCGCTATATGAAAATCAATCTTTATTTAAACTTATGGATTCTATATGGAAACTTAAAAACCGAAGCTATTTTGAATCCGATATTTAAGTAAAGAATAATCAATTTTTGATATAAATTAATATAAATAATCTCAGAATATAAAGAATAAGCTAAATCGAAATTAAAACTTCTTAATATGGATTCTATATGGAATCTTTAAAAAGGAATCAATATGGAGTTCGGAATTTAAAAGTAATCAATTTGTGATACAAATTAATATTATTAATCTCAGTAGAAATATAAAGAAAAAGATCAATCGCCCTTTAAACTTGTATATGGAATTTATATTGAATATTTTGAACAGAATCTATATGGAATCCGATATTTAAGTAAAGAATAATCAATTTTTGATATAAATTTGGAAAAATAATTTTAAAATATAAAGTAACAGCTAACTCGACATTTTAACTTCTATCTATGGAATCTTTAAAAAGGAATCTACATGGAGTTCGAGATTTAAGTAAAGAGTAATCAATTTTTGATACAAATTGATATTATTAATCTCAGTAGAAATATTAAGAAACAGATTAATCTTCGTTTAAACTTGTATATGGCATTTATACGGAATATTTCAAACATAATCTATATGGAATCCGAAATTTAAATAAAGAGTAATCAATTTCTGATACAAATTGATTTAAACATTTTTAGGAAAAATATAAAGAAATAGATCGATCGTTATTTAGACTTGTATATGGAATTTATATGGAATCTTTAAAGCTGAATCTATTTGCAAATCAAAGGTATTTAAGTAAAAAGTAATCAATTTCTGAAACAAATTTATAGAAATAATCTTAGCAAAAATATAAAGAATCTTAGCCCAGAAGAGTTATTTTCTTCAATATATAAATTTAAGAAAGATTTTCTAATGAAAATCTAGTAATTAATTAATTGTAACACTGAAACGGATGTTAACCTTTATCAAAAATTTAACAAAATTAAAGTAGTATAACAACTATCTGAAATGATCTAGAGCTAATTTACTTAAAAATAAATGATCTATATATTAGTTAATACTATGTATGCAATTGTTTATAACATAGATCACTTTTTTGAGTTGCATATTTAATTTTATTTTAATTTATTATATTTTATTACTTTCCGACTTAAATCTCGGTCATCTGTAAATAAATCATTGTTTTAATTTCCAGAAATACAGGAAAAAAACAATATAACGATTAAATTATTCACTTTCTAACTAAGTGTGGGGTCTTTCTATATACCAGAATAACTAGTCTGTTTTTACTTCAAATACTATATACTGACCTAAATTTCATTTAACACTTCAATTAGTTTTTCTAACTTCAATTCAAATAATGAATCATAAAAAACATGCCCTATATTATGTCCATATCCACGTACACATCAGTAGTCTAACAACATAACTCTAAAACACTTAAATAAAACTTATATGTGAAACATTTTTTTTTATATATTTGATTCACCTTTGATTCATAATTTCATTTTGATGTTTTATTGTTCTTAAAAAAAAAACCGTTATCATATGCCAGGTAAAAAAATTTAAATTTTCAAACAATGAGGAAAAGGAATAGAAACATAATAATGCGTCTATAAAAATTTAACGCTCCATTAAAAAAAAAAAATTGTTATAACAATTAAAAATTTAACAATAAGATATACAATAAAACGTATAGTATTAAACCAAATCTAACATTGAAATAAAGATGGTGTTACTTGAAAAAAAAAAACAATTCAATTGTTGCAAACTATTTCTATATTTCAAATATGTATGAATATAATAAAAATAACAATTTTTTTTACTCCGATTTGATTGTTCAACTATTAGAAATAATTGTAGATTTCCCCTTCGGTGAACAATACAATTCCCGTCAAAATATTTTTTTCTTGTACATATAAAAAGGTACATATATACGTATGTGATATTTTTTTTACATATACGTACATACGTATAATTATTATAATTTTCTAGAAAATCCTTTAGGGAAAAAATATTAAACTATAAATGTACAGTTTCTATTCCCTAAAATGTAATATTATAATTGTGTCAAATAGTTATAAAGTATATATATATATAGTTAAATATTGTTGTATTGTTTAAGAATTTTGTGTACACTTACACTACAAGAAATGAAGTTTGATAATAAAATCAAAAAAAACCAAAGTAACATTGTAATAAAAAATTTTAAATCTATTTATTACAACTCACAGATGATTTGTATAATTTTTTATATAAAGCCTTTGTTAGATCAGAATTTATTTGAAGTTGCCTAGGTAGTACAACACTAGTATAATCTCTTATCTTTTTTGCTTGTTTTAGTAGATAAAAATTCTTCTGATTTATTATTCGTAAAATGATGGGAAGTGAATTATAATCAAGCGTATATATCATACATATGCAATACTTCAGAACACAATTGAATAAAACCGTTAAATAAAAACAATATTCTCACATATTAAACAAACATTGTCTGAACGTTATATTTACATATACTTAAATCCTAAAAAGGATTAGCAAACACAATCATTCATTTCTGCAGACGCTAATGTCTATCTCTTTCGTATTAAAATGAAATAAAAAAGCAAAAACAATTTACAATGTAAACATCTACACAAACAAACTATATACGAGTATAAAAACTATTAATAAAAGATGAGATTATGAAAAAGTATTTATTATCATATCATATATTCTCAAAAACTATCCCTTCATCAATTTACAAATTCTGGATTCCTTTAAAAAAATTCTTTTTAAATTTTGTTCTCATGAAAAAAAATTACAACAACAAAATAATAATAATAAAAACAACAAAACAAAATATCTGCAATCTGTAAATGTAATTCTTCCGGTTTGGTAAAAAAAAACGAAAACAAAAGTATACGCGACTGGTATATTCATCACCTGGTCCATTATTTCATTTAATATATACTCTTTGCACTCGAACTTGGTCGTTTTTTAAAAAAAAATTATCTCTTATTTTTTTCCATATTAAAATAGTTTCAAATTAAATTAGTGTTTTTTTAACCAGCCCTGTTTCTCGAAATCCAGCAGTCGGATCAACATATTGGAAAAAGGTACTTACAAGTTTTATAGTAGAACCTAGATATCGCAAGAAAACTTAAAAAAGTTGGAACTTTAAGGCCACTCTAAAAAATAGCCCCCAAAAATTTAGGAATCATTTTTTAAGACTGGGAGATTTATTTGTTTTTCTTTTTCAGCTTCTCCTATATATAGAATTAAGGGCTAGATTTTACAAATAATATCATTTCAGCTTCTAGGTTCCCAGATACGGGGTTTTTTTAAAAGAAGGATCAATTTAATTTAAAAAAAATCAAGTTAATTTGAAAATAGACAAATTTCATGTGAAAAGGACCAAATTCTTCCAAAAAGAGTATATATATAAAGACAACAACAACAGCCGACAAGAATATTGCAACTATACTGGAATTTGTTATTACTCCGTACTCTTTCAATATGTATTATTAATTTGATTTGTTTTTGTTTTTTATAATCTCTTTTGTATTCCTGTCTGTCTTCTTCCCTTTTACATATCAAACTTAGGGTATTGATTTCAATTAAACGTAAGTGCAAATAAAACGGAGTGTTTTTTTATTTTTAAATATTAAAAACTTCAATATACTATTAAAATTGAAATAAAGTTTTTTTTGTAATGAAGTGTGTACGAATATGTATTATATGTATACATATATAATAAAATCAAATATCAGGGTGATGATATCCATATTCAGTATTTTATAACATTTTCCCTTTCATCATCAGATTAATAATATTGTATCGTTGCATTGCAACTTGCAATATTTAAAAATTTCAAAAGCATCATCAACACTGTACAACAATGCACCATCAGATGTTATTTTATTTTATTATTTATTATCACTATTTCTATACCGACTCTGTATATGTGTGTGAATTAATGTTGCTTTCATAATGATGATAAATTAAATCTACTTTAAATAAGTATAATATAAAATGTTGTAATGAAAAATATGCTTATAATGGAGTCATAATTACTATTAATAGCCAAAATAAAATTAATGATTTTGTAATTAAGATAACCCGCAACAAAATGATGTAAGAGAATTAATAAACTTTTTATTATATTGAAAATAAAATTCAATTACACAAAGTGAGAAATAAAACTGTAGTGCGTTAATTTTAATTTAAAAATTTTATTATTGATTTTATTTTTTGATAAGATAACAGAGTGTTTTTTTGCAATTAAGTCTAATATTTATAAAATTATAAATATTAAGAAAACTTTGTATTTAAATTGTTAATTAAACTATAAATAAACACGAGGTTATATAAATTTGGGTTCGCCTGTCGATCTTCGACATCTCCACTTATATAAAAACCAATAGCTCTAAATTTTTCTTTATGAAAATATCGTTGCCTTGGAAATCTCAGACTAAGGGCATTAAACAACAGCTTTCAAATTGATTCCAAAATGTAGAGATAACCGAAAGGTTTAGCTGCGTAAAATGTCAAAAATTTGTGAAAAATGTAGTTTACAAAACTGTCAATCACTCGCTGGTCAGCGTATTTAAGACTAAAGCTGCCAGACAACTACGGCTTTAAATTAGACAGAAAATCAGTAGTCGATATTTTGTTAAGAGGAACAATTTCTTAATTTAGATCTAGATTTCTCTATCAACTGAGTTATGATATTATTAAAGTTAGCTGAAAGCATTTGATTAACCGAATCTTGCAAAATGAATTAAAACAAATTATCAAGACATAAAAGTATGTGATTTATTAATTTATTTATTAGGTGCCATGGATATATTAATGAACCAGGTAGCTGTAACCAATGCTTCCGATTTGAAATGTTAAGTGCTGTTTTGCCATAAATTATAAATTATATGTTTTTTATTAGATATGATCCGACCAGAGCTTGAACGCGATACCATTCGTTTCAAAGACCGACGACCTAACCAATACGTCATCAGTCGGATAATTTAAGATTAAAATAGTATCCTACGTTTTTTACAAAATTCTGAAGCTTTTATATGCCTATGTTTGTTGTTATATATATGCGATTGTCTGTATTGACTGCATTTCCTACAAGTCTCCTTTATTAAGATATCATTTTCCCAGAATTCCTTCCAGAACTCTTTTTATTTATATATATATACATTCAATATCCGTTATAAATTGAAATACAGTCAAATGAATAACGGTCAAATAAAATACAATCAAATGAAAAACAGCCTTCTGATAATAATCCACAAACTTAATCTTAACTCATTAATAATCAAATAATAATAAAACAAAATGACATAATCACTTATAATAATGCTACCTGATTTTCAATTAAATAAGAATAATACAATTTTTAAAAATTGATTTTTTTAACCTCCATTTCATAAATTAACCGTTGGCCTTAAGTTGTCATAATGTAAGTATATATATATATATAATATCTAACAAAAAGTTCATTCATTCTATATCATATATATATGTATGTAATTAGAATATATTTTCAATCATAGTTTCCAGATAAAAAAAAAACAGACCTTCAATTATAGAATAACTTTTATAAACTTTTTATAAATTATTAACAAAAATTTATAAATATATTAAATATTTCATTAAACATGTAATCATATTATATTCATAAAATGTTGAAATTTATAATTTCTATATATATATAATATATAAAATCATCAATAAACTCTTATAATAATATCCACTTCATAAGTTTCTATTCTAATAAAACATTTTTTTTTTTTCTTTCATAATTTTGTGTTTATCACAATTTTGGGATTTATGTATAAAAACCAATCATTTTCTGATCAAGGTGAATCAGTTCTCTTATTTTTTTTTTGAATTGATTGGACCACTAAAATATGCAAACAATACTTTAATACAAAAAAAAAATATAAAATTTTTATATATTTGTTATATTGATCACCTCCATCTCAAGTGACCTGTTCTTTTCTTTCATTGCCTCTTTAAAAAAAAAAAATTTAAATAAAATTAAAATACAATAAAACTTCTAAAATCCCTTAATACACCATTTATCTTTAAATTTTTTAAAATATATATGTAGATACCAGATACATATGTATATATATATATTTTATTATGTAGATTTCCCAATATATTTATTAACAAAGTTATGATTACTTCAAAACAACAAAAAAAAAACAAAAAATATCGATAAGATACAATTTTATTTAAATTATTTAGTATATATATATATATACAAAGTGGGTAGTAATAGAGATGTAGATTAAAAAAAAAATTGAAGCTTTTAATCAATATATAAATGTTAAAGTGTGTAGACAAAAAAAAATAAGTAAGTTAGTTCTAAATTTAATAGCTTAAAACCAGCCGCTTGTAAGTTTTTTCGAAAATTGTATATAATTAAGAAAGTAGTCTTCCATGAATCGGCACAAGTTCATTAAATCTAATTCGGTGTCAAATTTTGATTACTTTCATTTCAAAATTTTATGCTTCTAAATGGTTTATTGATTCTATAAGTCCTGAAATTCGGTAAGGCCATAGAATGTTTCAAGTTTAAGTTTATTGCTTAATTCGACTGGACTAAGGTTATTGCTTAATCCTAAATATAGTACAAAATTATAACTTCAAATGCACATATTTAATCTCAACTGATTGTGCGTCATCAATTATGGATCATTTATATTTTAAACAAGTAATGAACAACAGTTATTCATACAACCGACTTAATAAAACCCCCAACCTAAACAAATTTAACACTTCTTTCTATTTTATTTACAGAGGTAAGCCTTTTTTGCTCTTGAAAGCTTTCTCAATCTGAACTCAAAGTCTGGAATTCGTCGTCGTCTAAAAGTTAATACGTTATGGATTTTTTAGAAGAAAGTTCCATTGTTTTTAAATTAAGTATCATGCAGAAATCGTCAAATCCGTTGATGAGGCGACGCTGTTCAAGAATATATATTTATCTATGTATATACACGTTCATAACTAATTTGCTTCCTTTTGATTGTTGCAAACATTATTCCAGAGTTAATATACCCCTATACTCAGGGGTAGGCTATAAAACTTGTTACAAGAACGGAATTACCTATACAATTGATTATTCTTATATAATATCTTATTAGAATGTTAGAGCCTCCTTTACACAATTGTAAATTTACACAGTTGTATTATACATTGCCGAACCCTATGTTATCATTTTTTCAAAAAATACTCGAAGAAATAGTAGCATTTTAAATCTGACTAAATATCTTAAGTTAATAACTCTGGGTGACAAAGTGGTTGGAGTGCCGACCTTTCATTCTTTTTTACCTGACAGTCGAATGACAGGTGAAAAAAAACTCATTTGGTTTTCCTAATCGACTCAGCTGCCATTCGTTAAGGGTTCAAAATAATGGCTTAAGCAATAATCAATATTTATAAATTTTTAATAAAAATACATTAATATAACAATATAAATAAAAAATTTAATTGAATAATATAACTCGCAGATACAGAAATACCTTATAATTCAAATGTAAAATTATACAAAAATTTTTCTATTGAAATTTGAAGACTTTTTAACATGTTATAACACCTTGTAGTATACCGCATGTTTGAATTGTATGTTGAATTCATTAAGATCAATATAATATATAAAATCTAATATGTCCTAATGTAATTATGGTATAGGCAGACACATTAGCCTAGTAAAATAATTAGAATTTAAAAAAAATACCAAAGATTTGCTTAAACCTACAAAAAAGTAATTTATTTTATACAAACAAATAAACAGACTAACATTTCATGATTATCATAACATTTTAAAATAAAATAAATAATCTAAACTCAAATATAAATAATTATTTTATTTATATTCAATTAATGATCTCACCGTCGTCAACCTTAACATTGGAATTTTCAAAGTTTAAAACATACAACCAGTATAAAAAAAAATAAAAAACTGTCTAAATGTATCTAAGAGTTATTTATAAAAAAAAATCATTAGTTAAAGTTTTTAATTCAATTAAAGCACTCAGGTATTTTGTATTTTTTTTTTTATAGTTTTTTCAATTATTGTTTTTTTATTGTTAAGTTGTTAGAAAAACTTATAAACTAATCAAAAAAAAAACAATAAGTTAAATTCACGATTTCTTAATGAATTGAAGGTTAAGGTTTTGTATGGAAATAAATTTAAATTAATTGAAATCACAATATACTTGAATGATTCTATAACTATACATATAAAATTTAACTTAAATGCAAATTGATTAAGATTTTAAAAATGAAGTTTGAGTTGAAGACCCCCTGTTATAGACACGTAATTGCGTTTTTATAATTCTGAGAAAACAATAAATAAGAATTAATTTATCTGTCAGATCAATGACTTTCTATAAATACTAGATTTAGAAATCTGTAGAACTTAAACATGACCTACTTTTTTATTTTAATTTATTAAAAACAAAGAGAATAATATTATTAAATATTTTGATTCAAAAAACGTTTTCCCATCATTTTCTAACTGTTAAAATATTTTTTCTTTTAAATTCAAAATGTTGCAAACTTTTATTAAAACAAAAAAAAAAAAAAACAGTCATGAATAGTCCATTAACATTATTTCAAATAAATTATTATCTACCTGTTTCATTTCATATAAATATAATAATGATAGGCGGTTTATATTAAAAGTTAGGTTAGAAAGGTATTAAATTTTAAAAGTTCTGTATGCAACAGTGATTTTTAAATGTTAATAATTTAGTTTTATAAGTTGCATGAGTGGCGCTTCAAATCAAGATGGGTATAAAGTATTCTAGGTAATTATATTGAAGCGTAATATTATAAGCGTAATATAACGATGCCGACAATTTAAATTAATATTTTAAAAAACCTGGAATTTCTTTAGAACTTTTAAATTAAATAATTATAATTTTTTGTGAGATTTAGTTTGAATTTTAAGTGTTAAATATTTTTAAACTTAAAGTGAACTATGTTGCAGTTGCTATAATCCTTCTATGTATAAATGGAAAGTTTAAATTTAAGTTTATAAACAGTATTAGAATTGACTTCTTACAAGTTATAAATATTAAAATAATAATTTTATACAGTGGTGGAGATTAGAATAACCTCACTTGATTTTTTCTGCAATTTTTAATTATTTAATCTCTATTCACCTAAAACTCCACAAGGAAATTTTACTATTTTAACATATATTACAAAATAATGGTAAATGTTCCTAAATAAAATTTAATAAAATATTGAAACCCCTTTTAATATATAATCAAAACAAGTACAGTTTTTTCAAATAACTATGGTGACAGTTAAAATATTGCATAAAAAAAAATCAAGTGAGATTGTTCTAATTTCCACCACTGTATAAATACTTAATTTTTTATTATTTTATTTATTGCACCCAATCTAATATCCCTTTGCCAGTATGACATGTGGACCAGACTTTCTAACAATTTATAAGTAACATTATTTACTTTATTTATATTATATATTTGTATATTTTAAATTATATTTGGTCACCATGGGGATTTGTAAAAAAAAATAATTTTTCAATATTTTTTTCTGCAATTAAAAAATTTCATAATTAGTACGGGAATCGAACCAACACCTCTTTGTTTAATAAGCCAAATGCTCACCCACTAACCGACCAAGGCCCCATATAAATACTTATTTTATTGCTTCGTTTCGAAAATTCTATAATATTTGTATAGTATTTTTTTCGAAATTCAAAATTGATTATCAAAAGATAAATTCCAATTAATTCTTCTACTCAGATCAATACCTTATTGCACCAACCACTTTATTACTAATTAAAAAATCATTTTTTGAAAAGTGAGAGGTTTTTATTACTAAATATGTCTTAATTAATAAAAATTTTTCAAAAATTAATTTTTTTATGTATTTGATTAATGATAAGTTGTAGGTGCAATACGACTCAAAATTATATCTAAAAATATATATGAAATTTATTACATTTACTTTTATATTAAAATTAATAGGTAATAAGTTTTTTATTAAATAGATTATTTATAAAAAATAATAAACATTCTTTTATGAGACTGATGAAAGTTCAAAAAAAATTTATGAAAAATATTGACTTATTGAATTAATCAAAGATTAAGCCATCGATGCAATTGATAAACATAATTCTCATTTTTATTTACTCACTTTTACAGATAAGTTATACGTAAATATTGCATATCAGTTATTATATCACTTGTAAATTCAAAATAATGACCCAATTGAAGGAAAAAGTGATTGAAGCATGTAATCAAAAAAATTTACAAATCAAAAGTTTTAAAAAGAATTGGGTAAAGAGTTTCAACACTTTAAAAGTAAATAACTTTCGATGGCTATTTTCATCTTGCTTCACTTATATATAAAAATAAAAAACATGAATACCTAAGTACATTAATCTCACTTTTTTTTATGATATTTTTCGAAATAAAAAACTTCAAGGTATAAATGTCTAAATTTTGAATTTTAGGTATAAATAATTAGCTGGACGAAAATGTATGGAAAGAGTTCTGAGTTCCGACCTCTAATTTAAAGAACTAGAGTTCGACTTAATTCAGTTATGATCGAGTTCAAATTAATGGCGTTACAAATAATAAAATAGTTAATATCCACAATATAAAAAAATATATATATCCGTTATTTATAGACATAAATAATTTAATTCATAAATATAACTCACAGCTACACATGACAATTAATGATAACTAGATTTAAATGAATTAGAATTTAAAATATTATATAAATATGAAAAAATCAAGTATAGTCCCGCTAATTTAACAGATTCAGTATGTTCTATTTAGAACTCGACCTCTTTGTTCAAAGTATTCACCTATGATATAGGCAAGCCTGTTAGCCTAATAGTTGAACAGCTTATTAAAACAACAATATTAAAATATATGACTTTACAAAAGCCCGGTGTAATTCTAATGAAGTATATTATTTTTTTTTAAGAATAACTTTCACAACACTGAACCATTTTCGTAAATTGCTCCAACTAATTATCCATATAACAACAGAATTTAACAATTACATTAACAATGATAATCAATATCACTATCATTTTACTCATTATTATCATCATTATTACCATACACCATTTAACAAATCAAACGTAATACCTATAAAAGGGTTTATTTGAATATCATTAAAAGAGGGTCTAAACAATTAACAACAAAAAAAAAATGTTATTGTGAATGAAAGTAAACAAAATTCATAATTTACAATTTGTTATTCATTGTATTTCTTTGTGCTGTGCATTCATAACTTCACTTTTCTTGTATATAAAGTTGAGTTTTATTTGAATTTTTGAACTAATTATTAAAATAAAATAATTGAAACCATTTTTGCGAAAGAGGGTGTCAAAGAGGGTGCTAAAGTGGGTATATACCAAAATTATTACAAACAAAAAGAAAGTAATTAAAAGAAAGAATGACTGCATGGAATGCATTTTCTAGTCTTTTTGCTTAACTTCAATTTGGTACCAGGTTGACTTTTTTTATGTAATATATGTGTTACTCCGCTATTATGTCAACACCTGTTTAGTCCAGATCATCAACTCCATCTATATATTATAAATGCAATTCTTTCATTATTTTTAAACTTTTAATATTCATATTTTTTTCACTTTTTGTATCTTCAACTTCTTATTTATTACTTTAATTCCTGAATGAGCATAAGAGCTTGATTGAAGGGTTGTTGTTTGTTACAACAATAACAACAAAACATTCAACTTTTATTTAAGTGGTACACAAACTGCTGTTGATGATGATGATGACGTTGTTGATTAAAATAAAAAAAACTGTTATATTGATATTACACTTAATATTTATATTAAGAGTTGTTTATGTTATTTGTAATGTAATGTAAAATGCATTCCCAATGTTAAATGTTTAATGACTAAGATGATGTTATTACCCTACTACAGATTATTATTTGAGAAATTTTGTTGAAAATGAAAATAATAATGATGAAATGATGAAGATGAGGAAGAAGAGGAAGATGAAATAAAATTTCACTTTAGAAAAAGAAAGAAGTAATAATTTATAAGTACACTGCATTAACTGTTATATTACCTATGCCTACTACACCAAGAACTCCAAAAGGGTGTAAGGGCGTAAGGAATCATAAAAACACTATTAAATAGAATTTATGTGATGTTGCTAAATATTACAACAAATTGTTGTTCTTATTTTATCAAAATGATTAAAGATTTATGTTGAAAGTGAGACGAGATTTTTTTGAAAAACACAAAAAAAACGCAGCAGAATAGAACAACCAAAAATATGAATTGTAAATTTTTTTGAACAAAAGCGTGAATGAAAAGTTTAGTTTTTTGTTTATATTATGAATTGCAAACTGCAGTTAAAGTAAAATTGCAACAAGAATCAAAAGGTATATATATATATATATATATAAATTAAAATACATAAGAAGTCAATGGACTTAGACAGTATTTTGAGAATAATAAAAACATCAAAAGAAAGGTAAATACTTTTTTGTAATATTCTATACCTCGTACACCTATATAAAGAACCTAGTACATAAAGAACCCAGTAAAGAACCTAGCATTTAAAGAACTTATACAAGTATAAAGTAAAGAAAGTACCATTCAAAACTTAATTTATTCTTAAAAGAATAAATAGAGAAAAGCTTTTGTAACTATTTAATTGGGACTCTTTATTATTTTAAGTCTTTAGTTTATAAAATTTCCTTAAACAAATTTCTTTTTGTAAAACTTTCCATCCCTTTTTGTAACAGTCAGTTTTAATGCTCTCCGTTTAAATGCAAGTTTTTACAATTTTAAATAATGTGGAAAACTAAATATATATATATATATGTACATATATATATATACTAAATTTCCGGAGCAATTAACATAGAAATAGAACACAGTTTTACCTTAAAGTTTTTTTTTATTTAAATATACATTTCTATTTAATTTCCATTTAAAACATACAGTACATACATACAATCTTTTAATTGGAAGCATCACCTGTTTTTTTTTTTAAAGTTAATATAATTAATTATTAAAGCGTTATTTATAAATAAAAACTTGGATATATAATGAATAAGTTAATAATAAGTTGCAAAATGAATTCAGATAAAAAAAAAGTGTAAGGAAATAATTATTTTATTTATAAATGTATATGCGGAGTTAAAATAACTTACAATTAGCTAATGATAATTGAAATTGAAATAAAATTAAATTAAAAACTATTTATAGAAGAAATTTTTAAAAAAAAGTGACAAGATAATTAAATTAATACAAAATATGAATTTATTAAATGAGGGGGTTTTTAAACAAGTTTTTCGATTTTTGTTTGGAATGTATGAATGGATGATTCAATAATCTTTAATGAGTTTTTTTAATTATATTGAATATTACCACTCTGTCCATTGAACGTACAATTTACAAATTTTACTTTATTTTTATCTTACAAAACAAAATCCATACTTTAATCCATATTTTAGTAAACGCTTTTTCATATTTCACTAAACGTTTCAACCTTATAGAAATTGATGACCTCATTATTTAATGCGGAACCTATTAAGAATTGAATGAAAAGTCACAAAAAGGGTCTCAAATTATATAGACAATACATTTCATAGCTTATTTACTCAGTTCTATCAAATAGACAAAATATTACAAAAAATTAGTTTTTATGTTCGATTTTGAAAATAAAATTTTGCAATATTTTATAATATTTTAGTAAACGCTTTTTTATATTTCATTAAACGTTCTAAGCTTACAGAAATTGATGACTTTATTATTTAATGCGGAACTTTTTAAGAATTGAATAGAAAGTCACAAAAAGGATTTTAAAGTACTAATGCAAAACATTTTATAGCTTATTTACTAAGTTCTATAAAATAGACAAAGTGTTACAAAAATTTGATCTTTTGTTTGATTTTCAACATAAAATTTTAGTTTTTTTTGTAATTTTTCACTTAAAACAAACTTTAATTGATCAAAATACTAATCTTTAGGTCTAATTTTGCGTATAACGTCTAACACCTAACGTCATAAAAATTTCTTAACACACTTAAAAAATAATAACTT
Source organism: Dolichopus griseipennis (assembly GCA_963082915.1). Lineage (NCBI taxonomy): Eukaryota > Metazoa > Arthropoda > Insecta > Diptera > Dolichopodidae > Dolichopus > Dolichopus griseipennis. The sequence continues at coordinate 44,388,512 of OY720443.1, read as the reverse complement.
ACCTTAAATATATATGTAGTTAATCCACAATAAAATAAAAATGAATGATTTTTATATAATCCAATTAATTTTTTTATTAATAATTTGTTGTAATCCAATTTTGTATTTATATATATATATATATTTGAGTAGAAAAATCGTTAAGTATCTTATTTATTTCCTAATCCAATATAGAATAAAAAAATTGTATTTTATAAGATTTACTTTTACTAATTTCAATAAAAAAGAAATTAATTGATTATCTCTAAAATTATATAAATTATTAAATAAATTAAATATTAATTAATAATTTATTTAATATATTAATAATATATATATTTATTAATATTTCTTAAAAACAAACAAATTAAGAAACACCTAAATCAAAAACTATATACAACAAACTAAAAATTTAATAATAAAAATTTTGAATCACTAAATAATTTTTTTTTTATTTAAATTTTTTCAATTTTATTTCAACTAAAAAAAAATGTTAGATTAAAAAAAACAAATACAAAAAAATAATATTTAAACTAAAAATAAAATTATATAAAAAAACAAAACTAAAAAATTAAAATATTTTTAATGAATTATTTATTTATTTATTTTAAAATTTAATTTAAAGTTCAACTATCAACATTTTATTTTATTTTTAAAATATTTCTTATTTTTATTTTAATTTTTTTTAATTTTAATTTTTTTTTATTTTATTTTTTTTCAAATATCTTGTAGTATTTTGTAAATTCTAATTTTAAAAAAATTATTTATTCGTTCACTAAAAATTTAATTTTACACGAAAATTAAAAAAAAAAAACCATATAAAAAAACAGAACATAATATAGGAGTAAAGCACTACAAATAACTTTTTTTTTTTTTCAAAACTTTATTTTTGGCGCAAATCAAAATTTTTTTTCTTATTATTTTTGTCAACTTTTTTTTTATTTTTTTAAAAATTTTTTTTTATTTTAATTTAGAAAACAATTTCACAAAAATTAAATCACTAAATAAATATTAATAATTTTAATTTTATAAAATATTTAATAATTTTTATTTTAGCAAAACTTTTTTAATTGTCAAAATTTTATTAAAAACGATTTTGACAAAAGGGGGAAAAAAATCCGTTATAAAAATTTTTAATTTTTAATTTTACCGATAATAACAAAAACCATCCAAACTCGTTCAAATGTTATCTGCAACTAGTTGATATTGAAAATGAAAAATTTTTTTGTTGAAAGCAAAATTAAAAAAAACCAACAACAGGCAACAAAACAGAATCTCCAATACAACAACCAACATTTGATGAAAAGAGCATGTTGTTGTTGAGTTAAAAGTTGAAAAATTAAATAATCCTCTTCTGTTATTTTTAATTTTTTTTTTTTGTTTTATTTTTTTTTTTTTCTTCAGACTTGTTCACGGTAACTTTCAACAATTTTTTTGTCGTTTACCTTTATATTCAATATCAAATATGTGTATATCATATAAGTGTATATGTAATATGTATGTGTATTGTACAATTTGTTTTGTATTCATTATTCAATTAAACATATGATGTCATTTGCACAAAACGACTACCACACAACACAACACAACAAAATTTTTTTATTTTTTTTTTTTTTGCAGTTATTTTTATATTATGTTCCATTAACACCAAAGTTGTTGTATTTTGTTTGATTGCTTGGTTTGATTCATACAAAAAGAAAGATTGTATGAATGAAAAATAAAAACAATGAGAAATGAAAATAATTTGTATTGTACATGGTATTCTGTTATATTTTATATTATAACTTATACTTATACATGTTTATCCATACATACTTTTTACGTTGGAGAAATAATTCACAATAGAGAATTTTTAAATTTAAAAAAAAAATAGTTGAATTCCATTTGTAATTTTTATTTGTTTAAAATTTTATTTTGAACTCGAAAGTACCTAATAATATAAATTTAAATTTAATTATAAAGATACATTATTTGAAATCTTAATTTTTATTTGTTAAACTCATTTTTTTATAAAAATCTGAAATGAAGTTTTTTTCATTCAATTCGGAAGTATCAATTTTTAAACAATCATAGTATTTCTATTAAAGACAATATATAAATACTAACATTTTAGCAAGGATATTTAAATTGAGAGTTTATTATTTACAATATTTGTTGTAAGTTTTTGGTTTCACAGTATAAAAACTAAGCACTTTCAAGTCCTTTTATGAATAAGAATGAATAATAGTATAGAACATGAATTACAACGTTTCCTAATATATATATATTAGCATTTTTAGCTATTTCAAAATCATATGTGTTTTTTACTGTCTGCGACAGCTTCATTAACGAAATTTCGAATAAGATGTCGCGACTTATTATAGAGATTTTTTCAAAGTTAGTTGAGCAGAAATCAATATCCAAAATTTCCTTTATAGTCTTGTTATAAAAATATATCCCAAGTCTATTTCTTTTTTAAAAAAAAATAAAAACTTTAAAAATATTTCCATTGCTTGATTTTGCAGATTTTTGAGTCGGTTTACAGCTCATTTAGAATATAAAATAAAAACATTTGAATGAATACTATTATATTTAAAGTTTAATTATTACATTGAATATTATTTTTTTTCCCTTCCTGTACTTAGGTAGTATTTCGTTTTATCTAAGCGAAGAAGTATTTATTACATTTGAAGTTCATTAAAGCCAATTTAATTATACCTATGTCTTTAAACTTAATTATAAAATTTTCATTAATTCTTAATTCTCCAAATTAAAACCAAATTAAATTCCTTCTTAATTTAATTATTTTAAATCAATACGGAAAAAATCATTAATTTTAATTTGTTAAAACCATACAAATCCATTTCCATACTAAAAATTAATTGGTTTACCGTTATAAATTTATTTGTCCACCATTTTAATATTTATTTTTTTTTTTTTTTTTAATTTTCGTATTGATTTTCTATTAATAATAAAAACAATTTTAACATAAATTAAATTTTCATCTAATTTTCTTTAGCATTTTCATAATAAAAAAATAAGAAAAAAAAAAAAACAAATTTCTCACCTTTTATTTTCGGTAATCGACCTAGATAACAACAAACGCACCTTTATTTTTATTGCTATTTAATTTTTTTTGGGCAACAAATAACAGAAACATTTGTTTTAAAAATAAAAAACAAGAAAATTTATTGATTATATTTTGATTATTGTATAAAGATAAATATATATATATATAAATATATTTTTATAATCAAAGACGATAATAAAACAGGTGAGACAAAAGTTCATAGACCTGAAAATTTAATATCCTTATATAGACCGGAAAACCTATAGTCGTCCTCCTGCTGATAACACGTTTTTACAAAAAAAAAAAAAAACAAAAGCAGAAGAACAAAAAAAAAATTTTAGGAAATAAAAAACGTTATGAAGCGAAAAAAGGATTAACGCTTGAGGTATTAGATCTGTGTTTGTTGTAATTATTAGAAACACCTACATTTTTTTTAATTGTATATCTTATTGTTATTAAAAATAACCTTTTTGTTCCTCACAAAATTAAAAAGGTGTCTAATGGTGTTAAAATTTAGTTGTTTTTTTTTGATAAAACTTTTGTTTCGTAATCTTGATTTACTTGATAAGAACAATGTAAAGAATATAGTAATAGATTAGGCTTATTAAAAGAAACTTACTATATTAATTCTAAAATGTACGTGGATACTTTTTGGTTTAGAATATATAGCACATATAATTCAGTAGCTTTTAAGAACGATTTTTTGTTTCCAGACCTATCGCATTGGCAATATTGATACTTTCATTAAGCCTGTCAAAACGTAATATATCTGTCAAATTTTACGGTACTTTTGACTACTCGCTATTGCATTAAATGAGTAATTCATATATAATAAATGTACTAAATAAATGAAGCCCCCCCAATGCTTCGAGTCAGAAATCTTAGTCAATAATTAATAATTATATATCTTTAATAAAAAAAAACATTAATATAACAATAAAAACAAATACAAAATATAAACAAATAATTTAATTGAATAATATAACTCACAGTTATAGAATACAACATATTTCAAATACAAAATTTTTAAAATATAAACAAAATAGAATTGTATCTATTGATAATCTAAGACGTTTCTACATGTTATAAAGCCTAGTACTATCTCATGTTTAAATTGTAAATAGAATTCATTAAGATCGATTTGAAAAAAAAGTGGGACCAATGGGATTTCAAAAGCGTAATGGTCAAATTAATATCAACAAAAAAACTAAATACATATTAAAGTCTACTCTTACTTGGTGTTTTTAGGATTTGAATTCCATTTCATCTTATTTTCAGGACAATGCGAAAAATTTTTAAGTTTGTACAAAAATTTAGTATGATTAAAGCGTATTGGATTCAAAAACAGCCTTAGATCTTAAATAATATTACATAATTTTGATACATCATAAAATACACAGAAATGAAAGTTAGAGTTTTTAGAGTTTAAAAAAATGTGCAGTGGAACTTTTAATACTCAAAAAAGTACTTGGAGGAATATTTTGAAAAGTTTATAGTGACCGCTGGACATAAAATATTTTTATTCCTCTGTTAATCTGTTAATTTTTCTTGCTATATTCAACAAATGAATTTTTTTAAACCAAATTAATAACTTTTAATAGTTTCAAATCGACCATTATGTCTTTTTATAAAATAAAAGGAAATGTAAAAATATGAACTATGTGTATCATATCTTTATATTTTTGTCTTCTTTCTCCTTTTTTGATTTCCTTTCAAAGACCGACAAATTGTCCCATTAACAATAACAACAATAACTGTTAAATGACTTAGGTGGGTCTAAATAGGTTGTATTCATCATTACTTCAAATAATTTGTTTCCTTAAGAAAGTTAAAGAATGAAATCTTAATCTTTTTTAATGATTTCTATCGTTCACGTGATGAATAAAAAGGTGAAAATTATGAGTTGTATATATATTTGTAATAGAACGGTGATTAAACTGGACTTATATGTATTACTTAAAGTTTTATTGTTGTGTTCAAAATTTATTTAACACAATCAAAAGACTTTTTTTTTCAAAAATATGGACATTTATTATGTCCTTTTTTAAAACTTTTTTTTTATGAAAAATCATTTCCTGTTAAAAAAATGGAAAAAAAAATACAACATAAAAGAAACATGAATTGCGTGTTTTATTCCAGATTCTAAATTTTTGTCTAGTATATGGAGGGTATGGAGGATGGTGATTGGTGTTGAATAAAGGTTGATAGTGGTGTATAAATGATGGTGGTGGATTGATATGCGTCGTAAATTTTTATTAAATTAATATAAGTATTGTTTTTTGATAATGTTGTTGTTGTTGTTGTTGTTGTTGTTGTATTAGTTATAAACTTTTTTTAGGTTAAGGCCTGGCTGACAGATTTTGTTTTTTATAATATTATTAGGTTAATATATTAAATGAAATGTTAGCCTTTCGAAGTGTAAGATAAATTTTTCCATTAATATTTTCATTTCCATTTTTATAAAAGTTATTCCAGAATTTTCAAATTGATTTTGGACAAGAATGACTCACTAAGTGGGACATAAGTCGTGGGATTCACTAAGTGGGATCCCTTTACAAGTGGGTCGTCATAAGTTCCTTTAAGGAGTCTCTAAGGGACTTATGACGCTGGGAGTTCTGACCCTGCACTTTTATTGTGGCATTGGCGGCATTGCATGGAAATATAATTTATTTCTTTAATTTATAATTTAAGATATGTGCCTTAATTTTTGAATACTATCATATATCAGAGTATAGCAATATTATTATACTTTCAGAATCTTGAAAAAAAATTTTTATTATTATATTTTACAATATATTTTAACTTTAAAAAATAGAAAATGACATTTTTTTTAAATTTTTTCGTAATAAAACTTCCATAAAAGCAATAATTTATCGTTCGCGTCATCGCGCCGTCCCTTTTAAAGCCGTTTTTTAATTATATGTATCACGACCTAAATTTTTCCTTTTCTAGCATCGCTTTAGTTATACAGTGCTTCCTTTTTGTTCAAGTCATATTTAAAATAATGCACTCTATTTAAATGTCAAAATCATACTAGTTATCGAGATTGCAGACGGTTAAAATGTTAAAATGACGGTCTAATGTTAAAAGTGCTCCCATTTAAAAAAAAAATTGGATTTGTAACTGATTGAAAAATTTGAAGACATTATTTTTTTAAATATTTAAATTTATTCTAAAACTTTATGGCCAATGCCAATGAAAATTTCTTAATTATAACTTTAATTTAGTAGAACCTAAATTGTAAGTTGAAGCTTTTAAAGTTAACTTGACATTTAAAGGAACTAATGACATTTTTTAGTGTCGACTAAAATAAATTCTGTAGCTTTTTATATGAAGTTTAGAAGTCGCTTGAAAATTTAAATTTAAATTTATTGGTACGGGCCTATAATACGGGGCTGATCTTCAATCAAAATTTTTCCTTCTCTTAATTACATTACAAACGAACCTTCAATTTCAAGAATTTTTTTTTTAATTATTTTAGGAAATGAAAAGTAAAAAATATGAAAACTGAAAAAACTAGGACATATTTATATAATATTGAATACAAGGAGTGTTTTTTGAGTGGTACAATATAAATTATAAATAATGTACTGGATATTTTATGTGACAAAATATGAAATTTTTATTTCATTTGTTTTTTATTTTATTTCCGGTTGAAAAAAACGCTGAAGTTTTGCGAAACAAATTACTACTATACGTTTGCCTATTCTTTGGGAAAAAAATACATACATTTTTACCTAAGTTTCAATAAAATATTATATTTAAATTAATATTCAGGTGTAATCTTAATTAATTTTAGGTTATATTTTTTTCTAAATTATATTTTTCATCCAGTTTTAATATTTCCTTTGTGCATGGGTTTTAATTTTATTATGCAAATTCATTCACAGTTAAAATTTGATTTAAAAAAATATTTTTAGCTGAAAAATATTAGGGCGAAATTTGAGTTTTGATTTAAACATCAAAAAAACCAAAGTCATCAAGAAGTTCATAAATATTCATAGGAACAACGTTAAGAAATGTTTAAAGATAGCCTTGTTATACAAAAAGGCCTTATTAAATATTAAAGCAATGTTTTACCAGAAACTACCATGATAAGGGTCTAAGGATTATTTGTGTAGAATATACAGGTCAAACACAATTAGTATCAAGGACCTCTGGCACTTTGCTAAAGTAAAACTAATTGAACAATAAAGCAACAAAAATAAATGAAATCATATAAAACAATTAGTTAGATAGAAATGAAACTGTAAACCTTGGAATTACTTAAAAGAAAACGAAACCGCAAAGAGACATCCTACGGTTTCAAAAAGAGAAATAAGTTAAAATCGGAGATAATTCAAGAAGAATGGGTCTTGAAAAGCCAAATAGTATAATGAAAAATGACTAGTTACCTTTTAATTTTCCTAAAATTATTTATTTTTACAAATACCAGTATTTTGTCTACGACATGCAAACTTCATTTATACAGTTCATTTATATTAAAATACTATGAGATAGAAGCAAATGTCCCAACCTGTTTTGACATATGTGTTACAATACTAGGTTAGTTTTATTGCATTAATGGAATAACTCCAGAAGAATTTTTTTCCCATATATGTAACAATTCAATTGCAAAAACATACGTCAAAATGATGCAGAGTTTAAAAAAATGAAATTGGAGAACAGTTATATATTTTTCAAATACTTTAAAAATAAAACTCTACTTGATCAAATAGTAATAAAAGAATATTGAAACGATTTGAATTATATTAATGTACTCATATAGATGGTGTGGAAATTTGTTAATACAAAATTCTAATAAATTTTTATTAATTATATGAAATAAACATATATAATTCAAATATTCAATATATATGCAGTACAAATATTAACAACAATACATTCAAGCTCACATTTCTAATTAGATCAAGTTAAAACAAATAAAATTTTATTGTATCATATAAACAACAATCACTTTATAATAATTTATATATATACTTAATATTATATTTTAATAAAAAAATAAAAATTTAGAATTAAAAATTATATACATATACCAATTCTCATTCCAGCTGTCTTTTAGAAGTAAAGTTAGGAAAAGTAAAACCTCTTTTCAAAAGAAAATTTATGATGATTTAACATGCAATAAGAACAATAAAGCGCGCTCCTTTTTAAAACAATTTACTATCTATCCATTAACAAATTAAATATTTTTAGCAAAATAAAAAATAAATTCAGAAATATTAATAATAAAATTAAAGTTGGTCAGTCTATAGTATATATAGTAGTAAATATCCTGCCAGCATTCAGATCCCTCCCTATATCCATTCACTGATAAAAAAACGCATTTTAAAGGTCATAAAACACAACCAAAATTAATTATGCACCTGAATTTTAAAAAAAACACTCAAAACTATAGACTTTATAAATCCAGATGTTATTATATATATAAACAAGTGATTAAAAAAAACCAAGGATTTTTAAAAAAGCACATTTTTAAAGTTATTTAGTGTTTCATACTGAGTATTTTAACGAAATATAATTTTGGAGCTTCAATTTCAACGTTTAATTTAGGAAATATATACAATGGTGACTAAGTTACTGCTTACTTATAAAAACAGTAAATTTTTAAGTTATAATAGACAAATTTCTCAAGGGTCCAACCTAATTTCCCAAATTTTTTTAGGTTCTAGGAATTAAATTGTGAATTCTACCAAATTTTGGAACTTTATTTAGAATTTTACTATCCAAGCAAAAATGGTAAAAACTGAGGAACATTATCTTCAATTTACAGAACCGCTTTTAAATTTAAGAAAAGCGTTTGAAATATGTTAAAATATAATGTTGGACCTTTAAATTTTGTATATTTAGATACAGGTGTTTAGAAATAGCAACATTTAAATTTTCAAGTCTTTATAGCTCCTAAACAGGGAGCGTGACAAAACATTTTGTTAACCGACTCCTATTAATTTCTAGGGACTAGGGACATATGGCAACCCTATATATTTGCCTTTTCAACATTTAATCTTTTACCGTTTAAAGATTAAAAATAAACTTAACAGAACTGTTGTGATAACAATTTAAATATAGGGCTTTATCCGACTTTTGGAAGCTGTAGCTACCTTACGGGTGGAGCAACAGAAAAAAGTTCATAGAAGACTATGAAATAATTTTTTTTTTGCAAACCTACCCATAGTTTAAATTTCTTTTCTCTATTTCAAACTATGTAAAAGTTTTTGTAAGACAGACGGGTAGACGTGCGGACAGAGTGAAACTATATAAGCACATTTTTAAAAAATCTTTTGAAAATGAGCTAAAAATTATATAACATTAACAGCATTACACTAAAAAAACGCATTTATTATGTAGGAAGTTATATAGATATAGTTCCAATATATTGCAATGCAACTGCAGTAGGCATATATTTAAGGTGAAATTAAGCTAGATCACGTGCTTAATTATTAAATGCATAGTTCAAAAATTAGAATACAGGATGTGTTGATAAGGACAAAACACCGATTTTACCTTTTATGTAATAAATCTAAAACTCTAAAATTAACAAACAAAAAAACAAGGACGAAAAGAAAGTAAAAGTATAAGGGTGTTACGCATCAGAAGTTTTTTTTTACATCTTTCCCGTAGAAAGGACATTTTATATTTTTACAAAAATATTAGAAATATTTATGAAATTTTTTGGAGTTATTAATATGCTTGTATATTTTCAAGTACTTGGGGTCATTTTATAAAATATTGACCATATCTCATATGTTTAACTATATATGGATAATCTTATCTCAAAAAAACATATTACTTAATAAATATTGTTGATATTACAATGCGCTTAGTTGTAATTCTTTTGTTTAATTTGAAGTTAATGTAATAAATAATACCTAAATTTGATAAATTTTTTTTAAGTATATCGAATAGAATTTGCTTTTAGTGATTGTGACTAAATTATGTATATGGATATAATTTTTAAAGCAATTATAGAGTATTATACGGAATTAATTGATGATGACATTTTAATTTAATTCTTTTTTTTTATTATTATTGTAATTATTATTATTATAATTAAATAAAAAATTATTGTATAATATTAAACTGATAAGGGAATTAATTTATGATAATTTTTAGAGGATTAAATATACCTATTAGATATTTTTTTAATTAGATATTTTCACGTGTGATATATTTATCATTTTATTAATTATTAACACCAATTAAAGCGAGTTAAGAAGATAAATCATTTCATTACTATGATCCAATCTTAATATGAACAAAATTATTCTTTTATTTCTTTTTTTTATCCTTTGGGAGCATCCTGGGGACTTGTGGGACTTCCACAAAGCTACGCCATCTAACTCTATTTTGGGCTGTTGAATAACTTCTGTCCATGTTTTTCCTTCTCTTTCTATTTCTTCTTCTCCAGGGCCTTTTGGGTCTGCCTACTCTTCCTTTCACTCTGGGGGTTCTAATGTCTGTTTGGGAATGAAGTTTATCGTAATATATATATTATCCATGTATATTTCTTCTTTCTTATTTGTGTCCGGATAGGTTCTTCTTGCGTTATTAGTCACAAGTCTTTATTAGTGATTACCCGTAGCCAGAAGATTTTCCATATAGTACGAAAACATTTTTTGATTAAAACCTGCAACTTGTTTTAATGTCACTTGTTCATCAGCCAAGTTTCACTGTCATATATAAGAATTGATTTCACACTGGAGTCGAATTTAATTCAATTTTAGCTTTTGTTTGATTTTTGTACATCTCAATATTCTCCATAGTTTCCCAAAAGCTGTTGTTGACAGAGCTTATCCTGTATGTTAGTCTTAGTATAAACATATGTATATTCTGCTCCCCTAATATTATTAGGACGCTGCTAAAGTAATTGAAGTTTTCCACATTTTCTATTGATAGGTCTCCGATTTTGGTGCTATTTTTGATATAGTTGTAATCATTCTCATCACTTTTATTTTATTCATATTTATTTGGAGAATGGAGCCCATTTTTTCCCAGCATCTTTCTTTTAGTCTATTGATAACTGATTTTTGTCAGTGTTTTGAAATTTGTTATTATTTGAATTTTTTGACACAATAATTTGTTCAAATAGTGAACAGATGTAAATAAGAATGGATGAATGATATTAGAGCATAATATCATTATATATTTGATATATGTACATTCAAATTCTTTTTGAATAAAACTTAACTGTTCTATTTTCTTTGCTTATACTCTTTTACATAATAAAGTTGGATATGCATCAAAATACATAAATTATTTTTTAACAGGTTATCTAAAACAGTATTTCATTTTAATTTAAAAAAGTAATTTCTTTTTCAATGTAAATATTGCTTAACCTCAAATTTTAATTATAATTGTAATTGACCAAAATACCCAAAATACCCATTATTGAAAGTAGTTTGAAAAGAAATTAATTAATTCGAAAATGGATTAAAAAACTTTGATTTGTCACATAAATACAGCCGAACTTGGACTAACTGACTTGAAATACTATATATTTTTTAAGTTTTAAAGTTTTTTATATTTTTAGGTTTTGCAGATAATGTCATCAAGAGTCGCTGTTAGAACGACACTGACTCATGAATAGTTAAATTGTATTATATTCAGAAAATGCCAACTTTTTGAACAATCTTATTATTAATAATGAAGCACATTTTTATTCAAATAAATATGTAAATAAACAAAACTAGCGAATTTGGTGTGTAGAAAATTTTAGAGCAGGGCTTAAACGACATTTACACCATCTCAGATGCGCTGTTGGGATTATGGCTATAAAAGAGTTTGCGGTCCATATACTTTCGAAAATTAATCTGAGCTTTAGAAACCATCTCTGGAGCAGTTCAGCGAAAAAAAAAATTTTTTCGAGTCTTTTTCACTTAGAGTCCCACTTGTTTTATGCCACAACTTTTAAAAACAACTGATCACACTAATCAGAGAGGAAAATCGTAAAATAAAAAAAAAAGTAAGGCAGGTAAATTATGCCTAATTGTCCATGATGGGCATTTCTGCGATAGTTTATAAGCATTATGTTCATGTTTTTCTATAGAAAATTTACACAATTATGCTGTATTTAATTAAATTTTTAAAACTATTAAAAAAGTAAGTTAAAATTAAAATCACTAAATTAACATCACTACATTCTTTAACTAAACTTTAGAAAATTATCATCCTCAAACCAATATAAAACATGACGTTGATACCCAGTCAAATAACCAAAAAATTTAATAACTTTAAATTTCATATTGCACTCTTGCATTGAAATGTTCAGTTTTAACTATTGTGAGATCTAATTCTATAGTAACTTTCATTCTTTGATATTTTCTTTTTTTCTCCAAAAAAATTTCATTAAAAAACTTTTATTAAAATTATTTTTCGTCCTAATGTTATTCACCCCATTTTCTCTTTGTAATTATACTCTCTTTTATTCAATACCAACTTTAAAACCACCTCATTACCATAAATTTCTATACCCATTCAATGTCCTATGTATGTAAAATTTTCAAATTTCCCCCCACTATTTCCAATTTTTTTTTTATTATTGCATAATTCTGATGTATATTTTAAAATGTCGTATAATAGATGTTTTAATGTACCGTTATCGATTACCTTAATAAAAGAGCATCTATATACCTAATCCCCTTCCTCACTTCTTAATACAAAAAAATAAATCTGTAGAAAGGGCGAGTTTTTGTTTTATAATCAAGGAACTTTTTACTTTATATTATTTACAAATTTTAAATGGGGAATCCAAAATTTTCTTTTATATCACAAAATCCCTTTTAGAATTCATCCATCAAATCATCAAATAGTGATTTATCATATAATGAAATTAGGAATGGGAACAGTTTAAATTTTGGAATGCCATAACAGCCAACTGCGATTTCCAAAATATCATGTGGAAATTTGATAAGGGAATCAGCAAATAACCTTTTTTAAAATAAAGATGATGATGGGGGTGGCATGGGCGCATGACTTTAAATGCAAAAAAAAACCCCTTCAAAAAAAAAAAAAAACTTTTTAAACAATGAAGCGCAATTATGTTACGAGATATGTGTTTTGCTGATTAGAAATGAGTTTTTGAATTCTTTAACGGAAATTCCAACAAATGGTTCCCAAAATCTATGGGTAATGCCAAATTATATTAGAACTTTTTTTTAAATTATTATTTTATTTATTTATTTATGAACAGTCCGCTACCACATAGAATGTAATGAATAATTCAGCCTTTCCTTTTCAGGTGCACCAGGTATAAATTATATTTTTTTTAGATATGATCCGAGCAGAGTTTGAACCCTGGTTCAACCCAGTAAATTGTCTTCTCTTATTATAGACCTTCTTGAACTTAGGTAGTACCACATTTCTCATATTTTAATATAATTAATTTATAATCCTTCTTATTTCAATATTGAATTCAAAAATCATATGTTCAATAATATTATAAATAAAATAAAAAACCAAAAATTTAACAAACCTATCGAATCACATATGTTCAGTTTTATTCAGCAGTTAGTAATGGTTAATGATCCGTCACAGCTTAAATGTGTATTATTTTTCTGCTAGGGAAAATCTTAAATTTATAACAGGATTAATTTGTTATAAAAGACTTTTCCTACATAACAATATTTAAAACTAACAATATTTCTAATTATCTTTTGTATAAAATGCGATTTACAATTTGTTTTTTTTTTTGTTGTTCTTAAATTTATTTAAGGGTAAATTTTACACCCAAAAATTATATTAGGGATTAAATATATACCACAGGGGTATCAATGAACATTCTAAAATCCTATTTGGGAAGGATTGAATACTATAGATTTTAAAACTTCATGTGCCTCATATTTACAAAATACAACTAAGTTGCTGTTTTAGCCAGTTATATGCTTGTAAAACTCACACGATTGTTTTTAGAATTAAAAAGAACTCAGATTTTACTTATTTTAGGATAATCAAACATAGAAATGCTATTTAGTTTTAATATTGTTAAATTAAAAATTACAGCAAAAAAGGAAAAACAGATTTCGTCTGCCGTAAAATTTCTATACTGCTCGGTGGCACAGGTACAGCGGTTGGAGTGTTGACCTTCATGCGAAAGGTCCGAGCTCGAATCCCAAGTGAAAAAACTTTTATCTGGTTTTGAACTCTTGACTAAGCTGCCTTTTGTTATTAGGGTCCAAATTAAAGGCTTAATCAATATGTAATAATTTTATATATCTTTATTATACATTAATAAAAAAATATAAACAAATAATTTAATTGAATAATATAGCTCACAGATGAATACCACACAATTTAAATACAAAATTATTACAATATAAACAAAATAAAATTGTATCTATTGAAAATCTAAGACGTTTCTACAAGTGTTATAAGGCCTAGTACTTCGTGTATTGGAATTCATTAAGATCAATTCTGCCTCCCTGTTCCAACAATAAAAATACTATTATAAGATGTTCAGATTTAACAGCTGAGACCACCATCATTAGAGCACCAAACTCTTACTTAAAATACCCGGGCTGGAATTGTTTTGAAGAATCAGAGTAGGTACCTCATCATTGAAATTTTTAGATTTTTATTAATTCATAACACATAACATAAATTGCTTTATTAAAATAAATTTAATAAATTCTCATAAGTAATAAAACAAACAATTGAATAATTCAACCAATTTTTACCATCACAATTTTTTTGAATATCTTTTTAACAAAGATCAAACAAAAGAACAAAAGTTATAAAAGTTTTTGTGTTTTGTTTTTTTATTTTTACTTGTAAAGTAAAATCAGGAAATTTCCTTTTTTTCCAATTCTTATCCTTAAAACAAAATTTGTTGAAAATTCGTGGTTTCATATCTTTTTTATTTGATAACTTTTATTAACAAAAAAAAAAAAATTAAAAGTCATCCCAAAGTATATTGAAGCCATCCTTTAAGAGTTCAACTTTTTGTTTCACTTCCACCCGCAATGAAATCATGTTAAAGTGTAAACATTTTTTCTTATCTTTTAAAATTTCAATAAGAAACACTTTTTAATTGTTTTTTATTTATTTCAAAATTTTTAACCCTTTATTTCCTAAAGTTTATTATTGAAATCCAATTTTTTTAACAATTATATCTGATATGAAAATTATAAATTTCAATTGTCAATTTGTAATCAATTTAATACACTTGTGATTTGTATTTGTATTAATATCTATATAAATAAGAGATGATTTACGTTACAAGTAAGTTCTCAAAAGAGTGAAAGGAAGTTATTAATTTGAAAATTTAGTGATAAATTTTATTTTACTGCTTCGAAATCAATGCTCGTGTCACTTACAAATGTCATGTCAAATATAAATCAAAATGAAGCCTTTGTAAGTCCCGCAAATGCAATATTAGAAGCAGTGCTAACGGCAGCGTTAGAGACGACAAATATTGGATCATCATTTCTACACTCAGCTGTTTAGCCTTTGAAGTCCTTGTATTTTTTGATGGTTTTCTTTATTATAGATATATTCTCTAATTCCACCCCTTTTCCTCAAATTTTTCGATACATACTTACTTACATATATTAAACATTTCTGAAGTAGCAAAGGTATTGATCAGTTTTTAAATTGTCCCTCTATTATTAAAATTTTGAAATATTTCTATCAAAAGATTTTATCATTTTTGAAAGCACTTTAAAATTTGGTTTGTAAAATGAAAGTGGTCGGAAAACATCTCATTTTGAGTATTAACAAGATTTTGCTTTGAATATTGTTGTACTTTAATCTATTAAACCTACGGCCATTTTAAAACATACAAAACAAAATTTTAAGATACAAATTTAGTATTTAATTATGAAAGTAGAGATTGGGAATGGAAGCTAAGAAATGGAGTACTGTGAATCAAGGACTAAGTATATGATAAGTAAAGAATACTTTAAATCCTAAATATCATTTATCTAAATTAATTTTTTATTATCTTACAGATTATACATGAATTAAGGGGTTAATTAATCTGAGCAATAGCTTAGTGGTAAAGACGTCGCCTTCCATGCGGAAGGTCTTGGGTTCAAACCCAGGTCGGATCATATCAAATAAAAAAATATGGTAAAATTATAGAATTATATCGTAATATAAAATAGGATTTAATTATTAAAAATATATAAATAACTCTTGTGCAAAATTAGTATTTGTGTATTCATAATCTTATAAAACAGTAATCAACGTCTTAGTGAACATAACTGTTACAGAAATTGAAGCCTATAGCCTAAATAGACCTAGTGAATGTCCTATACTCCTATAAAGGAATGGAAAAAGAAAAAAAAATGAAAAGGGTTAATTAAATTTAATAATATTAAAGGGTTAAACAGATCCTTGTTAAATAAATATTAAAAAAAAAATTAGTTGTCCTTATTAATGGATAAAAATAACAAAAGTACGTACATAATGGGAAAATATTCTTTCAAAACAATAAGAAAAATTTTTATTTTTTACAAAAGAAAGAGATAGCAATAATTATTATTAAATTTGTTTTCAAAAAAAAAATTGATAACTTCGCATGTACCCCTTTTATTAATATAAAAATTCTTTTACCATTTTCATTATTTTAATTTGTAAATCCTATTTCATATATAACTGACATTTGTATACCTTATCTTTTGTTAGTAAAATTTTGGGTGAGAAAAACAAAAACCAAATTTTTCTATTTCACTATTTTGAATACATGTGAAACATTTTTTTGTTTTTGATTTTCAACATAAACTTGTCGACCCTTCGTCGTTTCATTTATTTCGGTTTTCAATATCAACATTTTTGGATAGTTTTAATTTTTGTTATATTTAATATCATATCTCAAATAAATATATATACATATATATATATATATATATATACATAAAATGGAATTCACAATTGGAATTTTTTTTTTTTTAGAATATCTATTAAATTTAAGAAATAAGGGGTAACCTTGATGTTAACCTTCTCACATGAAACGAGTAAAACTTTTAATAAAAAAACTTTTTTTTTTTTAATTACTATGTTCACATGTCATGGGCGAATATAAAGTGAAATAATTGGTATGCACATTATATTTTAGTGTTTTACACATTGAAGATCTCTTATAGGTCAATCACGTTAGTGTGAACCCATTCAGATAAATATCTTTTATATAAACCTGAAGATAGATTACGCTTCAAGAACTGGTAGATACTGTCATATATTCTCTGCTGCCCTTTCCTTTATCACTGCCTACATATTAAACAGGAACAAAGTTTTTCAACTAGAGTAGTTTTAAATTCAATTTGTAGTTTTAAACCCAAAAAATGATTTTGTTATTATTTTTTTTTTTTTTTTTTTTTTAAGCGCTAACTGTTCAACTGTTAGGCTAATAAGTCTGTCTATACTATAGGTACATGTTGGAACAGGGGATCATATTATATTCGTGTTATTAGAATTGGTCTTATTGAATTCCACATACAATTTAAACATGAGATTGTACTAGGGGTTATAACATGTAGAAACGTCTTAGATTTTCAATATTTTACAATTCTATTTTTTGTTTATATTGTAATATTTTATATTTTACTATATCTGCGAGTTATATTATTTATTTAAATTATTTGTTTATATTTTGAATTTGTTTATATTTTTATATTAAAGTATAATTTATAATTATTAATTATAGATTATGCCATTAATTTGAACCCAATGGCGAATGGTAGCTGAGCCGAGTCGAAAACCAGAAAAGTTTTTCACTTTCACTAGAATTCGAACCCGGGCCCTTCTGCATGAAAGGTCGGCACTTAACCACTGTGCCACCCAACTATTTAATTATGTGGTATACTAAATACTCTAACATGCAGGCGCAAGCAAGCACCTTTTTCCTGTCATATTTAATGAGTAGCCGCACTTGGCCGCTCGTGTGTAAAAACAAATCTCTGAAAAATTTAGAATTCTATATCTTCTTAAGTTTTTGAATTATAGTACAATCGGACAGTCGGACGGACACGCACAACTACAAATCGATTTACTTTTCGATTGTGATCCAATCTATACATTTGAGTCTATATCTACCCACCTCTTTTTACTGTTTAGCAAACGAATCGCAACTTCTACCCTTTGAAATACTGGTATAATGCTCCCCATACACTTCGTTCTACAACTTGGTCCGCACTTTGCCGCTCTTGTATTAAAACAAATCTCTCAAAAATTTTGAAATCTCCAGCTCTATAAGTTTTTAAGTTATAGTGCGAACGAACGGGCGAAAGGGTACGCAAAGCCATAAATCGATTTACTTTTCGATTGTGATCTGATCTATACCTTTGAGTCTATATCTACCCACCTTTTTTTACTGTGCTGCAAACGTAATGGCAACTTTATTATACCCTTTGACAAATGGGTATAATGCTGCTTATACACTTGGTTGTACAATTTGGTTGGCCGGGTTTGTATAGTTCGTACAGTAAAATATGCAATAACTCACTTGGAGTTCGCGTGTTAGCAGCCTAAGATTGTTTTCTTAAACTCAAAGTTTCTACATGTAAACCAACAAACATGTATTTAAAAATAAATTAAGAATGCAGAAATGAATGAATATAATAATAGTTTTTCCATAAAGGCACGTGTATAAAGAATTTTATATTTTTTTAAGAGTTTCAAACTTTAATAAAATAATAATAATGATGGTTAAAGTTGGTTAAAGTTATAAATGATTCTCTCTCTTATAAAGAAAATTTATTTTAATTAGAATTTTTTCATTGTCATTCCTAGAATTAGTAACATTAGAAAAATTATGTACAATAAATTTACACGGTCTTTAAAATTTATTCGTTTTTATATTATATTAAATTTAATATTGCCCCAATATTTTTGTAGTTTTATTCAAGTTTCGTAAATAGTAAGGGTAAAAATAATCACAATTGGTTTTTATGATTAATGGTAATGCAATTGTTTAAATTGTGTTTTTAGTTTTTTACATACATAATACATATAGATCTTGAACTTCTAAATAAAGTTCTACTGTGTAATCATCCAGAAATTGGACTTTCCAGAAAAAGGAGCCTTTTCAGCCATTTATAAGTTGTATACTTTTTTCCCAAAGGAGCAAGTTCCTTTTTCACATGGAATTTGTCTATTTTTAAATGCTTTGGATGCAGCAGCCGGATCACCATATTAAAAAAAGGTATTCACAAATTTGATGGTAGATCTAATATGGCTAAAAAAATTAATAAAGTTCGACTCTTAAGTACAACCCAAAAAAAATTTAGTTTCGATTTCAAAATTTGTGGACTACATTTTTTAAAACCGTTTCAGTATTGGGATGTCTTGGGAACTTGAGATCCAGGTGCATGGGTGTTTTTAAAAAAAAGGATGAAGTTGATTTATAAAAAAACCCAAATTTCATCTTGTGAAGTATCATTGATATTTTTAATAGCGAGCTCTATATCTTTGATTGGAAACCATTTCAGGTAGTAGAGAGACCTTTTGAGAAAGTTTATTTTGGTTTTGTATACTACTCAAAAATCCTTGAAAAAGCGAGATTAAAAAAAAGCGAGATTTAAAAAAAGCTAGATTATAAAGAGCGAGATTAAAAATGTCGAGATTTTGTACCGCTCGCATTTATTTTACTAATCATACAGGATAATTCAATATTTTGAAACCATCAGTAACTAAGATCATCAGAAGCCATAGTTACTATTGTTACATCATACCAAAACATATTATTCAAAATATTATTTAATTATATTATATTTAAAAACTTTTCAAATATTGAAAACGACAACAATTTGTTAAAAGGAAGTTTAGTTTAACATATTTTAAAAAAAAACCATTTTTTAATTAGTTTAATTATTAAAATCTTATTTAAATATTAATATATAAAGGAATTTTTGTAAATAATCCTGCAAAATTACTTTTTAGTAACAATTTTTATACAACATGTTCAAAAATAAGATTCTTAGAATTGAAAATTTCTATATGAAATATAATTAAACAAAAATTTAACAGAACCTTATATCACGAACCGTCACATTCTTTAATAAAAATTTGTATGTACTAAATTGGTGTTTATTTTTACAATAATACGATAGCTATAAAAAGAAAATATTAGTATTAAATAATTCCTTCTAAGTCATATTTATCTATAAAAGAATCTTTTCAAGTTTCTTAAGTTCAAATTAACGAATTTTACCCCAAAATCAAAAATTTGCACTTAAAAGAATGGACCAAAAGTCCCGCCTGTATGTAAAAATTGGATAGCTTTTTTGGTTATTATTATTTTTTGTATAACATCACACAAAGTAACAGGCCCTATTCCCAGTGTTAATATTGTGCTTTAGCTTCTCTATAGTTTGAGGCTTGTTCAAATATACTCGTTCTTTCAGATAACCCCATTAGAAATAATCTGGTGCAGTTAAAATTGAATCATGAATTTCTTGACATATTTTGTTCATCAAAAATTTCATTTAAAAGAGTAACTGCGGCACGAGTTGTATGTTGTTTTGCTCCATACTCTTGGAATCATTTGTTGGAAGCTACAGGGCGCATAAAACTATTAATCATAGTACGATACCTGCCCCCATTTACAGTTACAGCATTATCAACTTTATTCCTAAAGAAGTATGAGGCCTTATAAGTCCTTGTGATGCCACCCCACTGCATGCTGTACATTTGAGCGAGTATAATTCTCGCTGGTAAACAACTCTGGGGTTTTCAGTACCTTAAAATCGCATATTTTTCTTATTCACATTCATTAAGATGGATTTATGCTTCATCACTAATAATTAAATCACTCAGTAATTTTTTAAAAAAAAACCCAGTACAATTGAATGGCCATTGGGAAAGAATATTTGGTTCGTTGCTCGTTGCTGTAATTAACATAAACGAAAAAGAAAAGCCATTGTGACTTTTGGCCCATCCTGTATTATTTACATTTTGTATTATATTATTATTCTGAATAACATTTTGGCCTATTTATTTCATAACCTATTGGTCAGGCTTTACATGATAATTCAGCGAACTTGTATAAAATACAGTGCAATCACAACTACTGGTAAAAAGAAATGCAGGCACATATGACACGCTCCCCTTCAGATATCAGAGTAATGCCGATTGCCTGCCGAATATGGTCTTAAACCTACTTAAGTATTTTTACAACTTCAAAAACATTTTCTTTCAATAATTTAAAAATTACTTAAAACCAAATTTGTTTTGAAAACTAATTTTAATATAATTAATTAATTTTTTTTTATTTTTCTATTTTATTATTTTCACATAAAATAAAATCACGTGATTTATATATAGGCAATAAAAAAGGAATTTTTTTTCATGTTTCATTTCTTTCATATATCCTTTAATCTAGATTCTAGGATCATTGAACTTAGCAAAGGGGTTTGGTTTATTTTATTTTTCCTAAATTAGTTTGTCTTTAAATAAAATTGTAGGAAGAAATAACGATAATTACCTTAACGGTATTTAAAAATGCCGTCCACACATGGAACACCACACGAAACCAATTTAAAAAAAATTAAAGCAAAATCATGTTATGTATTATACAAGAGCAAAAATTATGATTTATTGTTAAATGTATATATATAAATATTTATATACGTATATAAAGGACAACAACCATCCATTATTAAATTTATAATGAAATTAAATTAATTTTATTTATTTTTATTATTTAAATAGTCTTTTCTTAGTCTAAAGCTTTGTTAGAGCTCATAGATTAAACTGGATTTCAAAATATTAGTATTCGCATAACAATTTTAAATATGTACATAGTGTCCAACGCTTAGTTAGTCCTTAGGTCAGTATGTAATAGACAAGGTCAAGGCAAATCAATGTAAGTAGGTGAGGTCTATTTTGTCTCCAACTCGAGTTGCAAAGCTTCAAACCGTGCTTTGTGAGATTCAATACATATTCTAATATTTAGAGCTTTAAAATGAGTCATGTACATGATTGTAAAGCTAAAAATTCCGAAGCTATGTATATACGAGTATATGTTTTGTATTTATATATACATAGTTTTTATTAATTTTTATATATACTTTTACAACTTTGAACCTTTATAACCCGAGTAGGATGCAATATTCCTCCTTGCACTTTGTGGTACAATTCTTTATTTGTCAGGAATGCTCTTATACCACCTACTGGTATATGAACCAGTTTAATATTTTTTTATTAAAATTGGTGTAAATGAATTCACAGATAATTACATGAAAATTTTTAAAATTCAAAATGCACTGAAAGTTCAAAAATCCAATTACAACCGGAAATGTCACTTCATCTTCCAAATATCATATTAGCTTTGATTTCCATATTTTGCATTTATTTAGTACTTCACTTCACCTAAATGGTGTACAACACTTGGTACTGCAATTTACTTCTATATAAGATTGAGAATTTAGATTAGGGCTTTTTTTTTAAATACAAGTTCTAAAATAACTTAGAGCTTCTTAATTATGTATACGGTGTTTCCATGGAATTACACTGCGGTAGAGGCAGTTGCATGGGTTTTAATGAGTAGATAATATTTTTGTATAAAATCAATATGCAGTTCTTGAAAGATTCCGAGACATGGGGGTAAGGAAACAACAATGTATTCTAATATTAACAATGTCTTTGGTTCAGGACTATATAATTTTTAAAAAGATATTTAGACTTATTTTTAAATTTTCAAAACTCGGCGCCTGACTTAAAAATTTTTAAAAAAATGTTATATGTTTGCGTTTTTGAAATAACGAATTTTTGATTTAGATAAAAGAGTTTTGGAAATAAAATTCCTAAATTTAACAATCCAGAGCTCTCCCATTAATGGAATTAAAAACTATTAAAAAATATTTCAAAATTAAAAATATAATAAACAAAATATTGATAAATGATAGGCTTTGCTATATACTTGCAATATTTTTGAACAAAATTTCAACTTATATATATATAAGTATGTATTTATTTATATTTGTATGTATTTATGAATTGAAATAAAAGAAACAAAAACAAAGAATAAAGTTATTCAAAAAAATTCCATTCATTAAAATTTAATATACATGTGTAATGTATGTAATCATAAATTGCCTCTACATATGTAAACAAATATGACAATAATCTCCCGCTAATTTATGACTTTATTTAATTTAATTTAATTTACAAGTGCAACAATAAAAATAAAAAATAAATAACAGTTTTCATTTTCCATATCTTTCTCTTAGAAAGTAAAATACTAAAAAAATTGTACTTTCATTCTCTCATCCTAAAAAAAACGAGGAAGAGTGTAGTAGAGTAGACTGTGTCAACTCTGGGATACCCGTATGACCGTAACATATACATTATATCATCCGGTTAATTACTTTTGGCAAAATTTCAAACATTCAGCTTTATTAGGTGCAGAGTAATGCTCATATAAAAGAAGGAGTTGTATGGCAGCTACTCGAACCCTCGGCAGTAGAACAACAAAATTTTGCAGTAACTTTGGCCATTACACTAAACTATTTTTTGCAAAATTTCAGACACCCAGCTTCATCAGGTGTAGTGTAAAGCTCATATAAAAGAAGGAGTTGTATGGCAGCTACTCGAACCCTCTGCAGTAGACCAACCAAATTTTGCAGTAACTTTGGCGATTATACTAAACTATTTTTGGCAAAATTTCAGACACCCTGCTTCAATAGGTACAAAGAAATGCTTATGTAAAAAAAGAATTTGGTCAAGACGGCTATTGCATAAAAACGAATTTCAAAATCCTAGCTCCTTTATTTTTTGAGTTATCGTGGTGACTGACGGACATACCTTTGAGTCAATATCTGCTCCCCCTCCTTCTCTGCGTCATAAACGTAATGGCAAATTTAGTATACTCTTTTGATCTATAGTCATACGGGTATAAAGATAATCTTAGAACCAGTATGATGAGAACAATATAACATATTGATAGAGATATTGGAGAATTCATTTAAAACATAATGCTTATTATAATATTATTATACGAGTATGATAAGCATTTTTAATATATGTACTTTCTCTTTCTCTCCCTTTCTTTCAAATAAATCGTAAAAAATTTTTAAATCAAAATTAATTTATAATAATAAAAACAAAAAAAAAATTAATTGAGAATTTAGAAGTTTGTCTCAACTTTTAATGAAATAAGGAAGTCAACTGATAATAACGGATAATATTATACGCGAAGCGCGATTAATGGAATTATTTAATTAATTTATTTGTTGTACAGCGACCTGTATCATATTGTTCTATTAAATTTTTAAATTAAATTTTTAATTAAAGATTCTTAATTTATTTAATCATTTATAGTAAGTTTTGGTTCTTTTTAACAACTTTTTAATTTTAAAAATGAAAATCAATTAATATTATTGGTACCACCTTATAGAAGGAGGTTTAAAGCATTTTCTTATTAAAGTTTCCTTAACAATTTCAATAAATCCTAGAATCTAAAATAAAATTATAATTTATAATGAAGTTACTATAAACTAATTTTAATTCAAAAATCACAAATTCCATATATTTTTAAAAAAAAAATTATTTTGACAGAAGTATGCATACATTATTTTTTTTTTCAATTTCAACATATTTTCATTTTGATACTTATTGTGTAATGTCGACTCTAAATTTTTAAAACTTCAATGGATATAATCGAAGAAATTAAAATAAAAATTTTAGAAAAATTATAAAACTAAATTCAAAAAAAATTTGATTGAATTCCACTGGATGGCCATCTAATATATGTTTGATTATTTGCAGGAACGGGAAACTTGACATCTATAAAAAATGATTTCAAAAATTCTTCATTTAACAGTTATTTTAATGTTAGTGCTGCACATCAAAAGTCAAAAATTACTAAACAATCAAGGTAAGAAATTATTATTATATACGTATTATTAAAATAATTCTTTTAATTGGGCTTTATCTTTGTTGATAACATCTTATGTATGTGTTTGTAGCACCGTTTAATTTAAATTTACATTGTGCCAATTTGTAGAACTAATTTAATAATGAAGACATGTCCTACATGTCCTAAAGTTGATTCATTCTAATTTCAAAAAGTTTACATTTAATTAAAATAATTAACCTTATAATGGTACTTAACAAGTGTAATGGTAACAATGTATTGGTACTTACATTTTAGGTGTATACACATACATAATATAATATATATACATTATCATCAAAATGTTTGCACATGGGGTTACAGTTTTGTTTGGTGGACTTGGCTTGATTGGAGACGTCATATTGATTGGATGGCTTTAATGGGTATTTCAATGTCAATAGCACCAATTCAAGAAGAAATTTGGACAAGAATTTATAAAGATTTAGGTTTAACTAAGGATGAAATTAATGATCATTTAGCTGGTCCTGCATTTCTCCCCTGGTACTAATATTTAAACATAAATGTAAACAATTTTTTTTTAAATATTATTATTTTTTCTAAAGGCTACGTATGGGTAACATACGAGGTTGGGGAGGACCTTTAACTGACACTTATAAAATTAAACAAATGGAATTGCAAAAACAAATTATAAAAGCAAGTCGGGAATTGGGTATGACAATTGCTGTTCCAGGTTTTGATGGCCATGTTCCAGTGGCAATGGAAAGGATTTTTCCCAATGCATCTTTAACCCCAATTAATTGTTGGAATAAATTTACGCAACAATATTGTTGTCCATTGTTTTTAGATCCTGAAGAAGATGCTTTTCAAGCAATTGGTGTAAAATTTCTAAAAGAAATTATTAAAGAATATGGTACAGATCACATATATTTTATAGATCCGTTTAATGAAATTAAACCTAAATCGTCAGAACGTAATTATCTAGCTAAATCAGCCTTTAATATTTATAAAACTATAAATTTAGTTGATCCAAAAAGTGTCTGGCTGCTTCAGGGTTGGATGTTTTTAGATAGTCTAACTTGGTCAAAACAACTTATAAAATCATTTTTAACAGCAGTTCCCCAAGGCAAAATGGTTATATTGGATTTAATGTCAGAAATGTATCCACAATATGAACGCACGGAATCATATTTTGGCCAACCCTTTATATGGTGTATGCTACATAATTTTGGAGGTACACTTGGTATGCATGGTTCAGTAGACATAGTTAATACAAGAATTGAATTAGCACTTAATATGGCAAATAGTACTATGATAGGAGTTGGTATAACACCTGAAGGAATTAATCAAAATTATCCTATGTACGAATTTGTTTTAGAAAGAGGTTGGACACATAATAAATTTAATGTTAATATGTGGTTTAATAAATATATTGAATCAAGATACGGTTTAAGAGATATTAATTTAGAAAAAGCTTGGAAAATTATCTTAGAAACTGTGTACTCATATCGAGGTTTAAGAAAATTACATGGAAAATACACAATTACACGCCGTCCTAGTTTAAAAATTGAACCATATAATTGGTACAATCCTATTGATTTTAAAGATGCTTTTAGATTAATGTTGAAGGCAAATAATACATTGCAAGAAAATGTATTGTATCAACATGATTTAGTTGATATTACTAGACAATATTTACAACTAGTTGCTGATTTTTTATTTTTAAAATTAAAGTATGAATACAACGCTAGAGATTTAAATAACTTAGAATTTACATTTCAACAGATAATAAATTGTTTTAATGATTTAGAAAAAATTTTAGCAAGTAACAAAAATTTTTTACTTGGCAATTGGTTAAAAAGTGCAAAAGAAATGGCTGCTACAGAATTAGAAGAAGAAATTTATGAATTAAATGCACGCAATCAAATAACATTATGGGGACCAAATGGACAAATCATTGATTATGCTGGAAAACAATGGTCTGGTATCGTAAAAGATTATTTTCTACCAAGATGGAAACTATTTTTCAATGAAATACGAAATGCTCTGAAGAAACAAAGAAATTTCAACGAAGGAAAATTTAAAGAAAAAGTTTTACGAGATGTTGAACATGCATTTACAGTTAACAGAAAAATTTACACCACCATCCCAAGAGGAAATTCGATTAAGATAGCAAAAGATATATGGAATAAATGGAATTCTTCAATTTTTTTTGAACAATCAAATCAATATTTATTGGGAAAAAGTACTACTCCTACAGTCTATTAATTAAAAAATTAAAAATAAAAAAATTTCCTTATAGTTGTAATAAATTAAATTATTCAAAATACATATTTTAAATATAAAAACTGTTTTTATTATTCATTATTTTGATCATAATTAACTTTTCTCTTTCACTAATTGTCTTTGGTTTAATAAGTTTTTTTTAATTCATTTTAAATTTGATTGTTTTTCTATTAATCGTAATTAACATTTTAATATTAATCAAAGCGCTTCACCTCATCCTCCAGCCGGAGAATTAGCGCATCCTTCTGGTTCAGCTCCTCCTTGAACTTCTCAAGAACCAGCACATCCACAAGGGTAGTAGTGCCTCCAGCACTACTATCCATTAGAGCAGCAAAAATTCGTCAAAAAAATTTCAAAATTCAAAGAGGAAAAAAAAAATTATTTGAAATTTAAAAAAAATTTTTTAAAATTAAATTATTTAAAAATTACTTTTCTGATTGAAATTTCAAATCGAATACATATAAAATGTGTTAAAAAAAGCCTATTAAGACATTTTTAAATTATAAAATTAAAATTTAGGTATAAGCCCCTTTTTTAAAACATCAAAAACATGATCAAAATCACTGCAGTTCAACTGCAATGAGTCTTTTTTTTTTCATTTTCCATTCTTGTTCTTAGCAAAATCAAATTTGAAAATAAAGTGCTGAAGGACTATATAACTTACCGGAAGTTTTTACATAAAAACATTTTAAATGGTAGGCTTTGGAGTGTGGCATAGATAAGTTCAATATTTAATGTATTTACTATTTAACTTAAAAACTTGTCCTTTAAGTAACAATTTTACTCTTTCTTCATAAAATCAACGTCAATTAAACACAATTATGACTTACAGAATGTGGAAAATAATTTAAGAAAAAAGAAACAAATAGTATTTTTAATTATATTTATTTTATTATATTAATCTATAGAATTTTGTTTATAAAGTAAGACTTTTAATTTAGATGATATATAGAAATATATTTCATATAATTTTTTAATAGCACAATTACATTTTATAAAATAATATTTCAATTTTAATGCATTGTAAATTTAAGGTTTTTTTTATGAATATTTTCATTTTGTTTAATTTAATTTAAGCTCAAAAAGCGATGACAGCCAAAAATTATTTTTTTGTAAGGCGAAAATAAAAAAAGAAAAATAAAACACAAATACATAAATACACAAACAATACAATTTAAAATAAAATTAGAAATGAAAAAAATAAGCTGCACAGAAATTCAATTACAATTTTCTCATACATATTTACTTAATTTTATTAGGAATGTTTATGGAACACTATTCCTTTTAACAGAATTTTTATTAGTATTCCGCAATTCAACAAAGCTTTCATTTGATTCAACAGACTCTGTATTTGAATTAGATAAACTGCTATTACTATCTGGCTGTGGAAGTGATTGATAACCACTATCTAAATTATTATTAATCATCGAATCTGATTGAACACTCAATGGAAAAATAAATTCACATGTATTATTTGTTGTGCCACAAATATTATTGCTATTACTACCAACAACAATACTACCATTTCTTTCCAATCTTCCAGTAGTTCCATTATTAGTATTATTAATAATAGTATTTAAAATATTAATTGCTTTATTATTACCGATATAATTGTCAGTTGAAATTTCTTCTGTATTTTTTATTGTAATTTGAGTAATGTCATTAAGATTTTCATTGTTTTCAGGCATCATCATATCTAACGACTTATGATTTAAACTTTTTAAACGTTTTGAATTAGCTGATAAAGCAACATCTGCAGATAATTTTTTCATATCATTTGAATGAGTCATTTTTACAGAAGTATCCGTTAACAACAAAGCTGAACGTGCAGTATTTTCAAAATCTTGATCATCTTCAACTTTATCATTGTCACAATTATGAATTTTATTATTTTCACAATCTTCATTATTTTCAAAACCATTATTTTGTCGAACATCTTTTATATCAACATTATTAATATTTTCGCGTGTTGAAATGTCTTTATCATTTATAACCATCCCTTCATCATCATCAGAATTTTCAGCATTTGTGTCAGTATATCCAACTGCACCAACGCAAATATCATCAATTGATGGTGAATTAGATTCATTTTGGTTTAAAAGTCTACTATTCTCTAAGGTAGATTTATCGAGGGTTTCAATAGATACCAAATTGTTTGAAGAACAAATTTGATCTGCTTCAGCTAAATCTTCATTTATCATATTATTACTACTAGTACAAGGTGATCCAATTTCATGTTGATGTTGATATTGATTTTGTGAATGGCGATGACTGAAATGAACATTTTGCTGATTTAAATTGAAAAAAATTTCATTCACCGCATGCGTTTGATTTTCTGAACTGTTTAAAACTTTAGCTTCTGATTTGTAATTGACTCCTGGTTTAGGTAAACTATGTACCTCATTCCATTGCATTTGATTATTAAATGCAAGGCTAGTTTTATTTTGAACCTGATTGATATCGCTTACTTGGAAAAATCCTACATCCCCACCATCACCGGAATAACGCGTTGTTTTAGCTAAATTAATATTAGAATCTTCTACTAATAATTTATTTAAATAGCTTTGATAGTTTGCAAGAAAATTATCCTTTTCATGATTTTGAAAACTTTTCATTTTTGTAAAAACTTCTTTAGTAGACAACTTAATGCGATATAATAAGGATCGTAAAGAGGCTGCTAATACCGGTGATGGTTGCTGCAAATTAATTATGGCATCTTCTAATGTTTGAATAGTGATTTTAACAATTCTTAAAAGTGTTGCATCATCAATTTGTTGCTTTTGAATTTCTTTTCGTATTTTAAATATTGTATAACTGATTATATGAGATTCTGGACGTTTCTTAAATTAAAAAAATAAAAATAATTTTCCAGAGGAATTTAATTATTTAATAACTTACTCTAGGGATATCATTTGCAGTTCTTGGTTCGACAAAATTTCGTGTCTGGTATTGTTGATTTATTTTTTCATTTCGCATATCATTTGATTTTTTCTTTTGCTGTATTACGCTGTTATCGTTTGGAAACTTATAATCTTTTGTATTAAAAAACAATGATTTAATATCGTAATCCCGTATATTGTCATTGTTTGATACACTAGGTATTGAATTTCTATGATACAGACCATCAGGCAACACATTAGTTTGTGAATTGAATTTTAAATCCGGCTGGAAACTTAAATGTGTTGAAAGATTTATATCATCAGTCTTGTAACAATTTTGTGTAGTTGGATTAATTTCTGGTACGACTGTAGCTGTATTTTGAACATCTGACGCTACAGCTGGTGAAGTTTCTTCATTTTCCATTTCGTTATCACCATCGTTAGACTCTGTGTCGTTATTTGTACGATGATGACGGCGATGCTGATTAGATGTAGAAATATTTGAATTATAAAAGGACTGAATTAACATATTTCTCAAAGGGTCATAAGCTGGTGCCCCTTTAATTTCTTCAAATAATTGGAAAAGAAATTTGGGGTCAGATTTTTTTTCTTGAATAATCGCATAAGCTTGTCGATAAACGTCTTCTTTTAAGGATTCAAAAAATTTTGAAGTAAACCTGCAAAAAAAAAAGTTGACATTTTTATTTATTTATTTCAAATTAAGTTTTTTTGCAAGACTTACTTATCACTTTTTAATGCGTTCACTAAAAGATTTCTTTTTATTTCTTCTGAGGTTTCATCAAAACCAACTGCGCCATCACCCATTTCTTCATATCTATGATCATTATTTTGATGATTTAAAACATTATGACTACTTTGACTGCTATTATTTCCAACATTATTATATCCTAACGAATCATTTAAATTTAAAGTATTATTTGGAGCTGATTGGGTGTGCCTTAGTCTTTTCGTGGAAGCATTACAAGACGCTTTCATCGGAACTTTTTTTGGTTCATGAAGACCAAAATTAAAATTCATATTACGAAAATCTGGACTACCAAAAAATGAAGCAACATTCGATATATTATTGCTACTACTATTTATATTATTATTAATATTTATATTATTATTGTTAGAAATAGAATTAAAATCAAAAATATTCTCATTTAAATTATCTGATTGACCAACTGATAAATTTGAACTAGCTGAACCACCTTGATTTACTTCTAAATGTTGAATTCCGTTAATATTATTATTAAAAGCGCCAATATTTGCTTGATTATTCCCAAAATTACCAAGATGTTCTGTATTTAATGTCGAATTGATGTTTACGGCCGATGTTGTTACAGCATTCGGTATTGTACTTAAATTTAAAGGCTGCATTGCATTAGACTGTATGGTCGAATTAGATGCCTGATGTTGATTATTTGAATTGAATTCATTGCGAAATGTATGGAAATATTTATTTTCATAATTAGACGGATTTAAATTATTTGAATTAATCGTTCCTAATGTATTATTTGTGTTCGGTACATTAAGACTTAAATTTGTTGAAGATGTTGGTCCAACTACACTAACTGAAGACAATGGCCGACATTCATTTTGCAGATTAATATTGTTTGATGATGGAATTGGAGACAAATTAAATGAAGAAGAATTATTCATATGAGCATGAATAGGCTGTTGCTGTTGTTGATGTAAAAGGTGTTGTTGAACTTGTTGTTGTAAATGTTGTTGATGCATTTGATGATTAAGCTCTTCATTGCTTTTGCAAGAATTACTTGAAAGTAAATTTTGACGAGAATAACTAAAATGAAATTTAAAAATTTGAATAGAATATAAAATTTAAAACAAAAACATTAAACAAACAAATAAACTAAAGCAGAATAAAAGCAATAATTGAAATTTAGTAAATTAATGAACACATTAGTTATGTAGGAATGCATCCCTTAAAATCTAAGATGTTTTTTTGATGAAATTAATACAAATTATTTAAGATTAGAAATTCTTGAATAAGCCTTAAAAATTTATATTTATTTGGAGCGGAACACTTTTTTAACAGTTTTTTAGTTAATAGGAAAGCAAATCATACTTCGCAAATCATACTCTATTAAATTTCACTAGACATTCAAATTTCTTATTTATGATAACTTACCATAAATCAGAAGTAGATGCTTAAACTGAATATAAAAGGAAATCTATATAATTTAGAAAACACATATAACATACCCCAGAATATAAATAAGAACTATAAATTGTGGACAAGCTAAATGACAGAATTAAAAATTCCTTTCATATTGAAACTTTCAGTAAAAAGATTTTAAAAATTTTTTTGCTTTTTCAATAATTTGTTACATCAAAGTGTTATAATGAATTTCACTTTGATTTTAAAAAAACGTTTAATTGATAAAAAAATTTAAAATTTGAAATTAAAAATATTAATCATAAAATTACATTAATTATAAATTCAGCAACTTTAAAATGCATAAAAATCATTAACTTAAAAAATCAAAATAATAAAAGCAAAGCAAAACTAATGGAAATTTAAAATATACGATACATTTTTAAATATTGATAAATTTTTTTTTTAATTTTTATTTTTGAAATTTGATTTGAAACATTTTGTACATGCATTTTAAATTTGCTGAATTTTTGAATTTTTTTCATTCCAAATAGAGCATTTCTACGACAGTTACAACATAATTACACATATTATCGTCATCTTTTTTAAATCTAAAAATATGAAAAAGTAAAAATCAAAATATTATCTATAATTCCTCTTAGAGATCATTGTTAACTTATATCAGAACTTTTAAAGATAAAATTACAAGTATGTATGTGTCTCTAATAATTATATAACTTTGTAACTAAATTAATAAAAAAAATAACCACCACCAATTTAAAATTAAATATATTTTTTTTTGATTTTTTATTGCTTTTTATAACAGATATTAAATAAAAAATACTTTAAACAAAAAAGAATATAAAAAATTTGATATTACTATTGAGAAATTATGAAATAAATATAATTATAAATACAATATTGATTATATATATATATGTACTTCTATGTACATATATGTATGTCTAATAAATATTCAACAAAATAAAAATATATTTGTTTTACAGAAACATTTTTTAACAGTTGTCTTTCAAAATTTACCTTCTGAAGTTATCCCAGTAATTATTTGCTCTCGTGCCCGGTGCAACTTGATTGTTCAATGCTCCGGCTACTGTAACCGCTGTTGAAGATGCAGGTGAACTTGTTGTATTCTGATGCAATAAATTCGAATTGGAATTATTAATATTACCAGCATGTTGAGATTGATGTTGTCCAATTCCTCCAATATTATTATTATGGTGGTGCATGAAAATTGGACCTGCTGAATGATTATTAGCTTGATATGATGGATCATTGTTTAAAAAATTAATTGGTTGATTAGTAGAAGCGAAAGAAACATGGCTACCGGCATGAGGAGCAGATTGTGGAGGTGGTACTTGATTTGCATATACGGCACCAGTTGTTGCTTGTTCAGCTGAATAATTATAACTTGAATTAATATTTGATGTTGCTGAGGTCATAGATTGTTGAGCTGCTGCAGCATCTGTCAAAGATGAATTTTGGATTAAATGGCGACGTTGTTGTTGTTGAATAAAATTACTGCTTGTATTATAATTGAATGCGTTATACTGACGACTTGGTGATATAGGCGTTGAAAGAGATTGTTGTTGCTGTTGTAATGTTGAAAACAATGGTCCCGGCAATGTAACTGAACCATGCAATGGTTGTTCTGATTGAGCTCTATTCATTCCAATGCCATAAAGTGTACTATTTTGGGATAATGGTGGAACCGATTCTGGTCTGTTATTTTGCAATGATTGTAAATCTGGTGCAGTATTCATAATACGTTCATTAAGCTTATCAATTAAAAAAATAATAATAATATTTTAATAAAATTTATAGAAAAGAAATTAAAAAATAAAATTTTGATTCGTGTTACTTACCATTACAACCGTATTATTCAAATTATTAATTTCTCTTTGTTGATGCCATAACATTTGATTACATTGACAAACAGAATTAATAAGCATTTGTTGTGTTTGAATAAATTGTTGAAGTAAAACTGGATCATTAGTTGGAACGGGAATTGTATTTGTTGAATTTGTTGGATTCATTCCCAAATTGTTCCATCCAGAAATTGGAAATGCATATTCACCACTAGTATTAGGTTGTCCACAACTACCAATATGAGGATACGAATATGGATGCTGATATGGATATGGATTCCATGTACCAGGAATAAAATGTTCACATCCATGAATTTGTGAAGCATGTGGATGTTCGTGTGAATTTTTTCGCCAAACTGGATTATTTATTGACCTCATCGGCGGTGGCATACTAAAACTTCTTGAACTTCCGGATTGCATACTGCCTGCTTCTAATGACGCCGTTACTCCATTACCATGAACATCTGCTGCACCAGAATCCGCAGAATCCTTTCCCCGATTGGAAGTATTTATAATATTTGCAGCAGCACTAGTAACTACATTTGTTGGGCAATTTTTATCCTGATTAACTGAAGAATTGCAAGATGTAGAATTTGCATTTCTATTTATATTGCTCCTATAAAAATTTATTTCTTGTTTAATTGTTTCATTATTCGTTTCGTCATCTATATCTTCATTATCTTCATTCCCAGTAACAGTTGCGGTTTCATCATTTTGTTCCTCTTCAGATTGCAAACTCTCACATAATCTTTGAAACTCTTTTTTCTTTTCTTCGTATTCAGCTTTTAAAGTATCCTGTTCCAATTTGGTAGTATTAGGCTTCTGCTGCATAGTATTATTATTCATGGCAGATAAATTTTGTTCATTTTCTTTATTAGAAACATTATTTTTTTCATTTACTTCGAAATCTCTTTTATGTTTCAGTTCTTCACGAAGTGCTTTTAAGCGATCCCGTTCAGAAGTTAAGCTCAATGCTTGATTACGTAAATCATCTGTCATTTCATGAAGTAAACGAACTCGTTCACTCATTGCAGCTTCTTCAGCTGTTTGATCATCATCATGATTTTCAAAAGCATTCTTTACATTTTTAGTAAAATCCTTTTGCAAAGATATTGGAACCTCAAGAGGAGCTTTTTTTGAATTTCGATTTATATTTGACTGCACATCTTCTCTTCCAATATCTTTTACACTTGGCCCTTCTGCTTTTTCTTCTATTAATTTTACAGTAGCCATCATATCTTTTAAGCGTTGAAGTTGCTTTTTCATAACATTTATATCGGCAACTTTTTGCTTTATCATATTAGCAGTTTCAGGATCCATTTCATCATTATCAATTTCATTGTCATCTTCGGTATCAGTATGCCCGTTTTGCTGAAGTAATGAATTTGATATAGTTGGAAGTGGTTTTTTACTTGCACCAACTAATTCTATTGGTACAACCCGTTGATATTCAACAGGGACAACCCTAGTTGGTATGGATGGCGCTGCAGTTTCTGCTGCTATACCATTCGTTATAACTAAAGTTAATATTTTAAAAATTATTTATCAATTAGAATACAACAAATAACATACCAGGAATATGATTTTCTGTATGATGATTTCCATTAACTTGTTGTTGTTGTTGTTGTTTTTGTGGTTGTTGCTGTTGTTGTTGTTGCTGTTGTTGGGAAATTGATTTTTCAGCATTTGTATTTATACTTTGTAATTCATCAACTAAACTTCTCATTTCTGTTCTATGAGATTTTAATTCATTTAATTTTCGTTGTAAAAGTTCTTGTTCAGCTAATAAATCTGGACTATCATCACCCAATAATGCACTTAATTCATTTTGATTTTGAATAAAAGTTTGTAAATTTTTCATACGATTTACTAAAGCAGACATATCATTATGCACTTGTTCAACTGATTCATAATCAGGTGCTCCACCATTTTCATTTGATCCATTAGTACTTCCACCGGCAACAAAACGTATTGGCATTTGATTACGTACTTGTTCCATTTCAGTTAAATGTTCTTTTGCAGCTTGTTGTAAACGTACTAATTGCAGTTGTTGATCTTTTATATTTTGTATATTACGATTTGAACTTTCAAGTCTTTGTTGAAGTTCTTCATAATTTGGTGTTGAAGGTTCAGCACCACTTAATGTATGTATGCTTGAAACAGAATGTGCTCGATCGCTCGTCTGAAATGAATTAAAAATTTTCTAACATATTAGAAAAATAATGTAATATACCTTCTATATATACAAAAAAATATTATAAACTGTTTAATAATAATCATAAAACAAACATTACATTTAACCAAGTCCCAAGATGGAAAAATAATAAAGTAAAAAGGCCACAAATTGTTAATTAAAACGTAAAAAACAATTTTTAATATATTAGACATTTTTATTGATATATTTCAATATTTTTTTTAAAATATTTTTGACAACAAATTTAATTTTTTTTTTTTTAAATTTTAAATCAAGTAAATAAAAAACATCATTATATACAACGTCTTCTAGTACTCAGCTTTAACGCGTAATTCATCCAAAATGGAAATTATAGTATTAAAAAATGAGCTTCTAAATGTAATATATGAAAATGTTTTTACATTTACATATTGTTAAAAAAGAAATACTTTTCTTTTATTTTTAAATATGAATAAAAATATATATTTCTTAAAGATTAATTTGGTTGATCCAAAATTTAGATTTTGGAAAAACCACATTAGTATTTCAGATTAAATGCCAAAATAAGAAATTTATTTGTTGTATGAATCAAAAGCAAAAACTAATAAAGCGCTTAAGATTGTTAATTGCTCACGCAAAAAAAAAAAAAAACTCTTAAACATTTAGAAAATAAATTGTATAATAATTCAAAAAATAAAAAATTAGGCAAAATAATAAACAAACTAAATAAAAAATCCAAAAATAAACTCATCACCTCACTTTGTGCGACATCTTCTAAACTTGTAGAATTTACTATAATTTCATCATTTTTACTTTCTCCGTTCGTTTCATTAACCATATTGAATTGTTCTATATATTCCTTTTAGAGTAAAATAAATTTTTGAAAACAAACAAACATAAACATAATATAAAAAAAAAATATAAATAAATAATTAAATAAATATAAAGGATTTCCATTAAAATGAAAATACCTTATATACTATAAAAAAAATTACTACTCCCCAACCAAACTATGACACCATTTAAAAGTAATACTAATATTTTATATATTTGCCGAAAAAAAAACTGAAATATTTATTCGCTTACCTTTTGATTATTTAATTTAGATGTAACCGATAAAAAATATTGAATAAAATTTAATCGTTCCTCCCAAGTTAATTCGCTATTTATATCAGTTGATAAATGATTTATTGAATTATTTCCGTTTCCGCTTAAAATTTGTTGATCACATAAAATATTCTGATATGTTGTATTTGATAATACACGATTTTTATTATTACCAAGAAGATTATAATGATCTTCGGTTGTTGTATTTGTTGAATTACCAGGAGTTGTTGGTATAACAACACCAACGGCTGCTGAAGTTGATGATGAATTTGATATATTTATATTTTGTTCACCGTGTAGATTATTTTGTTGTTGCGATTGTTGATGTTTTTTATTTGTACTACGTCGTGGTATTGGTCGTACTGGATAACAAAAACGTTGATTTTCTTGAAAATTAATGTTCTCTAAATAAAAAATTAAAAAATAAATAAAATATTAAAAATTTAATTATACGTAATAATTAACGGTATTTTTCAATATTTTATTATTATCACTACGTATGTAGTTAATTGTTATTTTATTATTAGTTGCCTTGGTAACATATTAGATTTAGGATTTTAAGACTGGGCCAAAAAATTCTGGAGAAAGCCATTTTAAAATCAATTTTTTTTTAATACAGAATATAAAATTTGATAAACATACTTTAAAACAGTAGATATTTAAATACCATCGACCATTGACAATAAGTTAATGCTTGAACTAAACCTCATTAAAAAGCGTTTCATTTAAAAAAAAAGCACATTTTAATGAAACAATAACGAACAAATTATTAAACACTCATTGTATTTTAATGTAGTTGACCAGATTGCGGTTTGTCCGATATTATAGATTAGCCATTTACTTTGAATAAACTTATATAAGCTATTTATAAACTATTATATAAAAAAATAATATGTTCCGTACATACATTTGTAAATTTCTTATTATCAATTCACCCCAATTTTGTATTATATTACAATAAAATTAAATTTAAATAAAATCAACAGTTTATTGTAATAAAGTTACATTACATATCTGCTATCGAATTTTTTTTAAAAATTTAAACTATAAAAAGCAACACTTTTTTATAAAAATAATAAAAAAATAAAACAAAAAATTAAATGTATATTTTAAATTTTTTTTTTTTAATTTATCCCTCTTTTTATAGTCGATACTTGCAAATTATTTATAAATTAACATATAAACAATTTTCCGAACGAAACTGCATTTCATATTATTTCCGATCCAAAAATAAACACATGCAAATAAGTTTTATTAATAATAAAAGAAATTCTGATATTTAAAAAATAAAATGTTCTGTTGAGAAATTTCTTTAAATTTTAAATATTTTAGCAGATAAAAAATATCCAAATTACAGAAATATTTCAAAAAAATCTATTGACAATTTATTTAAATCCTGTTCATTAAAAGTAGCTTTGACTAGAATCAAGCAATTTTCAACAAATATTAAATACCATAATAATATATAGGAAGATCTTGCTCTCGATTATGAAGCTATAATATAAGTTTTGTGTGCCCTAAACCTTATTAAAACAATTTATTTTCTACAGTTCAAGCATTGATTTTCAGTGTTAAGTTGTTCCCTTAATAATTTCTCTTAATTTATTTTATAGAATTTCTAATTTCTCATTGGTCATTTAACATTTTTTGATTTAGAACAACGTTAAGATCTTCGTGGAATAAAATTAGTAATATTTTTTTTTTAAATATGATTAATATCATTAAATATCTAAAATTTATTTACTGTTTTATGAATTAAAAATGATAATTACAAATAAAACACAAAAAAAATTTTGAAATTTTTGTCGTTTCACACCTGAAGTGAAAATTTTGATTTAATTTTCAAAAAAAAAAAAAAAACAAAATCTCCCACTCATGTGGTCAATTAAAAATAAAAAGAAAATTAAAATAAAGTCCTAAAATAAATACTCATGATCGCGACGTCATTGTTTAAATTAAATAAATCGAATTATTGAGTTCATTTTACATTTTATTTTATACACGCACTTTTTTTTTTTATTTTATTAAGAAAATGTAGAAAATTTGCAACAGCTTTGGCACAATATTACTGAATCATAGATGAAATAATTTTCAAAAAAATAAGTGTAACTCAATCCCTAAAAAACTTGTATTATTTATACAATTGTTTGATCAATTTAAAGGCCTGTGATATAATTTTAAAACTGTAACCATTCAGTAATGTAAACTATTCTTTTATTAGCCTAATAATGTTTTATTATTTAACTTTAATGAAAGTTTTTTAGGCAAGACAAATTTGGTCAAACAAACTTGAAAAAAAAACTGCAATTCACATGAAACTTCAGATATAAATATACTTGTTCTTCTTTTTTTTAATTAGTTACAGTGATTCTAATAAACACTTTCCTTCCTGACTTTCTCCTTAGTTAAATTTTAAATACCGGAAAACCTATAGGTGGTTGGTTTAACCAAATTCTTTCAAAAATAATTTTATAAATTAAAAATATATTTTCAAATATAGACTCAAAATTTTTTAAATTTACTAACCTTAAAAATTAAATTTATTTTATAAACTTTATATTAAATTTTTATTTACCTATATCATAACACGTTGAATCCAATTGTTGTTGACCGTTTTGTTCAATTGTATCATTAATTCCAGAAATATTATTCTGACCACTAACACTATTCGATTGATTAATATTTTGTTGTTTGATTGGATCCGAATTCACAGAAGTAATAAGCAAATAATCCTTCAATATTGAAATTAAATTATAAATATTTAAGAATTTAATAATGTTAAAATTTAATTCGATCGAAGATAATAATTAGTTATTTATATAAAATAATTTTAATATATTATATTTATTTTTATAGCTAATAATTAGATTAATTTAAAAAGAAAAACTTCCGCTCGTTCGATTTCAGTCAAATTACTTTCGAAATTC